>JAPMOQ010008617.1:821386-843247 GCA_026543055.1 Argiope trifasciata | reverse complement strand
ATTTTAATAATAAAATATATGCGTTTTTGCTCGACGTAATTTCTTTACGTCTAACAAAAACGTAGAACTTCCAAATTAAAAATGTTTTTTGAAAATAAAAAAACATTTTTAACTTGGAAGTTCTTTAAACGATGGTATAATTAGTTACGAAAGAACAAAAATTCACCTTTTTAAAAAAATCAAAATAACGATTGTGTTCTTCAGTGATGGGCGCGTTATTATTATTAACAACTAATTTTTACTTCCATTTAATTTCTTGTACCTCTCCCACTTCGTTAAGAAAGCCAAATTAGTTTTCTAAGTGTTTTAACCGAATAATACCCTTCTCTTGTTTGCAAAAATAGAATCATTTTGTGAGAAGTGACGTTATCAAAAGAATTAGTTTCATCATTCTCTTCCCTAAGAAGTAAAAACTGATTGTCTTTTCTTCAATAGATATAAAGTTTGTGACAACACTTTCCCGATAACTCTGTTGATTTTTTAAAATTGTATTAACTTAATATTTATTTCATTTCTTTTAAAAAGACTCTTGCTGCCAATTACCAGAAAACCATTTTATATGTTAATTTATATATTTTTTTTACTTTAACAAAACATTTATTCCAACAGAATGATTTAAAATTGTTGGAAAAATATTCCAGGCTATAATGTAGAGTTTAATATATATTTCGTATATTATTTGAATTTCGTCAGTTACTTTACATATTTCTTGGAGTTTTGTACTTTGAATATTTCTAGGAATTTTGTACATTACATATTATTTGGAATTCTGTTCTCTACTTTGTACTTTACTTCGAAGTTCGTACATTACTTCACATATTACTTGGAATTTTGTCCGTTACTTTGCATATAGAATTTTGAATGTTATTTTATATACTGAACTTGAAAATTCTGTACTCAACTTTGCATTTTACTTCGAATTTCGTGCATTACTAAACATATTACTTGGAATTTTGTACGTTACTTTACACATAAAATTTCGTAAGCTACTTTACAAATTAATTGGAATTTAATATATCGCTTTACATTTTATTTTGAATTTCTTATCATTTCTTTATCAATCTCTTGAAATTTTCTACGTTACTTTGCACATAGAATTTCGTACGCTACTTTACATTCTTATTGAAATTTTGTATATTACTTTACCCGTTATTTCGAATTTCATATGTTACTTTACTTTTTGGTATTTTGTACATTAATTTTCAAGTGAATTCGATTTCAAATAAATGATCATGTTTTGTATACATCCATTTGATAACACAAATATTCCATTATAAAGAAAATTTTCTGATATACTGGACCGAAATTGAAATTTTTCTATGAAAATTATGGATAGTAAAACCCTTACCAAGCCCTATTGTGTGTTCTTTGTCGAATACCTGATATGCATGAGCCCTTTTGTTTAAGCGGTGAATTTAGTTGTAATCTCGTGTTGCTTTCTTATCATGATGTTGATTATGATATTGTGCACGTTTAAACACTGAAAGGGGATGCAGTAGCTTCTGTGTGTAAAGACTCCTGAACACCCGAAGGCAGAAGTCTGACCTCTAGCTCAAATGATAAGCGTTTTTTAGTGATAGCTCGAAAAGTGTTTTTAGTTTTTATTGATTTTTCGCCAAATAGTAGAAATAAAATTGCCGTTTATCCTAAAATTTTTGTGTATTAATTAATTAATTAATTAATAATTATAATTCAGGGTTGTAGAAACTCATAAGTGATTAAATATGAAAAAATTTTAAGATATTAGACATGTTATATACTTTTTTTAGAAACAAAAAGTATAAATCAACTCATTCTGAACCATAGATACTGTGTATAGTTCATAAATAAAAATATCTCTCTATAAGTCAAGTTTTTATGTACCGTTAGTAGAGTTTAAAAATATATACAATGCACCGTTAGTTTTAAGAACCCACGTGTTTTGTTGTTGTCGTCTTTATTGTCCACGTATGTTTGACGTCATCCATCATCTACCGAAAACAACCATCATGTTAGAACCTACAATATTTACCATCAAATTTCACATATCTCTTGGGTATATTTAAAAATACAAACGTTTTAGGTCTCCAGATTTGAAAATAAAATCGGTAAACGATGATTGATAGCACAAATAACGGAACTTTGAAAATCCGGAACAGAAATGCGAGTTACGGATATAACTTTTTTTTCCCTTCCATATGAAAGGAATAAATTTCTATAGAAAACCATCCGTTTCATCAATGTGCACTTTTATATTAAAAATAAATAAATAAATGAAAGAATTCACTTGCTCTCTTACCAAAAGGCCTGCTTTCCCTCCCCACTTCCCCTTTTCCTTTCAAGGTGCAAGAAAGGAAGAACCAAGTGTAAAACCAGATTGTTATGTAAGAAAAAACATTATCGTTCCACCACGCTAGCAAAAGATCTGCCAGAAAAAAAAAATCAGCATCCGACTGCAAAAAAAACAAAAAAAAAAACAACACAGCTTGTAGGTCAAGTTCGAGGTAAAGCGGAATATCCGACGTGAAAATTATCGCTGATTTGGCGAGAATTTTTTGCCACTCGGCGGCGTATTCCATATGGCTGCTATTATATCCGTAATTGAAGCAGATGGTGATCAAGTTTGTGTTTTTTTACTGTCTTTTTTTATATATATAAAAAATCAATGGTTGGTCTGCAAAATGATAAATGCAGCAAAGCCAGGTTGCTTAAAAATTACTTGATGAAAAAAAATATTTTCTTGAGAAACTCGAACGTACTTCTAAGACAGCTGGTAGGTATGAAATAAAATACTTTGCCAAAATGGTGATAATTAGCAGCTGGAACTGGCAAATAATGGAAATAAAAAAAGGGATAAAAGAAATTTCAGTGTCAAAGCTTACACATCTATGAAGAGATGAAATTGCTAATTTCCTTGTTTAATCGACTACAAATAAATGTTTATGAAAGCAATTTGTTCACAAATGTTGTGACTAACGCCCAATTATGTAAGATAAGGGTTTCTCAATTAAATAATTCGAAATCAGTTTGATTATTTTTCTATTTTGAAATTTTTAATTCGTATTTTTCATAGACTCATTTTTCATAGACTCACATAAATCATTCACATAGATTCACTTATGACAACATAAAAGAAAATAATTGTTCTAAAAATTTTATACTCATTATGAATCATACTGAATTTGCCTGTTTTAAAAAGAAAGCAAAAAGTAAAGAAATAAGAGAGCATAGGTTTGGATGCGTTTGTTTAGTTTAGTTTATAAACAGTATTTTCGTGAGTGAATTACCAGTGATCGTTTTCATCGTGATTTGAGAGTCAGTTTGTACCCCTTTTATTACGGGATTTGATGAAATCAAGAAGTAAATTTAGTGGTTTTTTTCCTATCATGGTTAGATCACGGAAAAATTTTTAACGAATGTATTTGAAAGGCGAAAAAATTACATTTTAGAATATTTTCTAAATAAAATGCATTCATATATATTGTCCCGTAGATAGAACTCTAGGAGACACAGGAAATAGAGCTAAATCAATTAATAAGCTCAATTCTGAACCCTGTGACTGAGAGATCTTCCGCTTTTATACAAGTAAGGATAGTTGCAGACTACCTTTCTGGAGACAGTAAGAAAAGTCCAGAGCACTTCTCTGGTAAATGAAAGAAAGGGTCAGAATCTTCTGGAACACGAAATCAAGGAAAAACAAATCAAGGGGAAATACTTAAACAAATCGTAAGTCTACTAAACTGAGATTCGAACTCATGATCTCCTGACTATGAGTCCAGCGTCATAACCATTCAGCTATACGGAATCGGCAATGTTTCGTTTCAATGCAGCAATATTTTTAAAGCCTGAAACTAAAAAAAGTCTCCGTTTTTTAAATCTTTCCCATGATAACTAGATTTTCGTCATTCAAATGGACGGATAGGTTCTCTGCCATTAACTTCACCCCCAGTCTAAGTCCTCATCAAAATTAATACACCTTCTATTAATTCGCACTCTCCCTATATTTTTTATTGATACATCTTGTTCAAATTTTCTGTCGTATAAAACACTTTTATTCATCCACTCAAATGCATTTTTTTTAAACTTGTAGTGGGTAGCACTTGATGTTAATAGTTTTATTTTTAATATTAATTCATTCATTAAACTAAATTAATTTTTACAACTTTAAATAGAGTTTTAGCAGCTTGTAATGAAATTGAAGCTGACAGAGAGCTGCTCAATCGGTAAAATGAAAGGATTTTAGTATTTTTCACTTGAAGGGGAAGAATGCGAGTTCAATTCTCGTGAAAATCCATCATTTTTGAATACTTAATAATATTTTTGATAAATATTTATTAAAAAGTAACTAAAATAAAAAAAATATCTGTTACCTTAAATAAAAATTGAATTAAATTGTTTATATATATTACTTGATTTTAATGATATTCTAAAAGCTATTATTATGAAATTTATCTTTTTCATTTGCACTTTCCATTCAATAGATTTTTTTAAACCCGAAATTACTGATTTTTTTTTCAATATTTTCGTCTTGCATTTTGATATTAGCCCGAATGTTAAATATCTTAAATTACAATTTTTTCATATGAAACTTCATACTCATGCATTAGACTACATATTAATATTTAATAAAAAAAAATCATTAATTATTTTGTTAGCTAAAATTTGAGTTAGAGAAGACATTAAATGACAACATAATAGTTCTAAAGTTTTATACTTAATATAAACCATACTGAATTTAGCTTTTTTAAAATGTAAACAAAAAATAAAAAATAAGGAAACAGAAAATTTTGATTTTTTTATTATTCTAAATTGAAATAATTGCATAAAAAGAATCAAGCATAGTTTTAAACATTAAAATGAACAGCTGTGACAACAAGAAAAGGAAGTCACGAAGTTCGATTGTTCAGATGCAATTTGTTTTTTTTTTATTAATTTTTCAAAAATAATAAACTAAAATCTTTTAAGCCGTTAAATGAATATTTGTTTAACAAATTTGAATTCTTCATACTACCTTTTTACAGGCGGTAAATAAACAATTTAACACCTGTTAAAAGACTGCTGTCACTCATTTCGCCACAATGGATTTTTTTTTCTGGATTATTTGGAGTTATATTTAAAATCTCCTTTTAGAAATGAACTAACTTTTTCTAGTACAATCAGTACTAACTTTTTTTTCAAAATTTCATTCACATTTTACATATTTATTATTGAATTTAAGGTATCCGACTACGTTCGGAGGAAAATTTATGAAAAGATGGATTTTTTAAAAACTATTTAAAACTATGGTTTTTATATGTATTGTCAATTATAATACAAAATATTATAAATGCAACAAAATTAATCGAAAAAATAATATATTTTGAGAAATAGGAAAATTTGTTATAAATTCTAACGAAATTTGGCCCAAACGATTAATAAATTGTATTTCAACAATCCTATTATTCTTTGTTCACCAGTTATAGAATATAATGATTATTGAAATCAGCCAAAATCTGAGAAACCTTTTGAGATGCAAAGAAGTTAAGGGTAAAAATAGACGTATATATGCATTTTTACCATCAATTCGCAGCTTAATTTCTCTAAAAACATCTATAATTGCAAAAGTATTTCATCGACAATAAAACGTTTGGTTCATTTCATTGCCCATATCATTGAAAACACACGGTGACATTTTTAGGTAAATAAATTAATTACTTTTTGAGATGTCGTGTTAACGGTGGAGAATTTGCATGAAGATGAAAGTAGTGAGAAAATGGGAGACAAATTTTAGCTGAAAAAATATGTGACCCTAGAGGATAGTTCAGGCCTTTCCTTTCCTAGAAAAGATAAAATGTTTTAGAAAGAGGAAAGTTTGAACAACAAGAAATAGCAACAACAACAAATCGCCTAAGTGGTCGATAATCAGGGTTTTCAATAGACGGTACCTCAAGGATTCTGAAATGATGAAATTTAACATCTTCTCAAAAATACTGATTGAATACATTGATTGAAATATCACGACAGCGAAACAAATTATGAATGAAATTTTAAATAGTCATTAATAAAAAAAAGAAATTTAACTGAGGCACGTGACCTGCGGGAACGAGACAGCGAGGTTGTACTGCAGCGTAATTTAGAAGAGAGGAATTGGGCAGTTACACTTTGTGATTTCACAAGATTTGACCTTTATTAAGAAGGTAGACCAACACTATAAATAAAACAGAAATACAGTTATAAATTGATGAACGTTTATTAAAATTTAATGCTTGAAAATATGTTAACAAATAAATCATGAAAATAAATGATGTAATAATTTCTAATTTGTACTCTAAAAATAATTTCTTATTGAACCTCGCCTTCATTGCATGTTTGAAATTATTATATGCTTTGGAGAAACGAATTCAAGGGAGAAGCATGTAGAATTAGTAGCTATCTTGCTCTATTTGTAAAATCCAGACAACATTTCTATTTCAGCTCAGAAATCTAGTGTACTTACATTAACTTCAAAATTTGAAATTATTAAGTTATCTGGAAAGATATTGTGTAGAATATTTCCAAATTCTTACCACTACCGATTCTGATGAAGAGCAAATTAGAGACACTACTCCTGAGAGTAATGCTTTGTTAAAAGAAGCCACGGAAAAATCAATTCCTAAGTTTCTTGAAAATTAAGAATAAAAACTTACAAATCCAGAGACACCGTAAGCTGGATTCTCATTTCTCAAAGAACGAAAAACTTATATTTGTTATTTGATAATATGAAAATCATAAAACGAAATTCAGTTAACAGTGAAACTAACAAAAATTTAAACAAAAATTATGAATAATATGTATATTGTTTTAGCTAATTTTAATTACTGCCAAGAAAATAGGATTAAAAAAAACTTAAAGTATGGACTGAACGGTGGCTGAATTTTGCTCTTATTTTGGGGCACAACCTTACCTGAAAATGAAAATACTCGTTCACTAGCTACTGAGCTTCGTTTTGTAGTTTTCATGGCATCAAATAACAAATTTTTGTTCTTTTGCTTGTTGCCTTAAATAATGAAAAATCAGCTTTCAGTGTCTTTGGATTTCCTTCAGGGTCTTTAATAAATTTATAAATTGATTTTTCCGTGTCTTCTTTTAAAAAAGTATTTCTCTGATGAATAGTGTCTTCGATTTGCTCTTCATCCCAATCAATTTCCACATAAGAATTCGGAAATATTCTAGACAGTATCTTTCCAGATAACTTAATAATTTCGTTGTTTGATACTACAGATAGAAAACTAGATTTCTTCGATGAACTAGAAAAGTTTTGGGGATTTTGAAAATACAGCAAAACAGTTGCTACTTCTTTGCTGTTTTGAGAGTTGCTAACTCATTTTTTTATCGTTCTTGAGTTATTTTGTTACATCTGTTGTTTTGTTATTTTATATGTATATATGTGTGTGTGTGTGTTTCTTGATTTTTTTATGTACTTAGATACTGATTTTGTATTTTGTTATTTTATTAAATATTTATTAGAACAAATATTTTTCCTTTTTATATTTCTTTAAAAAATTTTTTTTTATATTATGAAATTAAATATTTTCCCCTATCCTATTTTTGACAAAAATTTGAAAACCAGCTAAAACTGATTTTTCGGAAGTATTGAATTCGAAAACCAATTTTGCAAAAAGTCGGATTTTGTATAAACCCTAGATCGAACAGCATTTTCATGGACTCTTGCAAGGAGAAGGAACAACTATAATTTACCTATGATTATAATTATGAAGAAAAGTATCTTTGAAATAAGCCAAACGCTGATTTCATTCGATTTTTTATCTGAGAGACTCTATTTCTAGATCAAATTATCACGTTTTATATGAAAATGGTCTCCAATTCCCAGAAATATTTCAAATTTCATTTCTGCTTTAAGCAGGCAAGGAAATAATTAATCCTGGTTATCAAAGGAGTGCTAAAATAAGTAAAAGATAAACAATATCTCGAACTTTCCCCCCTGCACGCGCTATCAGCGCCGGCACTCATCAAAACACTTTCACTTTGGAACGTTTTTATCTTGTTTGTTTAACCATTGAACTTAAACGCCTGTTCGGAATATCGACCCGATAAAGAATTTCAAATTTATTCGAGATGGAGATACTGCATCCCCCTTCGGTACTTCTCAGAAGCGCGGAAAAAATGCTGTTGCGAAGAGGTGACCGCAACAAAGTCATGATTGATTCCACCATACTCCGACGTACGGACGTCATTTAAAATGGTCGAGATGGAACATACCCTCAGGCTCGTTGAGCGTTTTTTTCTTCTGTCAGTATTTTGCCGAGACCACTCCCAGAAATCAAATGCTTACACACACGGCGCTTAAATTCCGTCGTAAGAGTCGGCATCATTTCAACAACAAATCAATTTGCTTTAACTAAGGACTGCTTAAGGGTCATTTGAAAGGAATCGAGTACAAATTCTATCCTTATTATCTTGTCGTCGAATGAAGAGGAAAAATTGACTTATTTTGATTTATTCAATGAATGGGGAAAAAGGATTTGGGGTCTTCTATCTGATTATCTGACAGCGGGCGTCTGCACAGAGTCCGATCAAAGGCGGAGGGACCGAATCTTTATTTGTCCGCCTCGTGTGTAAGCTCTCGTATAATTCAATACACTACTGTTGTTATGTCGGCATCGGTGAAATAAGCGATCAGTAAAAAGCGCTGTGTGTGCAACCAGCCTTAGAATAAAATCGAAAAAGGAAAAGGCGATTTTCGATTTTTTTTGTAGATCATTCCCTTCATCATTTTCTGTTGCGTGTAAATTTATTAATATTGCCCGATACCACGAGCAATAAACTTTCACACTACACTTGAGGTAGAATACTAAAGGCAAGGGCAGCAAAATTATTTGTTTTTCGAAACGGATACTTGTTTTGGTTTAATTAAGTTACATTAATGTCCCGTTTTAAAGCAACACTAGGGCTATTTTGGGATGGATCTAGTAATTCTGTACCACGGTCAGATAACGAGGACAACACCTGAGTTGGCACCCCCTCTCCACATCACACCAGTGAGAGGAAATTTGGCCCAAACGGATTTAACGTGCACCAGACCCTCTTATACGGCAGTTCTTCTGTGGAATTGGACCTCGAACCTGCAACCCTCTGGTTCCAAGGTCGAGACAGACCAACAGTTTGCAGCTGTCCGGATTTTTTAATGGGGTTATTGAATGAGCCAATCATGATATTTAGTTGAAATATATGGATTTACTCTATTTTGAAAAGCATTGCAAGAAAACCTTTTGATATGGTAGTGGAATGCAAATACATTTTCCATTTTGTATGTAGATATTTTTCTGACTAATTTTAATATTAAATTGCTTGTGTGGCATGTGAAATATTTTATTTCTCGATTCAGCTAACTCTAATTTTTTTTTAATTTTTACTTTCTTGTATATTTATTATAGAGGAAATATAGTAATAATTATTAAAAAAATCCGTATCCAAGATTTTGAAGAATCCCCACGTTTTAAACCTTCCTGAATTCAATTATCTATCTATCTATCTATCTATCTATCTATCTATCTATCTATCTATCTATCTATCTGTCTGTCTGTCTGTCTATCTGTCTGTCTGTCTGTCTGTCTCTCTCTGTGTGTGTGGGTGGGTGTATGTCAGTGACAAGGATAACTAAAGGACGATTTGAGCTAAATTTTTGAAATTTGGCATACAATCTTTAAACTAAATTTAGTGATTTCTTTCAAAGTTTGATTTAAATATCTTCTGAGGAGGTCCGTCAGTCTAGCTATTTGATTATAAGTTGAAAAGATAACTACAAAACAAAGAGAGATAAATACAATTCGCTGCTCATATTCAGCACCATAGTGTAGGCACCTGTTAAATATTCATTCAAATCTAATAAAAGATCGACTATCTGTCAAACTATGCGCTCAAAAATAACTAAGCTCGACAGTTCAAAAACGCAATGACTTAAATACATCAAATTTGATTTGGAAATTAGTAACTACAACTGCAGTTTTGTGCCAAATTTTTGTTGAAAAGAACGTTTCTAAAACGCTCATTTGATTTTGGTTATTATTATTCGCATGCCGAGGATTTATTGTCAAATAACTTTCCAAAGATGACACGATAGATTCTTAAAAATACTAAATTCAAGAAGAAAGTATTTTGTGATATACTAACTTCTCTAATTACAGTAATATTTGAAAATACTTTATAACATTTTGGTAACTGTACGCTTTAATTACTAGATTTGTATTCGGAACTCATCGCGGCAATATTAAGTATACTTTTCGTCCGTCTGGGCAACATTATTGCTATAATTTAGATTTAATGCAAAAATAGAATAATCATTCCATAACCATTATTATACTAAGAAGTCTCTATTGGTATTTTTGGAATAAATAGTAAGATTAGATGCCTGTCCTTTCTTTATCTCTCAGCATTATCATCATCACCCTATATATCACACATCTATTTATCACATTTTTTTAAATATTGGTACGAAACCCAATGTGCTGTCATTCAGGTTGCGCTGACCCGAAAGTTAGCAAAGCTTGGCCGAAGAATTTATTGTCAAGTAAGCACAATGAGGAGAGCAGTAACCACATTTATTGAAGCTCAGTAGCTCGTTCTTGGAGCAAGAAATAAGAGGTTGAATTTTAAATAAAGTTGACTCCCCTAAACGTTGGAGAACAACCTTCAAAACAGATTCGAGCCCCAATGACTCAAATATAAAAACTTGGCAAGTTCATCTTAAATTGGCTGCACAGCAGATCAACCACATAGTCTGAGATCTCTTCACTGCTCTCTTCTAAAGTTGTTATTGCAGTTGGGCTTACAGCACATTAGGGCCACTGGCCCCACAAACTGTAAAACTAGTATGGTGAGCTTTGATTAACTTAGAGCTATCCTATTGGATTAGAATATGTACCAGTTAATAAAAGAATGAATCAGAGTTATTTACCATTATGATATAAAAATGGGAGAAAAAAGGTTTGTAAGCTATTTAATGCAAATCAATTAGATGAAAGAGACAATTACTAAGCATGGTACAGGGTAATCAGCGAATAAACCCTGATTTCAAAATTAAATATCTCTACAAAAAGATCGATAGAATCCTGAGGTAAATTGTACGCTTATTAGCAAAACTGTAAAGATAGTGTACAAAAGTTAGACAATTTAGTTACAAAAATCGTTAAAAGATGGCCCTCTGAGCTGAAAACTCTTTCTCTGAAAGGAGTCTTAAAAAATACAATAAAGTGATACGGTCTTTGCAACCAAAATACAATTTTTGCAAAATGTTCAACGTTCGTAACAATGAGGTGGCGTCATCGAACAATGAAATGGGGCATGAAGTCTTGCAATATCTGAACGGAAATGGAATCACATGCAATACCCATCAATGATTCAAGCTCACTAGAGTGGAGGATTGTTTCTATAGAGAGTGTCTTTCAATGCTCCCTACAGAAAGAAATCACAAGGAGTCAGATCGGGATTCTTTTTTCATTTTTGACTTCACACTGAGAGCGTCTATGGGCATTGTGATAAGAGCGCCATCTAACAACGATTTTCGTAACTAAATTTTCTAAACTTTTGTACAGCATTTTTACAGTTTTGCTAATAAACGTACAGTTTACCGCCTAATTCTATCGATCTTTGTTGTAGAGAGATTGTTGTATTTAATTTTGAAATCAGGGCTTATTTACTGATAACCCTGTACAACGCAGTCTGCGTTTGTTACTATTGTCATTTGCGTCATAGTCTTGCAGGTTTATGAGAGTGGGGTTTTCAATATATATTATGTTGTTATGGATGTTTTTTGCTAGTTTTAGCATAAAGACTTTAATGGGGGGGATGTTAAGGGCATAGGCAATATCGGCATTTCTGTCAAACCATCTGATTGAGGCAATCATTCTAAGTTTTTTATTTTCTAGAGCTATAATTTTTTTGCAAAGCTCTCTTCTAAAGATCTTTAACCTACATATATTTATTCCATTCGATTTCACCAAATTTACATAGTAAACACTGCCACTAACAAATAACCTAACTTTGAAAGGTCGGGTTCGAATACTGTTTGAGGGTTGTTTCTTGAGATGATGGTTTGGAAGTGGAAAAACAAGAAAAGGGCAGAATCAAAAGGCTCAGATTCAAATATCTTTTGCATGGATCTGCAAATGTCTAACACAATGTATTAAATATCTCTACGAAATAAAATACTAAAGACGACAAAAAAACTATTGAGTATAATAAACCAAAGAAAATCTGTTCATCTAAGTCAATTGCAGAGTAATACTCTGCATTCTCTTCACTTCCTTTCGCTTACCAAACAAACAATTTACTCGATTTCACGTCCAACAAAAGCAGAGGCGGATCTAGTTACTGGCCTCTTGTGATCAGTCAATAAAACTGTGACATAACATTGACGGATAATATTTTGACTTCAATCGGAACGCGATCCGTCTAGATTGAAGGAAATGTTTGACTGCCACCAAACGATTTTGATGGATCGGCCATTTTTCCTCGAGCGAAACAACCGCAACAAACATTCCCTCCCCCCTCGTCAGCAGGAGACCGGGAGCGTGACCCAGTGCTCTTGAGCCTTCTTTTCTTGGTCGAGCGCCTTTGTTCCACCAGCCCCAAAAATAGAACGTCTTGCAAGAAAGAAAGCGCTTTATGAATTTTCGCACCACCCCTCCCCAACCTCTCGTCGCTCCTTCCGCATGGTACCGAGACACAACAACACAACTGCACCTGCAACAATCATCTGCCGCATGCAGCAGACGACTTGGCACACATTGCCAACCCTCCTCCCCTACGATGCGGGCCAAGTTCACCGTTATACCTAAACAGAAAAAAAAAAAAACGTAACGGGACTTATTTTTTTTTCTTTATATTAGTTTTGCATGTTATTTTTATGAGTCCCTTTACCAAACGTTCCTTCCGGTTAAATTAGACAGCACAATATTACCCATAAAGATGAGGAAAACCGAGAAATCCCATACGATAGTGGAGATTAAGATACATTTAAAGAGCAAACACAAACCACGCCTTTTTGTTATTCGAGCAATGGAACTAAAAGTGTGGGGGGGGGGGGACGAAACAACAAAGGTCCCGATGCTAAATTTAGAAACTCAAGAGAAAAACCAATGTTGTTTTGTAGCAGTTCTTGTAATGAAACCAAACCCTACAAAATTGCGGTTCTTTTGACAATCTCCCAAGCTACATCCCCAAAAGGAAGAATTTCTCATGTTTGTAATAAAATTCGATGGGAACATACTGATGACAGATGGGGATGGTGGATTGCAAATTTTTGACCCAATGTATCCCGAAAATAAATATATAATGGTATTTTTTTTCTTTTTCGAACGGAAACTTCCTCCTTTTGTTCGAATGATAAGAATTTTCTTAATGCCGAAAAGTTTCTAAAAGCTTCTTGCAAGAAGAATGCATAGGAAGTTGGAGGAATACAATTTCAAGGCTACGCAGATTTGTAATTGTAGATGATTTTTGGTTTTTATTGCCTGAGGACAGATGGCGTGATTGATCATGCTTGAAATTCTAATGGATTAAAAAACGGAAACCAATGCATAAAGTTTTGAATGAAGAATATATTCAATGGCTTGGATTCTAAAAACATCCTCAGCTACTTTTTCGTAATTTTGATCCATCATAAAAAATCTATATAATTCTTGACATCAAATTGAAAAGCAAAGATAGCTTCCTTTACATTTCAGTTAATATCTGCAACTTAAATTGTTGACGTTAGAAACACACACTTAATTTATATATAATAAATTAAAAATTAATTTATGCTCTGCAAATAAATATTTTGTCACTCCAATTCCAGCTTTACTGTAACTTCTAATTTGCGTGGGCTATTACTTTTCCCACGATATTAAAATGCTGAATCGGCAAATTCTTTTTTAAAATCATATAAGCTCAAAATATTTTCCCATGGTTTCTCTCTTTTCCTTTCAGTTTTCCTAATAGATTGCCGTCTAGTTTTTGCCATGGATTTAATAAGTAAATATTGTCAAAGGTTAAAAATTAGATTGTTAATAAAAATTATATTTTAAAGAATAAAAATATTTAAATCATAAAGTATAAAAGTATTTAAACTATAAAGAATAAAAATCTTCAAAGTATTCTTTAAAGATTATTCGAAATGAATTCTGACAATTAAATGAAGGTTTAAATATTCTGTCTATCATGAATAAGTTTAAAATAAATTTAAAATCATTTGTATTTCAATTTATTTAATTTGAAATGAAGATTCGTGCCAAAGAAGATAAACAATTATAATGAATAAACAAACGAAAGTATTATTGTTTATAATGTTTACATGAGATTATTTATAACCATGAATAATCTGATTACGGAAATTCAGCTTTAAAAAATAATTTTTGAATCTCGATATAAAAACTTTAATCAGCTGTCGAATCTAGAAATGACCGTGAAATGAGCAGCCAGTTGTTCGCACCTGAGGACAAACTCAAACGACTCTCATCTGAAGCAATAAATCGGCTTTACCTCAACTGACACCGATTATAATCCACTTTACAAGTGAGCCGAAATGACTGTCGAAATGAAGTGGATGCAAATCAACCTGAAGAGAAAAGAAAGAAAAAAAAAAGAATTTTAATAGCTTCTGACGATGAGGAAGTGATCATCTGCATGACCATTTCACCCGCTAGATGAGAAGAAGAATGCTGAAAAGGTTTACCTTTCTTCGCCGTTCTAATCACCGGTTCTGAACTTGTGTGGAAAAGAAATGTAGGTTGTAAAAAATCGGTGATATTCATGACATATTAAACTTCATCTCGTTCGAACGCACATTTTTGCTAATGTGCATCGGCAGAGAACAACTAACCACTTATTAACTATGGTTGAGTTGTTGCCTCTGGTTTTGCAGGTAAACAGAACGGTGTTAAGAGAGCGGTGTAACGATTCTAATTGTTTTATTCTTCTTTTAACTTTGACAGTGAACTGAAATAATGATCAAAGGGTAAAAAAAGACAAATATACTTTTCAGTTGAAAAATGATACACAGTACTAATGACTGATCACAGTGTTGTAGATTGTATACTAATACAGTGAACTGAAATGATGATCAAACGATAAAAAAAGACAAAATTGTAAACTGATATACAGTACTAATGACTGACCACAGTATTGTAGATAGAATACTGATATAGTGAATTGAAATGATGATGAAACGATGAAAAAAAAAGACAAATATACATTTGCAATTGAAAAATGATATACAGGACTAATGAGTGACCACAGTGTTGTAGATAGTATACTCATATAGTGAACTGAAATGATGATCAAGCGATAAAAATCAATTGAAAATATACATTTTTAATTGAAAAATGATATACAGTATACTAACTACTAGTCACAGCGCTGTAGATAGTATACTGATATAGTGAACTAAAATAATGATCAATCGATAAAGAAAAGACAAATATACATTTTCAATTGAAAAATTATATACAGTACTAATGACTGACCACAGTGTTGTAGATAGTGTAGAGAACCGCATATAATAAATGAAGTCCATTAGATTATGCTTTGAGTAAACAGAACGGTGTTATGAGATGTTATGTCATTCTTCATTTTTCAAAAAGAGAAATGTCCAGAAATGTAAATGAGAATTTGACCATGAACCATGCATTATATCACTATTATATCAACAAGGAAATCTAGGTCTTGATTAATTATAAAATAATTTTATCAGTTATTAATCAATTTAATCTGTTAGCGATTTTGACAATTTAAATCATTATTAAAAAATTCTTTTTTTAATATAATTTTCAATTTTTTTTTTTTTTTTTTTTTTGCTTTTTATAAAGAATTATTTCGATTCAGAATTTTAAATTTTAATAATAAGCCTTAAAAATCTTTTCAAACATTCCTCAAATTCATACATTGTTCAAAAGAACTAAAATTATTTTTATTCGCAGTTTGGGATTTAAGTAAAATATGCTGGTACATGCTGCTCATGAATTTTGCATCAATTTAATAAAATGATGCGAAGTTCCTTATTAACCAGTTAAGTAGAAAAACAAGTGATATAAAAATTTCATTCAATTCTTACTACGTCAACAAAGAATTTTCTATTTTAGTTACTTCTTATCAATAATTGTTGATTTATCGTAAGAATTAAACTCACATTCATCACCCTCATGTGAAAAATACTGAAATCTTTGCCCATTGCCCGTTGATTTCAATTTTCATCACAAACTGCTAAAGCTCTGTTTAAAGTATTAAAAATCAATTTAATTTAATGAAGGAATTAATATTTGAAAGAAAAAAAACTGTATTAACATCAAATGTCATCCATTACAAGTTTGAACAAATGTATTTGATCTCGAGTGGATAAATAAAAAGTATTTTATGAACGATTGAAAATTTGAACAAGATTTATAAATAAATATATGCTGGGAGAGTGTGAACTAATAGTAGGAATTGAATCAATTGGATTTGATTTTTATAAGTTGTTAGCTTTTGATTAAAATTAAATTGATCAAAGACACATTATCTCCCTATCCAGAACTTCTTGGTTATTTTACAAAGAAAATTACATTAAACTGCACGGTGGATTTTCCAAATATTTTTATTTATCGAAGTAGATAATAATATTGAAAATGCCTATATGAAAGTAGAAAAGAATTTTAAAATATGGATGTCCAAATAAGATAGAAAAAAAATTGGGGACCTATGAAAATATTACTAATTGGAATTTTAATCATTTTTGTAATATATTTAATAAATTCTTAAAAGTTTCGTATCTTTTTCCAATTTTGTCCCTTGAGACTTAGCTTCCTTGTAGTAGTGTTTATTACAAAAATAATTTGAACTTAATCTTATTTTTCATTTTTAAAACCTTTAAAAAGTTGTTTCACTTTTAAAAGCTTGTTTTTAAAATATTATTTTCTTCAATATATAATAGGATTTATTGATTAAATATTTGAAATCGTCTATTCAATTTTTTATTATTATCTAATTCACTCATAGAGGACATCACGCGAATGAAGTGGAAATATGATTGAATCAATCAATAGAATGATTATTAAGTTCTGAAATCATGAAAATATCGGGGGGGGGTCCAAAGAATTCCACTGTTATGTACAAAGTTTCAAGATTCATTCACATAAAAAAGTTGTGAAAAATCGATAGCAAAATTCTGATTTCACGGTCATGGAAGAATTAAATTTAACACGAAAGCGTGTTATCAAAAATACATGACTCAACCAAACAATTTTACTTTACTGATGTAAAATTTTAGTTAGAAATCCAAATTAGCACGACGACCTTCGAACTAGCAGAGAATGATTCATGCCGTAAATGGAGCGTCTACATTTTCTCTTACAATGAAATGTCGCTCTTTCATGTAAAAATGCAAGTTTGCAATCAAGTACAAAAATTGGTCATCTATCACGATAATTGGCGATCGCCTTTTCAACTAGGATTAGACTACTTCCTGGGGCTGTCTCTGCTTCGCGTGCAAGTTGAGTGTATTTTGTTTGTTTTTTCTTGGCCTGAAAAAATCCTCACGCGATCGCTTCAGTAATTTGTACAAATATTGAGATGGTTTAAACATTTTTAAAAACGAATGTAGTATTTTGGTAGTTTAAGGTATCAGACTACGTTAAAAACACTGGTTATCGACAACCTTGGAGATTTTTTAAAAATTGTTATTTCTTGTAGTTCAGACTTTCCTTTTTCCAAAACAGTTTATATTTTCGGGGAAAAGGAAGGTTTGTCCTATCATCCAGGGACACATATTTTTTCAGCTAAAATTTGTCCTTAATTTCAGTTTTCTCAACGGTTTACTTTTCGAAAAAAATTCTCCACCGTTCACATGATATCTCAAAAACTAATGGAGGTATTTACATAAAAATTCCAACGTGTGTAGTATGAAAAATGAAATGTACCAAAAGTTTTATTGTTGGTGAATTGCTTTTTCATTTATAGATGTTTTTAGAAAAATTAAGTCTTCAATTTATGGAAAAATTCAACATAGACGTACATTTTTACCCATAAATTCTTTACATTTCAATATTTTTCTTAAATTTTGGTTTATTTGATTCATCATTATATTCTATAACTAGCGTACGAAGAAAAATAGGGTTGCTGCCTTACAAGTTTATGTAAAATGTTAACTGTTTTGGTTCCATTTCATTAAAATTTACTACAAACTTTCCTAATTCTCAAAATATATAATGTTTTCAAGTAAGTTTATTGTATTTATAGGATTTTGTATTATAATTGACAATACATCTGAAGACCATTGTTTTAAATTGTTTTTTAATATATCAGTTTTTCAATTTTTTTTTTAACGTAGTCGGATTCCTTAAATAAAATGCAGAAGAATTTATTTTATGGTTTTTAGTTTTGTCTTTAAGAAATTCATATGTTGATAAAGAAAAGCAATATTCATTATTTTTAGATCATTCAGAAAAGTGGAAGTTACTAAATTGCAATGATATGGAATTGCAATCATTGCCCATACGGCTTGCTGTTCATCTTAACTTGGGGGGGGGATATAATTATGCTCCTAGAAAGGATATAAATGATGTTCCATAAGTAGGTGGAAACAATGTATGTCCCATAAAATGTGTTTGTTGCCATTTTATCCTGTAATTGATGGCATGATGGACTTCACTTTTAACTGTAAAAATAAATTTTTACTTCTTACTGTTATTTACAGTAACTGAGACTGTTATTTGTACAAATAACTGCTATTTGTATTCGCTATTTGTATTAACTGTTATTGTATTTGTACTTGAGACAATTTACTTAAAAGACTGTCAGTCTCAGATGTGAAAAAAATATATTGATAGCATGTCTTACAGAAGTTAAGAATGTCATTTAAAACGCGATTTGAATTATTAGAAATAATTTAATTTTTAAAAAAATTGAATGTCATATTATTTTGTTGTTTATTTTAAGAAACCGAAACCTCAAAATTATTTTTAAATCATAATTTTTTGTCCTTGATGAACTTGTTTAAAAAAATAAATATCTATTTTTAAAAAAAAAATAATGACCTATTTTAACTTTTTTTAAATAACGATGTATTTTAACTTGTTTTAAAATTTTTTTTACTTGTTTTAAAATACATATCTATATTTATTTTAATGAAAAGACGTATTTTACCTTTTATTTTTATTTAATAATAAAATTATCATCACGCTGAAACAATTATGATTGAAAAAAACAGTATAAATTTTTATAACCAGCTAATTAAATAGCTCATTTATGTATAAAAAAAAACTTACCATCAGGTTGTAAATTTAGTTACGAAAACTCATGTTAAATAATTGAAATCAGATGGATATGAAAATAATTAATATAACTTAATAACATTACTGTTTTGTATAAAGGTGGTCAATAAAATAGAAATGTTTTACCATTCTCTTTATTTAAGATTAATAAAACTAAAAACAAATAAGCTCCATTGAATTAAAAATAAGTTTTTTTTTTGTTTAAGAGTTTATTAACATTACTGTTTTGTGAAAGTGGTCAATAAAATAAAAATGTTTTATCATTCTCTTTATTTAAGATTAATAAAACTAAAAACATATCAGCTCCATGGAATTAATAATAATTTGTTTATTTAAGAGTTTAATAAAAATTCCATTAAAAAATATCAACGTTATAAGAGACGTTATATTTATTTTAACAACCATGTAAAAGAAACCTCGACACTGAGTTTTCTTCGGCAAAGAAAAACTTTAAAATTGGGAAGAAAGAAAGCCAAAGTAATGAAAATTCCGAAGAAGAGCAAGTTTTTTCTACAGCGAAAACATAAAAGCGAATGAAATTTGAATAATTTTCTACCCAGTTGGAGATCCTTCTTTTTCCAATGCCTCGATTTTCTTTTATTGCTGTAGCCTCGAACCACTTTTCCAGGTTAATCTCGACCAGGAAATGCACCGCATCCTCGCCTAATTTCACTGCCATTATCAATGCAAAGGCCGCCATCTTGGCTTTCCTCATTCAAAATGCAGACTTGACTTTTTCTTCATCCATTCTCACTGGGTCAATCGCTCAACTTTTAACCCATTTCCCCGATAACCCTTTGTTACTCTTCATTGGCAGGACGAATCAAAACAAAGCAGTGAAGGGGGGGGGATGGGGTTAGAAGGCTTAAATAAACAAATAAGGTCCCATTCTAATGCATGCTCTGGTGAAAAAAAAGAAGATGTATTCGTTCATTAGCGAGTCCACGTGTTCGTCCTGACCGTGAAAGCGCCGTTTCCAGGTCGGAAGAGTTGAGATGTTCTAAGGACAGCTAAAAATAGCGTCAGCAAAAGTTGGTTTCGAAATGTATACAATAATGAAGACCGAATTTTTTCCCCTTTTTGATTAGCGTAATTTGCATCCGGATTCAGATCATTTGCTAATACTGATACACTGAAACAGTGCAGGTGTTTTTATTTTCATTTTTATTCATCAGCCTTGTATTTTTTTAAATAAAAAAAAAATAGCAATATGTTTTATTATTATTATTGCTTACTTTGATGTTAAATGCATGAAATAAAAATACACTCACGATTATTTATTAATTTAATAATGTTTTGTTTGAAAACTTCTTTGGTTGGGTTTTGAATAATGGATTTTGTAAATAAATTTTATGAATTTTGTCTTTCGAATTTTAGCTAATTGTATTCATTTTTCAATACAATACTGAAACAATTTTAATCTACTGCTCCCCAAACTAAAATAAACTTTTGATATCTACAGTTGTTAATCCCCAAATACTGTCTTAAAAAACTGTCAGTCTCACTTAAAAAAGAAATTAACACCAGAAAACAAAAAAAGAATATTTTTATTTTTTCATTTTTTCTGTAAAAAATTAAACCAGCAATTTGCAAATACAGAAGCTTATTATTGCATAAGCTATAATATTGAACGAATAAGCGAGTAAAAATTGTTGAAAAAGTCCTTTGGTTTAATATGTAAATTTTCATGATCATTTTACATGTTCTCTACAAGGAAATGGAACCAACAAGTAGTGATTTCATTTAATGGACAAGCTTCCCATTGTTGTGACAATTCCCTAGGGTCATATATTGCTAAAATCACACCCTCTACGTTAGTATCAGTGAGAATTTCACAGCGAAGATGACATTTACGAAACACTGTATTCTTGAAGATGAAACCGAAAAATGAAAGTTGGCAAAATTATTATTTAATAATTTAATAATTATTATTTACTAATTCTTTTTCAATAATTTAAAAGAGAACTTCACAAATGTTCAGATGTCTAAAATTAAATTCATTAAAATTCTTTAACTAAAAGCATGAAGACCTAAGTAATGGAAGTTTTACAAGAAAGAAAGAATGGATATCAATATAATGAAAGTATAAATAGAATGTGCAATTTTAAATAATTTCGAATAATTTTATATTTATTCTGAAACATGCGGGATGATTCGCACAATATTTATAGATCTACTTGCTGATATGCTCAGCTTCGCTTAGAATTAAAATACTTTCTTGTGTACTATTTTTAATTGAAGACGAATTTGTATAAATTATTATTTTGTTTTTATTCATTATATTATTTGATAGGAGCTCTTATCATTTGATATATAATTTCCTCTATCAATTCTTTTTGAAAGCAATAAATTAGTTACATTAAACAATAAAAACAAACTTTAGAAGAGATGAAAACTTTCTTAGAAATATGAAATAAAAGCAAAAAAAGTAGATCTGAATCTTACTACTAACGCATTAAAAAGTTATTTAAATTACATTTTAGAACGATTTAATAACCACTGAAGAATAAATATCGTGCATAAAAGAATCTGATGTCACAATGAAAGGAAAAAATATTGAATTTTCAGATGGAATAAAAATATTTTGATGAGTATATATGTATGCTTATGTCTACACACA
>JAPMOQ010008617.1:787455-811386 GCA_026543055.1 Argiope trifasciata | reverse complement strand
CAAATCTTCGATCGTTAATAAAATACTTTTCATTCATCCCTTCAAGTTCAACCACAATTTTTTAAACGTAGTGGATGACACTCAATGTTAATGCAGTTTTTTTTCAAATATTAATTCATTCATCAAATTCAATTAATTTTTAATACTTTAAAAAGAGATTTAGCAGTCTGTAACGAAAAATGCAATCGACAGGCAGTAGCTCAATCGATAAAATGCATGGATTTCAGTGTTTTGCAAGTGAAGGTGAAGAATGCGATTTCAATTCTTGCGGAAATCAGTCATTTTCAGACATTTAATAATTTTCTTTGGTTATTACCTTATAAAAAGTAACTAAAATAACATTTTTCTTATATATATATATATATATATATATAAATTGAATGTTTTAAAAACTATTTATGGGTTTTAGATACATTCTAAATTATAAACACTATAAATACAAAAAAATACTTTGAAAAATATATTATATTTTAAGAACTAGAAAAACTTGTAATAAATTTTAATGAAAATTAATCAAAACGGTTAACAATCTACACAAAATTGTGATACAGCAATCCTATTTTTCTTTGTACGCAAGTAATAGAAAATAATGATGAATGAAATGAGCCAAAATCTAAGAAACATTTCGTGATGCAAAGAAGTGATGGGTAAAAATATACGTACAGATGCATTTTTTCTATCAATTAATAACTTAAATTTTCTAAAAACACCTATTATTGAGAAAGTGTTTCACCGAAAGTAAAACATATGGTTCATTTCATTTCTCATATTATTTACGACACGCGCTGAAATTTTTATGCAAATACTTGTATTGTTTTTTGAGATATCATGTTAACGGTGGAGAATTTTTATGAAAATTCAAGTTTTGAGAAAATTGAAGATAAATTTTAGTTGAAAAAATTTGTGAACCTGGATGATAGGTCAGGTCATCATTTTCCTGGAAAAGATAAACTGTTTTGGAAAGAGGAAAGTTTGAACTACAAGAAATAACAATGTAAAAGAAATTCGCCAATGGGGTCTATAATCTGTAGTCCTACACTGAATAACACATATTAGTTTATCAAAATTGATTTACATGACCAAATTAATAATATTAATGGGGGTGGGGGGAAAGTAGCTTTCGATGCCGATTAGTTAATAATCAAAATAGCTATTATTAGTAAAAAATCAAGTAATATACTTTTGTAAGAAGTACATTTTGACTCCATTGCAATAAATAAATCTCTCATTTCTTAAAAACCCGCAAGTAAAAATCTGGAACGATAGAGAAAACTTGTCACCATCATTCAATCTCCGACGCAACGAGCAGTGAAAACCAGCGCGAAGGGAGTGTGGCGGCGTTTTCGGTTTCCATGGAAACGTGAAGCGGAAGAGAGCGCACTCGGAGGACAACGACCGGGAGTAACCTGCCCTCACCTTTACCGATTTCGGAGGGGATGGAGTTTTTTTTTTCATGTGGCCCTGCCTCTGTTGCCATTGAAAATCAGCTGGTAATCCCTTCTGACCTTGGCATAGCAGATGGGTTGCCAAGAATTTTAATTCATACCATCTTTACCATTAGATAAAGATCGCCAATAATGTATTCGATTTCTTGCTATTCTTTTGTTTTGTATTAGATACTTGTTAATAAACAAATAATCTTTTCCTAAAAGTTTTTTTATTTAGTAGTTATTAATCGAATCGTTGTTTTATCAAAATACTTTTTTTATTTTTTCACAATATGTTTTTTTTTCTTAATAATCAGATTTGAAAAATTTAATTCTTAAAAATTTCTCCTAATTTATCTATAATTTATATAATTTTTTTTTTACTGTCTGGTTTTAAATTCTTAATCTTATAGAAATTTTTAATTTTTAAAATAATTATTTGACTTTGCCAGAGTAGCTAAATGAAAAAAAAGGGTATGCCCTTCATCTCCAAACAGTTACAAATGTCCAAGAGCAAGGTAGTGTCATTTGGTGTGGTGCAGTAAAAGGATACTGCAGGGGTCAAAAACCTATTGAAACGGAAAAGCCAAAAGCAACAATTTACAAAATTTTCCAGTTTTTAAAGAGCCCCTAAGAACTTTTGATTTACATTATAGTATTTACTTATACATATAGATAGTTACATCAATGGGAGCCTTGATTTTGCATGCCTTTTGAAGGTTTGATTAAATCTGGCTTATAGCTTTCTGTTTTAAGTTTCAGGCATTAAACCAGGTTTTTGTTTGCTAGTTTGCTATTAAATTTACTTTTTATCATATTCATGCAAGTGAACGCTTTCTCATACGAATCTGTCGACCTAAAGATCGTCAGCACACCATATGCCAACTTCTTCACCTCACTGCAGCATTCTGGAAGACTATTTCCATACGTCGAATAGGAGGGCCTCAACTTGCAACGTTATCTTTTACAGCTGTCCTCCTGTGCTGCTTGATGTGCATCAATTTCTGCAACTCCAACTTGTTCTTGAGTTCTGTGAACTTGCCACTCCACAAGTCTTTGGTTTTCAAATATTGCGTTAGAAGCGATCCAGCATCCATTCCAAAGAGCTCAATATTAATCTCATTTGTATTTGTGTTGAGAGGACTTACTGTTAACTCGGGAGTACTTGTTTTGGTTTTGTATTGCACGAATTTATCTGCATGTTTTTTTTAAGCTACGCTGAAACTATTGAAAGATGAACTATTTATTTTTTCATTTTTTTAGGGTTTTCGAATCTAGAAATTGCATTTGAAGCGATCTAGCATCAATTCCAATTGACTCAATGTTGATTTCATTTGTATTTATTTTGAGAGGATTTACTGTGAGCGCGAGAATGCTTTTGCTTGCTTTGAATTTCCCGAATCTCTTAGCGAATAATTCCTTCATGCTTTTTTAAAGTCTTGCCAATAAAGTTACGTCAATAGAGACTATTGTGAGATTAGGTACTTAAAAATAATTTTTTTCTTATTTTGTTAGATTTTTGATAGTAAATTATTAATTTTTCGTATGGAACTTCAGAGTCGCAACTTTATATTAAAAAAGCCATAGTTTGCTGTAACCTGGGATAGTGCATATTATAATAAATTAAACAAAGTTTTTGAATTAAAAATATAGCATATGAAAATACTTTAATTCCGAACGATAACGGATAAATTAACTAGTATTATATATTCATCAAGAAAAATGAAAGAAAAAAAAATCTAACATAAAAGGAACTACAAATGTGGTTTTGGTTTCAAAAATAAAAAGAATTTCTGATCAATCGCGGTTTTCCCTTAACTTAAAGTATCCGACTACGTCAAAAACACTGGTTAGCGACAGGCAACTTTATTTAATTGTTATTTCTTGTAGTTTAGACTTTCCTCTTTCGAAAACGGTTTATTTTTTTCGAAGAAAAGGACGGCCTATCATCCAGGGTCATATATTTTATCAGCTAAAATTTGACTTTTTCAATTTTCTCAAAATTTTAATTTTCTTAAAAAGTTTGCACCATTAACATGATATCTGAAAAAATGGTAGAGGTATTTATATTAAAATTTCAGCGTGTGTTTTAAAAAATATGGGCAATGAAATGAACCAAATTTTTTATTGCTGGTGAAATACTTTTTCATTTATAGGGGGTTTTAGAAAAATTAAGCGGTGACTTTATGAAAAAAAAATGCATATATACGTATATTTTTACCCATAGCTTCTTTGCATTTTCAAACTTTTTCTTAGATTTTGGTTCATTTCGTTCATCATTACATTCCATAACTTGTGTACAAAGAAAAATAGGATTACTTCATTACAATTTTGTGTTGAGAGTTAACCATTTTGGTTAAATTTCATTAAAATTGACTATATAGTTTCCTATTTCTCAAATTATATTACATTTTCAAATAATTAAATAAATTACATTTTCAAATAGTATTCATTTTCAAAATAAATTACATTTTCAAATAGTATTTTGTGTCATACTTGACAATACATCTAAAAACTATTGTTTTAAGCAGTTTTTTAATAATAAAAACAAAAATTTTCAAATATCCTCCTTCGGACATTGTCGGATACCTTAATCTTCAGTTAATGGCCAATGAAATATTTTAATTCAAGATTCAGGATATTAAAACCTTCTTATGCAGGTGAAATACAAGAGAGAGCCTGCAGGCGAAGGCACCTGGAATTCGAAGCGCGATAGTTCGCCAAGCGTTGTCTCCGAGTAGTTTTTTGCAGCGCATGTCTGAATAGCGTGTGGAAGAACGCGGTTTTTTGTTTTGATTTCCGATGCGGCAACTGGGTTAGGTTGCCACTGGGACTCGCAAAGCTTTTCTACGAGTTGTGGTGTTTCTTTGCTTTTCTTTTTAAAACTTTTTCTCCTTCGCTGCCCTCCTAGACCCCCACCAGGAACAAAATAATAATACGTATTCTTGAGGAAATTGCGTTTTCTTTGATGAAAAAGGAAGACTATTTGTTGCGTTGTTATGTATAACTCATTAAGATCTGTTATTAATATGGATTAGATTTCCGGAATGATAGTAGCAGATTATATTTGAAATTAAAATAAGCAAAACTATATCAAGTCACCATATTTATATTCCATAAAAAAATAGTTACTCCTGTTGCCACTTTTTAAAAGGACAACTTATAAAAAACAAATATTTTTATAATAAGTTTAAAAAAACTTCACTCGCGTTTAATAACAGATTCGATAAAAAATATTTTCTCTTTCCCCCGGGGAGAAAATATCACTTCCTTCATGCTTAAGTGGGGAACATGGAAGGATTTGACTCTTGTTCCAAGATGAATCCATTTTGAAACTGTTTTATGATATCAGAAATTAGAAAATGGCAGTTTGTGTTTACAAAAATATCGTTTTTCATAAAAATTCTATTTTAATACCGGTCAACAGGTATTAAAATAGAATTGTAAAGACCGGTTAACCCGTTTAAACTGGTTATTGACTTAATCAAGACAAATAATGACAAAAAATAATCTTCTCATATGATGACTAGAAATTTACGATCGTAGATTTCATTTTTATTTTCTTAAACTTTTTTTCTATTTCTACATTCAAATTCCACTTTTTATTATCTTTTAATTATTTAAATATTTTATTTCTACCTTTCAAACATTTAGTAAATCACTAATAATAATAATCAGTTGCGATCTGTTAATATTTAATTGAAAAAAGATATTCCACTTTGTGATGTAGATATGAAATGTTATACATATTAGTAAAAAAAGTGTTGCTTTTACGTGTAAAAATCATTGCCTAACTATTTCATTAATACTCGCATTTAATGAATTGAGAATTATTGTTATTAAAATTAAACATTGAGTCTTAGATGCTATGACCGTTGAGTCATATTCTGATATAAATTTCTGAAAATAGCAAAAGGTTCATGGATATGATGTTCATAGTAATAAAAATGATAAATCTGAAGAAAATATTTTCAATTTCAAACGTGCAATAAAAAACGTTGTCTTTTCCCTATCTTGACGTTTTTGAGTCAAATGGAAAGATCGGTTTATTTATTTAGTTTCTGCAGTTTATTTGCTTTTCTAAATCAGTGAAATCATTGTTTTTGTCTCTTCTGAATAAGAGAGAGATTAAAAGGGAGAAAACTCGTTTCATCAAAGCATTAAAAATCTTTCAATATCTCGAATAAAGTACTAAGTTGCATGCCTTTTGACTTTTATATTGACCTCTAAATGTCTTTGCACCGATTTACTAATTTTTGGTGAAATCTGGAGATATTTTACCCCGTTTTTCTCGCAACACTTGCTTTAAATGGGTTTTGTTTCTAATTTTATGTTTTTGAACCACTTTTTCGAGTAAGACCCACAATATATGGTAATATTCAATGGCAATGATGTCGAGATACTGTGTAGGTGTGTATAACTGCTGTTTATAATGAAAAAGATACTATATTTTGATGTTACGTGCTCTTTGTCTGGGTTCGTTGTACTGCTGAAAAATGAAATTTCCATATAAATTCAAATTTTCAACTCTTTCCTAAGCTGCGCATTTCATGTTACGATTTGATGTTGTATGTTTTCTATTTTGAAAATTATGTCATTATTCAGACACATCATTAATTTTATTTATTTATTTATTTCATTTTATTTATTCATTTATTTCATTTTAATTTAATTTAATTTATTTACTTATTTCATTTTAATATGATTTTGTTTATTAATTTGATTTTAATTTAATTTTATTTATTTCGTTAGTTATTTCACTTTATATATTTATTAATTCAATTTTGGAATGCTTCGACTTTTTTTATATTTCACTATTCTTTCATATAGGAATTTATAGCATCCTAAAATTCATGTTATATGAGAATTAAATGTAAACTCATTTACAAACAACAGTCATTTTCAGATGAAAAATTTGAAACCTAAAAATGCGTTTCACAATTTTCGTATATTTGTCAAAATAAGGAATTGCCATTAATAATAATTTTATTACTTCATTTCGAATGATAATATCAAAAAATAAAAACAAAAGATAAAAACAATTAATTTTTTTATTATTAGCGAGAGTAAACATTACCCTTGGGACAGATATTTAAAAAAAAAACATCATTTCTATCGAAAGAAAACCGGAAACTTTCTCTGAAAAATAATTTCAAATGAAAACGATAAATAACGCGATTTTTACAACTTCTAATGTGTAAATCTTTTACATCGCTTTTGTTTACCTAAAGTGAATTAGAAAGAGAAAAAAATGGTTCAATGTAGAAGTGGAATTAATGGCATACATTTTATGGAAAATAAAAGCGTTTGTGAATGTCGGAAGTATGAATAAAAAGAAAACATGCTATTAAATTGGAAGTTAAAATGCGTTTGATAA
This sequence comes from Argiope trifasciata, assembly GCA_026543055.1. Lineage (NCBI taxonomy): Eukaryota > Metazoa > Arthropoda > Arachnida > Araneae > Araneidae > Argiope > Argiope trifasciata. The sequence continues at coordinate 804,582 of JAPMOQ010008617.1, read as the reverse complement.
AAAATCAGTAAACAATGAAAAAATAATATTTATCGAAAGCCTTGTGAAGGATACAGGTAAATATAAACATGCTTCCTGCATGAAAAAGAAAATGTTTATATTATAAAAGCACATTCTTTCTTAAGAAATAATCAAGCGATAAATTATTTTAAGAAGAATTCCAAATCTATGTTTACTTTATTTATTTACACTTTATGTTTACCTAGGAATTCCTTAAATTATTAACAATAGTATTAGTATAAGTATAAATTAGTATGAAAAACAAAATGTTTATTCGCTTAATTTTTTCTTACTGAAGATTTATTTTATCCACTTTTAATTTTTTTTTTTTTTTTTGCTCGTATAGGAAATATAAAAAGAAAAGTAATTTTATTGACAAAGAATCCGCACTCGATATTTTGCTGAATCTCCACATTTTGAACCTCTAAGTGTAGGACTAAACAAATCTGGAATAAATGTTCGTATGTCTGATAATGCAATAACACAAAAAAAAAGCATCTTGGGCTATATAGATGAAATTTAAAGCATTGTTTTCACATTTTTCTTCCAAAAATATGAACAAAATCTATTCTGTCTAGCTTTCTGGTTGCCCTAATAGAACCAAGTAACTGCAAAACGAATAGTAAAAAAATTTGGTATACAAATATAATATCTAATGTGTATATTACTGTGCAATTTTAAACGATATCTGTGAAAGGATTTGACATCTTTGGTCAGGATTTGACATCTTTTCATTAGTATGTGATCGTAATAAAACAAAAAAACATTTATTCAAATATATGAAAATTTTGTTTTGAATTTTATGATTACAGGTATAGGTGGATAATTGTGACAGGTAATATACAGGATAATTGTGGATTTTTTAGATGATAGAAATAGGTGAGGAAATATTAAATTCAGAAAAAAAGCACAAATATACATTTACAAAATGTGTTTATAGTCAAATGCATCGATTACTTTACTTCTAAATCAATTGCTTGTAAATGAACATAATTCATTATTGTGGATTCCTAAACGATAAAAATAGCCAAAAAAATATTAAATTCAGGCAAATATATATATATATATATATATATATATATATATATATACGTAGACAAAATGTATTTCTGGTCAAATGCATATGAATAGTAAATGAACATAATTCAATGAACTTGCTTGTAAATGAACATAATTCATGATTGTGGATTCCTTAACGATAAAAATAATTAAGAAAAAATTAAATTCAGGCAAAAAAAAAAAAAAATGCATGTGCAAAATGTATTTCTAGTCAAATGCATCTATTACTTTGCTTGTAAATGAACATAATTTATTATTGTGAATTTCTTAACGATAAAAATAGCTGAGGCAATATTAAATTCAAACAAAACAAAAACAAAAATATACATATACAAAATATGTCCCTGGTCAAACGTCATTACTTTAAAGGTGTACTTTTACATTTAAACGTGTATCATTACTTTCACACAATTTTGAATCCATATCTGGATTCTTTATTTGGGCGTCATCACACCCGTCTCCCACTGTCCAACTCCGTTGTCCTTAATGAACTCAAGCTGTGGAATCTCAGACCCGATTTTTCCCACACGGATTGAGACTTTCAGTTAATGACGTGAGGAATGTTCCCCTCGGCCAACCCCAGACCCGTGAGGGCACTGGAGCATTCCTCCGAGTGAACTCGGGCTGCCCACAAGTGCCCAGTAGCCGGCGAAGGAAAAAAATAACAACCCAGTGACCAAAAGTGGCATGAAGTGCGCTTCCTGGTGGAGGAAGAATACAAACAGGAAGGCAATTACTCGCTCGATGTCCACAGGTGAAGGTGGAAGGGCAGTGAATCGGTTAAACTCGACGACTGATAACAGTGGGGGACCGTTCACAAATTGAGGGGCATTTTGTATCTGATTTGTATGCCCTCACTGCCAGCTATGAATAACGGATTCTAAAAGTGCTCATAATTGTATTCTCATTACGTAGGAACATACGCAAAATCAACTGCTTTACTTAAATTTTCTATAAATGAGATGTGGGTTTGGTTTGGTTTAGTTATATTAACGTCCCGTTTAGAAGCAACACTAACGCTTTGTTGGGACGGACCTCGTCATTTTGAACCCCGGTCAGATGACGAGGACGACGCCTGAGCTTTCATCCTCACTCCAAACTTCCACACCACACAAGCGGTGAACGTTTGGCTTCCATGGATTTAACATGCGCCAGACCCGCTTACACGGCGATTCTTCGACCGAGTCAGGTCTCGAACCTACATCCCTCAGCCAGGCTGCCACGGCTCTCGAGTACTGCACACTCTCCATACTAAGTACATGAGTAAGTAAAAAAATATAGAATTGTTGAAAGGGTTAAACAGAATCCAAATCATCATTTGTTTTCCCCTTAATTTAATTAATTTTATTTAAATTTTTAAAGTACATTTTTTTTAAAGTTTGCATAATGGGTATTTTATATGATTTAAAAAACTTTTTTTTGGCGCATCTTTAAGACGCGCAAAGAAAAAAAGAAAAGATAAACCTTTAAACAATTAATCCCAGTTTTATATATTTCAACGATAACAATATGGAAAATAAAAATATATTTAATATATCTCATTTTTAATGAATTTGATTTGCAGTTGTGGAGTTTTAAAACTCGTAATCACACATTTTCCAGAAAATCGATGTAGAATTAGGAATCTGTATGGTAATATTGTAATGGAATTTCAAATTAACTTTCCGATGAGTTAAATGCGTGACATGGCACCCTCTGTCGGTAATGAAAGTTTTTAATCGATTGCAAAATTTGTCATTAACATAAAAAAACTAATAGACAAGAAAGAAAACTAGATGATGTTGCCTTTCCCTTTAGATCTGAGCTAACTTTTGAGTTTCAAGAGTCTAGCTAGTTGATTTGAAATCGATTGCACCAAAATTTAAACCGAACGGGTAAACAGATAAATCAGAAAGTGAGTTAAAATAAACAGGTTTATAACAAAAAAAAATGGCTACAACAACAGCAGTGTCATAAATATAAATGTGTTTTCCACACACACACACCCTTTTCCTGATGAATAATGTGCTTTAAATTGCATTTTATTCATGCAGCGGAAGAAAGGCATTGATGGTATTGGGTAGTAGAAAATTTTAAACTTTTAAGACTTAAAGGTTGATTATAGGTTTCAGTTATTATTTTTTATTATATATGTAATGTATAGTAAAAAATATAAAGTATGCAATGTATATGGGATCCAGGCATATTTTTATTATGTATGCAATGTATAGTAAAAAATATAAAATATGCAATGTATAGTAAAAAATATAAAATATGCAATGTGTAGTAAAAAATATAAAATATGCAATGTATAGTAAAAAATATAAAGTATGCAATGTATAGTAAAAGATATAAAGTATGCAATGTCTATGGTTTCAGGGATATTTTTTATTATATATGCAATGTATAGTAAAAAATATCATGTATGCAATGCATAAGGTTTCAAGGATATTTTTTTATTATATATGCAATGTGTAATAAAAAATATCATGTATGCAATGTATAATAAAAAATATCATGTATGCAATGTATTTTTATTATAAATGCAATGTATATAGTTTCAGTGATAATTTTTTATTATATATGCAATGTAAACATGTTATTTAATAAAATTTTAAAAAATGCATTATTTAAAGCGGATAAAATAAAAGTTTTTATTTAAATGGTGCATTCCAAAAATCCTCTTACAAAATGCTTTATCACTTACTTTTTTCGAAAAAGCATGAAGTAAAACAATTTAGCATGGCAAGAGTCATGCTTACCAGGCGAGTTCAAATGTTTGAAGGAGAAAGCATGCTGGAAAAAGATCACAGAAACAAAAAACCGAAACACTTTTCAACATGTTTTAGGAAAAGTCTTTTGTACACAATGCATTTTACTACAACGCGTGCAAATTTCTAGAAGAGGAGCAATATTCAAACGGAATTCAGAATCCCTCAACATTGGAAGTGTAACAGTAGAATAGATCAGGCTATGCCGATATTTAAAATGATGCCTTATTTCGCTTACTTAATAAGCTTAAACGCCGTTACAATATTATTAGAATTTTTTTAATGAATGAAAACGTCAGAATAATAATGTCATAATTTTACTAAAAATTTCCAATTTCTATACCAAAATAAATCTTTGACTGGTTGCAAATTTTTTATTTATTATTAGAACCGTTCTATCCTAGTTCGTTCCCTAGAGAAAACTATGTAATTTATTTTGGTATAAGTTTTGTTGAGATGAGAATAATAGTTTTTTGGTGTAACCAATTTGAAGTTTTATAAGATTTGGCTTAAATTTATACTATTAAATGCCAATTTTCAAAAAAAATTTAAAGTATATTTCAAATATTGGCATCCTAATACTAATTTTGAATAGTCTTAGAAATATGGTTAAAGTATTTCTACACCATCTTTTTCTCAAAAAAGTGCTCCAAACATGTTTTTAAATGGTTAACTCATTTATTCAACAGATGTCAGTTACCGTAAAATAAGCTGCTGCTCATATTTTGAGTTTTATTTTGAAATATTTATTACACGCAGAATTATTTTCTGTGTGCTTTTCTTTCAACACATTGTGTGGGGGTACATTTCGCCGTGGAATTGTTCCGGGAGCGGGCGTTTTGCGCGTAAATTTAGTTATTCAGTTCAATCTCAATAGATCGAAAATTAGTTCATTTTTAACCATCTTTCCGAATTTCATATTGATATATATAAATAATAACCATAAGATTTTTTTAAACAAAAAATATTTTTTTAGTGGATAAATTTATAATAGTATCGTAAATAGGAAAAATCAAATAGAAATAGTAGTATTTAGTTTTAATTTTTTCGAATGATGTTATATATAAACATTTTTACATTATAAAAAAAATTAAAAGAGCAGTCATAAAACTAATAAAATTTTACAGTGTGGTAACGTTCAAAGCCTTTTCCTCTATGAAAAGGAAAATTTCAAAATTTATTCATTTTCGCAAGGATAAATAAAAAAAGCTAATTTTAAATCTAAATTGATTTGTTAAATCCACCTTCTGTGGTTCCGCATCGACTGATGTAAAAACTAGCTTTTATTTGTCTCAATTTTTCCAGAATCTCTGTAGTAGACAAGAACATTCGACTTCGTTTTCCTGTATATATCGTTATTTTTGTACCCACAAACAAACCATGTTACACTCACCCGTACGAGTACGTGACCCGCGCTCAAGTATCAGTCGTCAGAAAGTGTACGCGTCCCGCATACAATGTGTTAAATTAATATATATTATTTTCCAATTTTCTTGTTATCACTTATTTTTAAAAAATTCCTAAACACTATCTCTCTATTCGGCCATCTTTTTTCAATACATGTGCTATTCTTTCTACTTTTAAGAAAGTTTACCGTGTCGCAACGTCCAGATAGACAGACAGAGGCCGAAAATAAAAAGAAACTACAAAATGGAATAATAACAAAAGGCACAGCACACAATTGCCCTGCTATCAAGTTCATGATGATGGAGTGGAGCTCTGCAGAGGTTAAGGTGAAGGAAAACTGGATGCGGAGCACTTCCTGCCTGCCCACTGGAGCACAGACACGCCACTACTGCAGCAGTAGTTCAGTAAGCGCCACTTTTACTTGGAAAGAGAAGCGGGTTTTCGCGTTTTTGTTTTCCGCGGGTCGGGGGCAGCGGAACTTGAAGAAGGGAAAATATCGGTTATGGATGTTGGGGCTACTTTATGGGAATCCATTGTTTTATCGTCTGAGTCACTTTTTTCAGCAACAACAGGTGACCTGTCCAATGCAGAGAGTAAAACCGTGAAAGCGGGCTTTTTTGTTGGGTCGTGGTTGACCCAGGTAGATGCATTCCGGATGTTTTCCATGCTGATTCATCATACAAGTGGGAATTGCGTAATTCGTTGGTCGGCCTTAGTTGATATCTCATGGATATTGGCAGACCCATGTAGTGGTTGGATTTAGTTTAGTTACCATAATGTCACATTTTAAGGTATCCGAATCGTTTAACTAAGGTATTCGACTAGTTTACCTAAGGTATCCGACATTCGTAGGAAAAATTTTGAAAAATTGGATTTTTAAAAAATTACTTAAAAGTATGGTTTTTAGATGTATTTTCAGTTGAAATACAAAATACTATAAATACAAAAAAGGTATTTGAAAATATAATACATTTTGAGAAATAGGAAAATGGGAAGTAAATTTTAATGAAATTTTTTCAAAACGGTTAACACTCTACACAAAATTGTAAAGCAGCAATCCTATTTTTCTTTGCACACATAAGATATAATAACGAATGAAATGAACCAAAATCGAAGAAAACGTCTGAAATGTGAAGAAGTAAAAATATACGGATATTTGTATTTTTTCCCCCATCAATTTACAGCTTCATTCTTCTAAAAACACCTATAAATGAAAAAATAGGCCTGCAGCAATAAAACTTTTGGTTCATTTCATTGCCCATATTATTTAAAACAGACGCTGAAAATTCTTCGTAAGTACCTCTAATAGTTTTTGTGGAGAATTTTTATAAAAATGAAAGTTTTGAGAAAATTGAAGTGAAAGACAAATTTTAGCCAAAAAATATAAATAAATAAAATTTAGCTGAATGATAGGTCTGCCCTTCCATTTCTTAGAAAAGGTAAACTGTTTTGGAAAGAGAAAAGTATGAACTACAAGAAATAGCTAAATTAAAAATAATCGTCAATGGGGTCGATACCAGCGTTTTTAATGTAGTCGGATACCTTAAAGCAGAGGTGTCCAAACTACGGCCCGCCAAGTGATTTTATCCGGCCCGCGGAGGGCCCGCGCAATTGCATTTGCAGTAAAGATCATCGCCGATTTAAAAGAAAAATTTCAAAAGCGAATTTCTGATTTGGACATGAATTCAAAAGAAATTCGGCTGTTCCAAAATCCATTTGATTGCAACGTTGCTGAAATTTCAAGCCAACTTCAAATAAAAATTATTGATCTTCAAGCAAACGAACAAATCAAGGACAAATACAAGGAAGGAAACTTAATAGATTTTTATAAATATTTGGATGCAAAAGAGTTTCCAAATTTGAAGAAATTTGCTCGTAAATTCATTTCAATATTTGGGACTACTTACGTGTGCGAACAAACTGTTTCTCGAATGAAGTATCTCAAATCAAAATATAGAGCAAATTTATCTGATTATCATTTGCAGTCATTGCTTATGATTGGTGTAACAAATTTTGATCCCAACTATAAAGACATTCTTCAACAACAAAAAAAAAAAGTTTCATCATTCGCATTAGAAGTTGCATGAAAATATTTCAATTTATATAAAATAATTATATAATTATACTTTGTTTGTTTAGTATTTTGTATTTTCAAGTTACAATAAAATAGTATTAATTAATAGTATTTAATTCTACTTTACTCAGAATGGTATTTTTCAATTTGTATATACATGTGGCCCGTATAACATGGATCTAATTTCGATCCGGCCCGTGCCACGAAAAGTTTGGACACCTCTGCCTTAAAGCAATGTGAGAGTTATTTTTGAACTGATTATCATCCTCTACATGCATTATCAGATTATGACGACGGCACATATTTGATATTCCTTTTTAAAACTTTCCTGGCAGATCGATGGGAGAATTTTTGGTCTCCCAGTATCAAATTTAATGCAAACCAAGCCTGCATAACCAATCTTTCGTGTAATTGAACCTAAAAGCAAAACTACTGACACCATACTAAGAGGGTATGATTATCTGCCTTCGGCGTATGTTTCCTAACTTGTCAATTGTAGTATTCATTGACCATTTTCTCTCCTTAGGTTTCTCCTAGGCATTCTTGAAGATAGTGCATCAATTAGGAATTCCTTAATTTTGATATTTAAAATTAAAAATGTTCTACAGAAATCAGAGATTCATTTTTTTCTTGTCCTTTTTTTATAATTATAATAACATTTTTAAAGCGATATTAAGTCTATTTTATGACAGATTTTACATACTGAAGATACATTTTTCAATTTTAAAATGAACTTTTTTTCAAATTATGAAATGTTTATAAATTTCATCTCAAATATCTCCGACAGTTATATAGATAATTCCATGGAACTTTTCCTGCGTTGTTTTCTTATGCTGTAGCGTTTATTTTCCCTACTGGGTGGCAGGCCACGGTGGTCTGGTGGTAACGTCTTGGCTTCGGAACTGGAAGGTTTCAGGTTCGAGACTCCATTCCACTGAGGAGCTGTCACGTGAAGGGATTTCTTGCACGTTAAATCTGTCAGACCAGACGTCCTCCCGCTGATGTGGTGTGGAGAGGAAGATGCCAGCTCAGGTGCCATCCTCGTCATCTGTCCGTGGTTAAAAATGATGAGGTCTGTCTCAAAGTAGCCCTAGTTGTTTTGCTTCGTTGTATCAAACGAGACGTTAAAATAACTAACCTAAAACCAACCTAAATGGGCATTTTACCCGACATCTTTAACTTTAATTTTGTATCTAGCTCATTCCATTATTAGGAGCTATGTAACCTGTCTCAATAAATTCGGCAATGTCACTTTATCACAGACACAAAATTAATCAAGCTTTACAGTCTTTAAATAAGTCTTGGGGTCAACTTTAATAAAACCATCTTGAGCATAAAAGTGAAATAACATTCGCTAGTTTACACATCCCGAAATGTTTCTACCTTTAACAGAAAGCCTCTAAAATTTGACAGGTAGTTATATCTTTTATAGACTTCTTGTTTAAATACGATTAAATACTATTGGAAATATTCGTAAATTTGTAATCTAAAAAGAAACTCCTTATAATGTTGCTGCTTTTTTAAATGGTTAACTCATTTATTAAACAAATGTCAGTTATCGTAAAATAAGCTGCTGCTCGTATTTTGAGTTTTATTTTGTAATATTTATTATATGCAGAATTATTTTCTGTGTGCTTTTCCATATTTTGTGCAATAAACATACATTTTGCTGTTTACATTATTTTTTAAAGGTTTTCTTTGATTAGAAATTTTATTTATCAAATTGTCTTCCAGTCTGACTATACCATATATTATAAGTATACCATACTGACTATACCATATACTATATATCTCTACAGACTATACCATTATATATATAAGTATACCATACTAAGAAAGGGCAATCGTTATGTCCTTAATTAAGTATGTTAAAAAATCATAATATATTGCCTTTTAATCCAATTAATAGCTGTCATTGAAATATTCAAAAATGCACTATGCGAAGCTCTTAATTGAAACAATGTTTTTAAGATTCAAATTATATTTTCCCTTTATGTGATTGAAGAATCAAACGATAAAGTCTTAATTTATATGATAAATCGTAATTCTTTTCATTTAATTGAAAGAATAATAATTGCAGATGATATTTAATTTTTTAATATGTTTAAAATGCAGACGATATTTAATTTTTTTTTAATGTATTTAAAATGCAGACGATAATTTTTAGCTCTTGTCGACTAATGCAATCTTTAGCATTTGTTTAAACACTTCAGATTTTTTTCAATATGACTCTGCGATTTATTTGTTTTTAGTTTTACTCTTATTTTATTTATTAAAGTAAATATTATAATTCAATATTATTTTGCTAAAAATATTAAAATATGTGTTATCAATAAAGTCACTATCTATGGTTGCTTCAATATACCATATTAAGTGTTTTTCTCAAACGATTAAAAGAAATTTGAAAACGTTTAGATGATCATTTACCTTTGTCGCCTTGTTTGATAAGTCGCAGATTTTATTTCTTTATATTGACAGAAGAAAAAAATGGTGTAACTTTTAATGTCAAAAAAAAAAAAAAAAAAAAAAAAAACATAAATGCGTAGACAGAAAATTAAAAATAAAGTGACGAATAAAATTACTGTAATTTAAGTAAAACATTAACTTAATTTAAAAACCCAGTTCAAACAAGTTTCAGCAATATATTTTTTAAATAATTGCTTAGGTACTAAGCATTAGATTTGAATGTTTTACAACTGCTTTTAAGAAAACAGAAATCCTAACTATGTTCATGATATACGCTTAACCATTATAATAGTTGCTGAAAGATAGTTAAATTAAAAATAGTTATTTGTTAAATTTTTGTGTCAAAATAATATTGTCTATTTCTACTGTTAAATATTGAAGCATATGAAAAAAATAGAACCGGAGAATTTGTGAAAACAATATTAATCTACCGTAATTATGCAATTATTGTTTATTTACTTTAATGTAATTAATAAAATAATTTAATTATTGACGTTATTTTAAAAGAAAGAGACAAAAAAATGGAAATTCTTTGAAGAATTCCTTGAAATTAAAAGAACACATTAAAAAAAAAGCCACTAGTAACGGTAACATAGAATTGTTTCATTGCTTCTAAGATTGGATTTGAAGTTTCCCTAGAAAGGAATCTTATTATTCCTGAACTAAAAAATAAATTTAATTTAAAAAATAACTTTAAAAGATGCATATTAAGCAACTAAAAATAGATTCTTTAATTGTTTTCCTATTTTTTAGCCTTTAATTTATAATTCATATTATTATGGATTTTTGAAATCAATTTTATTTTCAAATTCACCACAAGATGATGCCACTAGTATGAAATCAAAATTTAATGATGTTTTGAAAATATTAAAACAGTGAAAGTCGCTGTTCCATTTTGTACAAACATATACAAAATCGGAAACTGCAACATTTTCACACATTGTGTTCGGGTACATTTCGCAGCGGAATTGTACCGGGAGCGGGCGTTTAGCTCGTTAATCTAGTTATTCAGTTCAATCTCAATAGATCGAAAATTATTGCATTTTTTAACCATCTTTTCGTATTTTATATTCAAATATATAAATAGAAATATATAAATAACAACCATAACACGTTTGTACACGAAAAAAAAATGTTTTTTAGTGGACGAATTTATAATAGTATCGTAAATATAAAAAATCAAATAGAAATAGTAGTATATAGTTTTAATTTTTTCGAATGATGTTATATATAAACATTTTTACATTATAAAAAAATGAAAAGAGCAATCATAAAACTAATCATGTTTTACTGTGTGGTAACGTTCAAAACCTTTTCCTCTATGAAAAGGAAAATTTCAAAAATTCACTCATTTTCGCTAGGATAAATAAAAAGCTAATTTTAAATCTAAATTGATTTTTTAAATCCACCTTCCCGTTCTGTGGTTCCGACTGATGTCAAAACTAGTTTTTATTTGTCTACATTTTTCCAGAATCTCTGTAGTAGACAAGAACTTTCGTTTTCCAGTCTATACCGTTATTTTTGTACCCACAAACAAACCATGTTACACTCACCCGTACTAGTACGTGACCCGCGCTCAAGTATCAAACATCAGAAAACGTACTAGTACGTGTCCAGCATGCAATGTGTTAAGAAATGTACGAAAACGGAAACCTCTTTATAAATCTGAAATGTATGAAACTAAAATGTGTACAAAAGATGCGTTTGTTTCTATTGCTCTCTTTTAAGAAGTTGTTTAATATTTATTCAAGAAAAATAAGAACAAATGATCACCCCGAATAACAGCTTTCACATCTTAACGCTATTTAATTTTTCTGAAATTCTATTTATCCGTTAATGGTTGTATCTGCGAGAAAAGAGACTAGTTACAATTCAACTTTTCACATGCGCGAGTTTGATAGGAGATTTAAAATAATAATAATAATGAAATCACTTGTTTGAGTTGCAGTAAACCACGTTTCTTGCCTAAATGTGGGAATATTTTGTATTTTATTTTTTAACTATTCTATCCCACATATTTGAAGTGGCATTTCTCCGACCGGTTAATTAATGTTATCATCAAGTAATCCTATATCCGTTCGTTATTCTTCAAATATTACGTTTTAAGGTATCCGAATACGATAAAAACACTGGTTATCTTACATAATGGAGAATTTTTCAATTGTTATTTCTTGTAGTTCAGACTTTCCTCTGTCCAAAACAGTTTCTCTTTAATAGGAAAAGAAAGGCCTGACCTATCATCCAGGACAACTTATTTTTCAGCTAAAATTTGTCTTTAATTTCAATTTTCTCAAAAGTTTTAACTTTCATAAAAATTCTCCACCGTTTACATGGTATCTCATATACTAATAGAGGTATTTACATAAAAATTTCAGCTTGTGTTTTAAATAATATGGGCAACGAAATGAACCAAAAGTTTTAGTGTTGGTGAAATACTTTTTCTTTTTTAGGTGTTTTTAGAAAAATTAAGTGGTAAATTTATGGGAAAAAAATACATATACACGAATGTTTTTACCCATAATTTATTTACCTCTCAAAATTTTTTAAAGATTTTGGTTCATTTCATTCGTCATTGTATTCTATAACTTGTGTGCAAAGAAAAATAAGATAGTTGGATTACCATTTTGTGTAGAGTGTTAATCGTTTTGGCTAAATATCATTAGAATTTACTACAAGTTTTCAAAACATATTATATTTTCGTGTAATTTTGTCGCATTTATAGTATTTTGTATTATAATTGAAAATACATCTAAAAATCATAAATAGTTTCTAAAATATCCAACGTAAAAAAAAAATTCTTTCTAACGTACTCGGATACCTTAATTTTTTATTATTATTTTCTTTCTTTTAAAGCAACCGGATACAAACGAGCAATACTGCTATTTTCATTCCAATGTAAAGTTAGACTGCCCAAGCCGGAAGCCTCCACTTCTCGAACATTTTCGCCACCAAAAATCTTCTCACGCCTTTGGTCAGTTCCAAATCCGGAACTCATTTAAAAAACACATCAGAATAGACCGGAAAATTCCGGAAACTGAACGGTGACCACGTAAAGCTATTTTCGGAAAAAGCAGAACGAAAGATAAACAAAAATAAATCCCTACCAATGTTTACCTTCCTAATTTCAACAATGGCTGGAACACCCTTTCAATCTGTCAACCCCCAAGAAGGGTGAATTCAGTTTGAAAGATTATTTGTACCTACAGGTCAGTGGCATTGGGAAAGACCTTCCCAAAGTGGACATTTTTAACTCCCTTAGGCAAGGGGTGGCTCTGACAGGTCGTTCCCCGATTAACTGACTTCTTCCTTTCAGTGCTCTGGTCAACGAACTGGTGCTATTCTGAGGAACGCAACTCCTCAAAGACCCCCCACTTGTTTGGAAGACCCTTCCTTTGACCCTGGACAATGGTCATTTCGACCCTTAGGGGTTGATAAACAAATGAGTTTCGTATTCTGTAACGTCCGTTGCTAAAAATTCTCAGGTATAAAGGATGTTTTTAGGGATTTTTTCTCAATCCTTTTCTTATTTTTCTTGCATGTGTGGATATTTTCAAAACATCTCCGTATCTATCAATAACTGTGAATGCAGCGGTAATTTTTGTTTAAGAAGAACGGAAGCTCTTCTTTTTTTCTCTGCTGTCTTCTTTTTCTTCTTTAATGGTTGTAGAAGAAGAAAGAAAGCGCTGAGCTTGCTTTCTTAGCTGTTGATATCGAGAGGAAACGCGTCGACTGGTTTTTATCAAAAGGTCTCTTTTTTTCGATAAGTTTCTAAATATTCATTTAAAATGAATCACCTGATTGAATTGTGCACATCCCTTTTCGATAAAAATCGATAACCACCAGAAAAGTTCGATGACACTTCGTGGCTTCGTTGCTAACTACAAAGTACTAGCAATATTGCTTTTTGTTTAAACTCCGGAGTCTTTCTAAGTTAATTTAAATAATATTGAAACGAATTGAAATGAATCTGCTCCTAGTCTGCATAGCTGAATGGTTATGATGTTGGACTCATAATCTTTAGATCTTGTGTTCGAATTCCAGTAGACTTAAAATTTGTTTTTCCTTTATTTCGTCTTCCAGAAGACTCTGGACCTTTCTTTCATTGACCAGATGAGTGCTCTGGACTTTTCTTCCTGTCTCCAGAAAAATATTCTGGAACTTTCTCTACTTGTATAAAAGCTGATGATCTCTCGGTCACCGAGTTCTGAGTTCAGAGTTGAGCTAATAAATTGAATTAACTCTACTTCCTGTGTCTTCTTGAGTTCTATCTACGTGACAATATAATGGGATTAAAATATTAAAATGAATAGAAAAGTACTGAAATTCATTTCATAGAATGGTAAAGCCCTTTATCCATTGACGAGAGATTTTTTAATAATTAGAATCAACGAATTAATAATACACCATATGGATATCAAATCAGTACAGAACAAAATTAAAAATTAAGAGGGAAAACTAAACGGCAAGAGTGGTCTCCCCAAAACTTTCTCTCTTACTCTCCAGTAAAAAATGGAATCATTTTCCCTACTACCGCATTAGGTGAGGTCATGAACTTTTTGTTTGGCGGCGAACAATAGTTAAGAAATTTAAATCTTCGAAATGAATCTAGCGATTTTCAAACTTCCGAAAATTGAACTTGTGATTTAGGCATATTTTTTTTTCAACGGATTGAAATGAAAATCTGGCACAGAACTTCAGTTGTAGATAAAAGCACTAAAATCCATATATTTAAATAACTGCATTTGGGAGTTGTCGCATTAAAATGTGAAATTACGTATCGGCCGATGGTCATTACCTTAAGGGATTTTGTTCCAGATTAGATAAATATCTTCACTTAAGACGTTAAATTTGTGAACCAAATTTTATATATCTTCCCTTTTTCCATTTGTAGCTTTTTCTTCTTGTATACAGCCGACCACCCCGCCACCACTGAACGTAGCAGTATCGACAGGACTTGTTGTGGTCGGCTGCTGAATAAGTATTGCCCAACCTTACATGGACCGATCCGTCAAACTAACATTCCTTTCAGGGAATTAAATGACTCTCTTCCTCCCCATCTGCACACTCTCAAACAGTTGGAATGGAACTATCAATATTTAATATCATATCCTTCAGGGCTTTGAGAGGACCTGGTACCACCAGTACTGTATTTAAATCATTATTGACAATCTTCAGCTCCTTCCTTAACTCTGAGATCTCCATATATTCCATTAAATAGGGGTAAACCGTACCTATTTCTCCACAAATGCATTTATTTTCCTGCCTTCTTCCAAATCTTTGGAAAATATGCTGGAAATCTCCCATGTCCAGGTATTATTTGGATTATAAAAGGATGGTATCTTCTTATTTTAATTTCCGGATTAGGAATAAAGCCGAAAGTGACCCTTCCATTTGTAGCTATCGCTTAAAAGGAGAGACTTCCTCGGAATGGATTAAATACAAAACTTGATATAAATTTATGAATTTAGTGAAAAATTCATAAAGCAAAATTTTATTCTGGTTTCATTGTCTAGTTCAAAATGCTTTTGAGTTATAGAGTTCACGGGCATACAGATATAGTGCCAAAAAATGTGTTTTTAGAATTCAGACATTCAACTCTTAATCAAGTAAAAACTCTTGTTAGAAGATAGGAATAAATGTGTTCAGCATTTTTCACAATCGGAATATTCCAAGTAACCTAACACTTCTGTTGTTGTTTTTTCCGAGTTCTCAGGTTGGTTGGTTGAGTGGGTTTTAATGGCACAAAAACCATACTTGGTCATACTGTGCCAAACGTATGGTAGATTAACAGGACCAAGGTGCTAAACATATGGCATTACATAAAAAATAATTTAGTATTTAAAAATTCCTCATAATAATATACATTTCAGCAAAAAAACATACTGAAGATCCTAAAAACAAACAATATTATGTTTCATATAGATCAAATCTATAATTTTGGATGGGAAAGGAACAAATAAAATATTACAGACGTAAAACATGCTGATAAAATGCTTAAAACACGACAAAAATAAATACGTTTTTAAAATTCACGAATTTAGGTTTCATTCGTTTAAAATTCATTACAATTTAGATTAGAAGCTATACAAATATAAAAAATCAAACCAACAATGGTCAGAAAAATGGTTGTAAGAATGCTACATATTTTTATATTTCGTAGAAATTGTGTATTTTCTTTTTTCTTTTTGAAGCTTGATTAAAGGTGCAGAATTAACTTCTGTTGATTCTTCCAAATCCTCTGACATGTTATATTCTAAAATGTCCGACTTCTCCGGATTGGATTGTGTTGTTTAATGGCACAAGAGCCAAAAACGGCCATACTGCGCCATACATATGGTCAACCTAGAAAACTAAAATGGATAGCTAAAAAACTAAAAAAACCAAAAGATGCATAAAGTACAAAGATGAAACTGTAGAACAAGGCCGTGATGTGTTTAGCAACAATTAATACAGGTCTATATGAGGTGGTAAAGGCCAGTTGCTTTTAAAAATTTAAATATATTTTTGTGAGGAATTTCCCCTAACAATGTTCCCATATCCAGTAATGATGATGTCCGTGTTTCCACGGAAAGAGGGTGCAGTAGCTTCTGAGGGTAAAGACCCTTTAGCACACAGATGGCAGAAGTCTGACTTCTAACTCATATGAAGATGACGCATGCTTTCGCTTGCGCAACCACTTTTTACAGGGGAGCACTTTCATACATCCCACAGATAGAACACAGAACAACCATGACCGAACCGGGACTGGAACTCAGGACGCCCAGATTACGGGGAAGACACGCTACCTCCATGCCAGGACGCCGGCTCACATGTCCAGTAATGAGTAGTTAAATAATGTAAACGAATAATTTTAAAATCGGGACATTCAATTAGAATATGAAGAACTGCTAAAATAACTTGGCATCTGGAGCATAGAGGAGCTCAACTCCTAATAAAAGATATCTGTGCGTTGTAACCAATGCGGAGTCTAGTCCATTTGACTTCGAACTCACGCACTGGAAGAGCAATCTATAATGTAATTGTGGGCCTGATAGAATGTAATTTTTTAATGCTTTGTTGATCCCAAGATTCCTGTCATGCAGAAAGAATATGATCCGAGTTCTCTGACAAATCAAACTTCGAAGTAGCTTCTGGTCGAAAAAAAGAATAAAATGTTTACAAAAATCAAAATGCATTAATAACTCAACTGTTTTCTCAAAGGTCTTTTAATTTTGATTACTTTCTATAATTTTTATCTTTCTTGCATACATGGTATAGAAAAAGTATAGTAATCGCTAAAAAGTTTGAACACGAGATTTGAACGAATCTCCAAGTTTTATAACTTCCTGATTTCGAAAAACGCATTTTTGGAAAATGTCTGTCTTTCTATAT
>JAPMOQ010008617.1:766662-778173 GCA_026543055.1 Argiope trifasciata | reverse complement strand
AAAAAAAAAAAAAAAAAGGATAGCCCCTAATTTTAAGAAGTTTTAAAGAAAATTTCTTTCATTTTTTCATCTCACTGAAAAAATAAGAACATAAACTTCAAATTCGTTTTTCTCAAAATATTATTTTAGCATAAATTTTAATTTTTAAAAATGTTATTACAAAAATAAATTTAAAACAACACAAAATTTGGTACCTATATTATTTATATCACTGTCTAGAGAATAATTTAATAGAAATATAAGATCAATGATGAAGCATCACAAAGTTATGCAGTTTTTAAACTTTATGAAAAAAAAAAGTTGACATTCCAGAAAAAAAAGCAATTACGTTCAAATTAAAATTTTTGTAATTTTCAAAAATTTTGAAATATTGCGGAATGTTTGACTTTGTATTCGGACATTTATTCTTGAACAAATGTGTTCGAAAAAAGAACAAATTTAATGAAAAAAAATCTGTTTTCTTAAATAATTAGAATAGTGTTTTAACTATAAATTTTTACTCTACGGTATATATGAAGATTTTGCATAGAAGCCATTAGAAAAAAGTAAAAAAGTAAAAAAAAAAAATGCTTTAAATCCCATTATTAAAAACAAAAGAAAAAATCTTCAAACATGATCTGATATCTGATTTACAAAAATTCCATGAAAGAATATTAAAAACCCCACCAAAAGTATTTTAACGAAAGTCATTTTCATATTTTTAAATATTCCTTATAAATGTTTCAAAAAATATTTTCGGAGAACTTTGCTATAAAAAGTAAAATAAATAGTAAATTCTCAAATTAAAATACTATTATACCCTCGTTTCGTTTTTCACTTTTGTATATCAATATATCTGCTGTATCTATATTTTTATTTTGCCTAACCTAAAAAATAAATCTTTTCTATAGTTTACACAATCGAGATTTTGTAACTTTTTACGCTTTTTAAATTACAAAACAAAATCCCAAACTTTTCACTGAAAAGCATTTTTTCAATCGTGTCTGAAATCTTATGCAAACTTTTAAAAGCTTTAGTGACTAATCTCTCCTTTTTCAAAGAACATTTCTTTTTACTAATTCATATATTTTATTTTAAGTTTCAAACTTAATTTACACAATTTGCTTTAAAAAAGAGATCCTAGTCATTAGTGAAAATGTTCCCTTACAGACTTCAAAATGCATTCTTAACTTGAAATCGAAAGCATTATTATCAATTAAAAGGGTAACCCAAATCTGAGCGGAAGTGCAGACTTCCTTTTTAGAAAGACGTAA
This sequence comes from Argiope trifasciata, assembly GCA_026543055.1. NCBI lineage: Eukaryota > Metazoa > Arthropoda > Arachnida > Araneae > Araneidae > Argiope > Argiope trifasciata. Next base: position 776,920 of record JAPMOQ010008617.1, on the reverse strand, counting down.
TTATTATAATCTGGATATCTGACTTGTGATTTCGCTAGTCTAGTGGATAGGATGCTTCTTGCAATCCAAATGATTCTTGGTTCAGGCCTACAAATAAGTTGAAAGTCGACAGAAAGCGAAGTGAGGTTTCGGTAGTACATATGCCATAAATTTTTTATAACTTTTTAATTGTCTATTAAAATAAGTTGTGGGAATATTTATAATATGGAGAATAATTCATAATACCGGGGAACTGCGTTGTGTAGATTGGGTACTATGTTATAAAATATTAAAATCTAGCAAAGAGCATTAAAAGAAGTCTTATATTTTGCATGGTTTTAATACATTACAATATGTCTTCTAAATTTTAAAATGTAATGTCTTTTGGAAAAATAGAATTTTCAGTATTGTTTCTAAAATTTTATACTATTTTATACAGTCTCAATTTTGAAAGAAAGTTTGCTCCAGTTAATTTTGTTAGGAATAAAATTTCAGTATTTTTAAAGCTATTTATCATTTAATACAAGAACAAATATTTTTAAACAACTTTTTGTAATTCTATTTTACTGGAGAACGGAAATTCTTTGCAACATTTTCATCCTGCAAACCCTTTGATAGTTATTTTATCCCGCTCGTAAAATGTTCATAAAAGAAATTATAATTTTTCTTTCCCTATAGTTTGAAAAATATACATAACACCGGAAATACTAAACATGACCTTAATCCAATCAACCAATCAATAATGGTTTCGTTTCTGTTCTTTTGATATGAGACTGTAAACAAAACGTATATTATATCCGGTTTTTTTCTTTATCTTGAAATATTAATAATTTTTATCTAAAAATTCCATATAAGAAAGGTGTTTAGATATAATTTTATACAAAATCAACTGAGTTGAGGTCTTTTAATTTAGAATTTTTTTTAGAAATAACTTTTCATTCTACGATGTCGAAGGAACTCCTCCAATTCGTTCCATTCTCATCTGCTGTGGATGCAGGATTTTGGTATCAGCTAACTAAAAAGAAACTGGATGTATTTAAATTGAATGATGCACCTGTTGAAATCTTTGGATTCTATTCTTACAGTTAGTATATTTTGAAAAAAAAAACTATTTTTTTACTTTCGATTTTGGATATTATTTCGTTAAATATCATGCGTAATAACATTTAAGCCTGAATATTTTTTTAAAAAAAATTCTCTAATTGAATATTTAAAAATTATATCGTGTGATCTGATATTTTCCTCATGCAAGACAAGCAACTTTGTTTTATTATGTCTTTGATAAGTATAATTATTTTTTATTGCAAATATATAGAAGCTGTTAGATTTTTCTGAATCAGTGATCTATTAGTAAACGTTTGCCATATGTTACATTTGATAGCTATACACAAGATGCTATTATCTAATGGCAGGGGAATTTTGCTATATTTTAGCTGTTATTTTTTTCCTTCTCTTATATAAGACTGGTAGAAATTTCTCCCGATACTTTTGTTTTAATTGTATGCCTACTATTATTCACTATATAAACTGACTAATTGTACACCAATAGGGCACTCTAATATTAGCCAATAGAATGTTATTAATATTGAAGTTCAATAATATTCATGGTTAACATGCAATTAATATACAAGTATCTTTTTTCTGGTATTTTTGATTCATATTTGCTGTTCTAAAATTCTTTTATCAATGTTATAGTACAATTTGCTTTTTGTAATAAAATGAATGCCAATTTTTGAAGGAAAACTTATCTTTATATTAAAAGTTTGCTTTCAAAATCAATTATTTTATTATTAAGTGCATAAAACTAAATTTATGGACTTAGCCAAATTTAATAGCAGAAATTTCTCTGTGAGAAACTTTAGAAAACAGTCATGAATATTAAATGAATTTAAAAATCATACCAAAAGAATTATCAATCAGTCTATCAATTTATATAAAATAAATTTTATGAAAAGTAAAAATTTGACATTAAAGAGTTCTTAAAATTTCATATCAAAATATCTAAAGCAGAAGAAACTTAACTTATAATAATTGCAAGATTTAAATGAAACAAAAACAAATGGCATTAAAAAAATTGGTATTTAGAAACTACAACAAATGTTCATCATCACTTTATAAAATGTATCATTTTGAAGCAAGTATTATGAACTATTTTACTAAGAAAATCTTACTATATATCAAAAAAAAAAGAAGCTTTATTTTATAAGTTGAGTGTTTTACAATTTATGTTTATATTCTTGTTAAAATTTGAGGTTCATGTTTTAAAATGTTCTTAATATCTAAATGCAGGAAGTGAAAATTTAGTTTAACACATCAACATTTGAAGAAATAAATTAAATTTTTCAGTAGAACAGTTAAAATTGATTAACAATTGACAGTTAATTTATTGTTAGATAAGACTTGTTAGTAAACTTTTTTAAATATATGCATATCATAATAAATGTGCATATATTTAAAAGTATTTTCAAATAATGGGAAAACTTTTTCAATAGTTAACCTTTTAAAAGCTAATTTGTTATAGACATCCCAGAAAAATGCTAATCTCTCAACTTTATTTTTAATTTAAACTAAGGAAATAATTATTTTTTGGACTTTGAAATATTTATATCAGTTATTCCGTTTTTTTGAAGAGCATTTATTCTAAACTAATACATTATGAACAAATATAATTTAAGAAATGTGCATGTTACATGCAGAAAATATCACACATATGAAGAATTATATATTGAATTTAATGTTGAAAGTCGTTGCGGAATAAGCAAGTTGAAAGTTTAATGAGCAAATGCAGTATTGTTTCATGAATATTTAACCAATTATGACATCACTTTGTGATTTTCTAGGCTAACCTTTTGGTGAACCAGCCAAGGAAAAATATTAATGAAATTAGTATTTTTCTTGGTGACATACGATGTCACAATATAATCATTTGTGTTGTTATTTCATACTGTTCTACGATTTTGTATCCGTTTTTCCTCTATAAGCTATTCATTAAGAAAAGCAACCCAAGTATATATATATATATTTGTAGGGCCCCCCAAAATATATTTGTCGGGCTCACATGAATGGAATCGGGACATGCGTTACGCAATTTCTTTTCTTTGTTTTAAACTTTTTTTAATATAATTTTGTATCCGGCCATCGATATACACACACACAATTTTTCTTACTATGTTCTCTAGTGCTTCAGATTAATATCTTTATTTACTGTATTTACAGATAGTTCACTTACATCGTTGCCACCAATTGCAAATATTGATTATTCTGCTTTTGACAAGTAAGTATTTCTTCTGTCTAAGAATGTTTTTGCATAGAGTGGAATATATGGTAGTTAATTGTAGGATGTTTTGGTTTGATCATCAGCATTGGTTATAAAGTCACATGCAAATAAAATGTCTCATTTCTTATTACAAAATTTTTGATAAATTGTGTATTAGTATTGTAATCATATACTATAAAGCTGTCAAAAAATATAAAAAAGTTGTATTTTACCACTATACTTTGAGAGCTTTTTGTATAAGAAATAGCTGCTCAAATTATTTCAAGTATAAATGTTGCATTTTTGTATTTTTAATCAAGATTTTTGCATTCCTAATTATACCATTCTATTCTTTATCTGAGTTATATTATGTATTCCTGTAGTAGCAACTTTCTAATTGCCTGGAGTCACTGAGCTAAGGGTATTGTAGGCAAGTTGATTATAAAATGTAATAAGCCTAGTAGCCAGTTTGAAAAATGCCAATTCTACAAATACTTGACCATTAGGACTATATCAGGGGTTTATATTAGATTAAATAATATTATTAACAAAAAATATTAAAGTATAATCTGTATGATGGAAAAAATGAAAAAATTTAATTTCATTTATTAATCTAGTTGTAATTTTGTCAATTTATGTTTATAGTAGTTTGATTTTTAACAACCATTTTGACAGAGCCAACCTCGGTTAAATTGGGCCCAATTTGTATTAATTTTAAAGATTATGATCCTTAGATATGTCTGCTATCTGTAAAGTTGAAGATTTATTTGGCAGGCATGGTCACTAACAGTAAATTTGATTTGAATTTATTTTTTATTTGATTTGAAAGCTATCTTCAGCTCAAAAATAAACATATCAATTGTGCTTTAGAGTCATACTAATAAAATGTTGCTTAGGTATTTGAATTAAAAATATATGATAGATGTAAATTTTATTATTTATGTCGGCATTTGCAATCTCTATTTTGTTATCCATGTACCATAATTAAAAATTCTAAATTTTGGTTACTATTTATTAGAATTTATGCAGTAAATTAAAAAAAAAAATTACACTACTGTTTCTGTTATAAAAAAAGCTCTAAAGTTCCTGTTATTTTCATATATTTATGTTGTGCATAATTAATGTAATATAATGATTATTTTGATAATCAACCATTAGACAAATTATTTAAAGGATTTTCAATTACAGTGACATGCAGATACCACCCAGCAGTTTCCCGATGAAGGGAGTTTTAATCAATACTAATACTTTGGAAGACTTTAAAGTGAAGGATAAAAAAGCTTTACTCCAATCTGTGGGTGACAATGTAAGAGTACTTATTTTTCCTTCTGTTACTTTTGTGTGCCTTTAATCTTATGATTTTAGAATATCTACATATACTGCTTGATTGATTTCCACAAATTTGTTGTCCAAAAGCAACATCCAAAGACCAATAACTTTAAAAAAAAATAGCAAAAAAATGTATGTATAATGGGGACTTATGATAAAATATTTCACTAATTGTAGCTGGTTGAAATTTAAATCATGTTGAAGTTAATTTTACTATTTAGTTTGAAGAATTGATCAAAGTGACACAACATTTCATAGAATTGAAAGTTTTTGCCCCCTTTTTTTTTTGTGCTAGTGCATTAGAAAATTCTCTTCAAAATCTTCCTGTGTATAAAATTTTGTAACTTAATTTGCTCCGATAAAAAAAAAAATCTTATTTCGGACTTCTTTTTAAAAACATGCTGATTCATCAAATTTAATTCCATGATTTTTATTTTATTTCTGTATTATGATTTGTCATTTACACTCTTTCAAAATGATTTTGATATGGTTGTAATGCATGTTTTTTAATTTCCTCCTCTAAAATGGCAAAGAACGGATATTGAAAATAATATTAACAAATAGTATAGAAATATTGTCCATTCCTGATTAAGGGGGGGGTTATGAAATGAGAATATGTATACGTCAAATGATGGTGAGATAAAAATGATTTTAATATTTGCACCATTGAAGAATCCATTTGACTTTCAATTTGTTATACTAAAATTAGAATACCACACATTCAATAACTCCAATACTAAAATTGGAACATAAAGTAGTATCAGATAACTAAAATGCTAAAATTAAAAAATCAAGAATTGTATAAATCAAATATTACACTGAAATTTTTTTTTCTTCCTTCCCTTTATGAAAATCTTAATATATATAATTATCCCCAAGAATCCAGAACTAAGGAAGAAGCTCCATGGTTTCAATAGAATATAGAATTTCTATTGAATTCTGAAAAAAAAAAATTTAAACTTTAATTCAGTGACCCACATGAAATTAGTTGCGCAGAAAGCGCCAATATACTCATTTGACTAATTCACTATATATTTTGAAGATAACAAAATATCAGAATTAAAATTTTTCGTTTACAGGAGAGTTCCCAATGGAAAGCCTGACTGTATATGCAATTGCATCCAAAATAAGTTTAACAATGAAAAGGTGCTCATTTAGTGTATTTAGAGAAGAACGATTTTGATTGCTTATTCATAAGGAATTAAATTACATAATTTTTTAATTTTTTATATGCAGTAAAAATATGTATAAATATTGTTTGTTAATATACATATATCTAAATGATACATAAACAAAATTGCATGTGGTTTTCTAGGATTAATTAATTGAAATAAAGCTAATAATGCTTACAAAATGCTGAAACTAATTTATTTCTTCTCTGATCAAAAAGGCCAAAGTTGCCATACTCTGTTCACATTATTCATTTTCTTTGTTTTTAGATATGGCAAGCTATAAGAAGTGGGGCTGCATTGGATAACCCATTAATGTTGCAAAGTTTGCTCTGCTTAACATTTGCAGTAAGTCTGTACACTTTTTGTCATTTCTTGCAAATATGTGTTTCACTCAATGATTCTATATTTAGTTGTATTATAATTATTGATTTATGTGTGTATCATATATTTAAAGCATATTTAATTTTAAAGACAGTAAATATTAAAACAAAATATTCAAAATATTCAAAATTTCACATCCAAATCAGACATATGTTGAACGTAAAGTATTAAGAACACTTTTGTATGGCAATAATCTCCACAAAATCTTATGTGATCTGAATTTCCTCAGAATTCAGTTTGATAAGCATTGAAAAGGGTCTCTAATGGGGGGAAAATAATTTGAATAAGTTCTTTGTTTCATATTTCATCCATTACTGTCTTCCACTGTAAGCATTGCAAATGAAACCTGTATTTATATAAGAGCTCTTGAAACAAAACTATAATCTATGATACCTTTATGCACCCAGCTTCTCTTATTGCAAAAAATTTCAAAATCCAACTAATTACCTACACTATCTTAGCCTCTCTCTTTCCTATACTTATAATAAAGCTCAATGTATGTGTGTGTGTTGGCGCTCTACAGCTACCAAATTTGGTACATGTATACCTTGGAGAACGGGAATGTGCACCTCAGAGCCCTTTTTTCAAATTTTTAATTAAAATTTGAATTAATTAAAATTTAAGCGAAATTTCGACGTTTTTCCGCTATAACTTCCGAAAATATGATCGCGCAAATATGATTTTTACATCAATTTAAAGATAAAAAAATTAGCTTTCTAATGGTATCAGTGTTTTAATGTATAACTTAAGCTTCTATTTTTAATGAATATTTAAAGAAATATTTTGACCATGTTTTTTTTGAGCTTGTGACAAGATAAAATAAAAGAAAACAATGACAGAAGTTCAAATAAAAAAACAACTATCATCGCAAATCAAATCTAAAGAAATGCAGCTTCTAGCACGTGACTGCATAAAATAAAATAAATATAAAATGTGATATTTTCTAAAAAAATAAATGCAAAGCAAAGGTTTCTATAATTGTTTACAATATCTAAATGATTAATTCAATAAATCTTCTTTATTTATGGTAAACCTGATTGAATTTAGATAGGATATGCATTGAAATCCCAACCAAATGGCATATTTCTATAATCGTTTGCGATATCTGTATCATTAATTCAATAATTTTTCCCCCTTTTTCGCTTTTTTAAAAAAAACATATTTAATATTTTGGCAACATCACTGAAAAAAACATTTTTAATATTTTGGAAGCATAACCGATAATTAAAACTGACTGATTTATAAAATTTAAAGAACATTATTAGGAAAACGGGATCTTTTAGAACTTTCCATCCATCATCTTAAAGAAAATATTTATTTCAGGCCAATCAATGCCCAAAATTACTTCAAGGCTAATGAATATGTGATTTAATTGAAAATTTTAGAGCGCATTACTCATTGTTCGCCAAAGGCGGCTAGTTTCATGATAAATATGAGCTAATGTGCAATTTCTTGAAATTTGCTCCACTATGAACTGGAAAAGGTAGTTCTGCTGAAGCTGCATCCAACCATAAAAAGGAAAGACAGGATATGGAAACAAGTTGATTTCTTACAATATTATACAAAATACATTAAACTAAAGCATGCTTGATTAAACAGAAATGGAAGTTTGCACACCTACACTCTAGTTCAAACTTAGCACCCTTGGATTTCCAATTGTCCTGCTTTTTAAAGAAATTTTTGTTTGGAAACTCTTAGTGGATCTGGAGGATTTGGAAAATAATATTCTGAACTATTTCAAGTAAACTGTCAAATAACAGTTCTATGGAGAGCTGCTCAAACGGATGTTATTCTGGAATTGATATCACAGGATTGATGGAGATTATGTCAAATAGCTGTGAAACAGTATGTTAATCAAAGGCATTTAGTTTTTTGTAAAATGCATTTAATTCTTTCCTGAATTATAACAATAAGTGTGATTTTACCTTTGCCTTATTTTACTACCTACCTATCTTATTATTCACCTACTTATAAGTCAAAAAAGGAAAAAGTAAAGAAAAGAAAAACTTTTATCTACTTAATTAAGTAGATGTTGATTTTGAAATATTGTAAATGATTTTTTTTATCTGAATTAATTTACAATTTAATCTTCATAAGCAATCTCAAGAATAACTTGTGACTGGTTGATTTAAGTAAAAATAAATTAATTAAATGTTTATTTAATCATATATATTTTTTTCATTTTAAATATCCTATTTAATTCTGTTTATCTGAATTAATCTTAACCTGGGTGCATATAATATTTTTAGTCTTTAATCATTAGAAATTATGGAAATGAGGATTTATTCTTACAGAGAAATTTGCTTTAATTCTGATTCTTACATAATTACACAACTTCAAAAATATTTATTTTAATTAGAGTATTTTACTTGGAAATAGACATTAAAATGATTCATGAATTTGGAAAGAATTCTGATGATTGTCTGATAAATCAATTGGCACGTATGTTTGCAGTTTTATTTTATGAATGTACTGGAATTATTTTTTATTGCTATGTATTTGACATTAGTTTTGAGTTTGAAGTAAGAAAAAGAATAAATAATAAGTAAATGAAGAAATACTTTAATCATTTTTCAAATTCCATTATTATATTTATTCTTGCAGAAATTATTTTTAAACAAATAGTACTGTATTTTTAATAGTTTTTTCATTGATTAGGATATAAAGAAGTATCATTATTACTACTGGATAGCTTTTCCGGCTGTTAATTACCCGGTTTCCACTGTATGTAAAGAGACAAAGAAATTCGGTGATTATTTTACGTCAGAGGAGGTTTGTACCTGCCACATTATTCATTTTCTGTTTCTAAAGCTATTTGATTTATTAGTTCTTTTTAAAATTAATTGTAAATTTCCAATTTAGTTTTAGCACATTAAATTTTAGCTGCATTCTTATATATATTTTCAGATATTTTATGTTTTATTTTGTGAAAAGTAAATTTTAAGATTTTATCCTAATTTAATTATCCATTTAACATCATTTCATGTATACATTATATAATGATTCCATTTATCCTTATTTTAATTTTTTCTTTTTTTTCCCCCTTCCCTGATCCTTGGAAAAAATGTTTTATGATTATCTATAGTTTTACTTTTTTATCATACTTTAATTTCATATTAAGTGTGTTCTTTAAAAAATGCATGAATTTGTTATTTTATATTTATTTTTCACTGGACCTTTATTTTTATTTTATGAAAAAAATTCATGCTGTTATTTTTTAAATTTTTGTTGCATAAATTTTATAAAATGCATTATTTAATGATATAATTATACATTACTTGATTGATTTGCTTATCAAGAAAATTTTTGTAAAATAAACAGAAAATATTTTTTTCTGTTGAACAATATTTTTTTCCAAATTAGTGTTTCTTTTTAAAGCACATTTATTAAATAAATCTAAAATTAGCCAAGCCTTAGTCCTTAGTATGAAAAGTGAGAGAATAATTTTTTTTTTTTCATCTTTTTTTTAAAAAGAGGAATTTGCTTTGTGAGCAACTACTGAAGGTTAGATTTTTATCTTCAGGATACTTTCATCTTTCCATGAACTTTTGAGAACTCACTTCCATTCTGACTAATTTCTTTGAAAAGACTTTTCATGATAGATGTGTTGTTTAGCTTTTACTCTATTCAGTTTCATAGCTAGGTCTACTTCTTTTAGAAGTAGTAGAATCAATTTTTGCTTAGGTATGCTCTAATTTTCAAATATTTTGCCAAGAAAAGAATATTTGTTGGGATACATTTGGAATAAAAAATGCATTTAGCATTCTTGCATCTAATAAATTTTTATATAATTTTATTTGCATATATTATATTTTACTCCCATTAAGTTTTTGTGATATTAAGAATTGTTACTGAAAAATTCAACTCCACTCGTATGTTATATCAAATTTAGGTATAGTGTTTGAATATTTTATATTCCTATCATGTTATGTAATTGTTTATTTTGTGAGTTCCCATAAATTAATACAAGTGTTACTACTTATGCATTCAACTCATGCATCATATATCTTAGTTTGCTGTTAATTTTAAAATTATATATCTTAGATTCCTTTTTTAGTCAAAATCCTTTAGAAAATATTTATTTAATGTACAGTGTCAAGTAATAATATACCACTTTTTAATAATAAATTTTGTATACAAT
>JAPMOQ010008617.1:723585-766262 GCA_026543055.1 Argiope trifasciata | reverse complement strand
TTTTTTTTTTTTTTGGTTAGTAACTCTTATTTTGTACCAAACAAGAACTGAATTGCTTTATATTGAATTATGCAAATAGTAATACCTTTTTGCCTCTTGAATTTCATGCTATAAGATTATTAATTTTAGCTTAATGATAATTAAAGACGAGAAATATACTTTAAAAATGATATAATGCTATATTTTTTTGTGATTATCTATGGACTTATCTAAAGTTTCTTATTTCTTTAATCTTTATTTAAATTATATTGACTGTTTCGAGGTAACCTTTGATAATTGACTAATATATTTTTTATCAAAGTGCTTTTTTAAAATCTTGCTTAATTAGGTCTTACATGTTTCATGTGGTTGCATTCTTACATATAATTAATTCTTACATGTTTCTAGATATCTCAATTTTTAAAATCTTATGATTCATTGTCTCCGTCTGACAAAACCATATTCCTAGTGTTTAAAGAAAGTAATGGCTGTGCTGTTTATAACTTGAAAGAATATGAAAACTTAAAATCAAAAAATGGAAAAGTAAGATTTCATTGTTTGGTTTTTTAATATTTTTTTATATATTTTGTTTGTATAAACTTTGTTTAACTTATTAAGTATTTTGTTATTTCAGATTATGTTGGGATTTAGTGATCCATCCAGATATGAGAAACATCCTGGTTGGCCTTTGAGAAATGCATTAGCTTTAGTTGCATATCATTGGTAAAGAAGTTCTTATTTTCCATTTTAAATTTCTATTTTTCAAGTTTTATTTTTAAAATTTTATACTTATAGGTTTTTTAAATTTTTTTGTTGACTCTTATAACTTTTAAATTCTTATTTCTTTTATGAAATGAAATACATATACTCGTATCATTTATAAGATGTTATTAACTTTTCATTTTATTTTCTTGTGCAGTGAAATTTTTAAATACTTTTATGAAGGATTAAAACTTTAAAATCAGTCACATCTCTTCAATAATTTTAACTTTTACTCGTTGAATTCAAATATAGACTTGTATTTCATCTTCTAATGCTTTAATTTAAAGCTATTAAATAGTAAAATTTGATTGAAAAGTTTTGCATATGATAATTCATAGGTAGCTACTCTTCACAATATAGTCCATTTCCATTGTCTAATTTTATATTTAGCTCATTAAGCAGAATATAAGAACTGAATGTAGAATTGATCAAACCGATTTATAAATAAAGTGATGATAAATTAGTTTTTATAATCAATCACAGATATAAATTTGAAAATAAATTTAAATGGGGTGAGTGGTAGAGACACTTTATGTTCATTCATAGCAATAATTAGAAGTAACAATGACTACATAATTATCATTCCAGTTGAATATAAATGTTAATGTTTCATATTTGTTATCACATGTATAAGATTACATATAAAATCAGACCCCTCTCCGTCACAAAATTTCTCTCTTTCTACAAAAGAAGAAAAAGATCTCTTTAAAATGCTGGATATTTTCCTTTTATTTTTGTTTGAAACTTACAGTATGAGGAATTCTTTTTTTTTCCACCCATAAAATAGTTACAATAGAGTAATATTTGAGAACATGGAAATTTAATGATTTATAGCAGATGATTTTCTTATTTATATTCTTATTTTTATTATATACTATGTGTTATTAATGGCCGGAGTTTTTTTTAATTATCTACACTAAGTTTTGGGAAATTTTTGATTTTTTTTTCTACTTTTTTATGAATATTTGTGTTATGCACAGATAAAAATGCATTTTTAAAATTAATTTCTTTGCATCATCCATTTTATGTTTTGTGTATAATTTCTATGTAAAAAATTAAACCATTTTTTAATTACAAATCACAATTTTTTACATTAATATAAAGGAAATTGCATTTTAAAATTAATTTGAATTTTAGTATTCTCTGTTGGTCTGCAAATATTGAAAGGGGTATGCAGTATTATTCTTGGCAATGTTGAAATTTTTGTTCAATACACCAACTTCATAATATTTGAATGTTTTTTTTAAATCATTTTTTTAGAACACTTAGCTTGAACTGTCATCATACAATGTATTTGGCCATATAAGTTTAATTTATTGTCAAATTATAATTTATCACAGTTATAGAGGATATTCTAGTCATTTATCATATGTCAAATATCTGTAATGAGTGTTATATGAAAGATTGAGTTTTGTTTCATATGAAAGACTGTCCATTGTTGTAAAAAATTTCAAATTAGACTTCTTTATAAAGCAACTGGCTAATTATTTACCACATTTGAACATATGAATAAGGAAATTAATTAATACAAGATTAATAATTTTTTTAAATTTAGTATTAACTTAAACAAATAATTAATAAATTTATATAAGTATAATACAAATAGGAGTTTTTATACAAATGATCATACTTTAGATAATCATGTTTTTGTACAGGAAAAGTAGTGGTGGAATAAGACAATATAAATACTAAAAAATTATCATGTTTATTCTATGAAATGATTGTAATATTTTAAATCTTTTGCTAATTTATTCTTGCATGAAATATGTAATTAACCATCATTTTTTATTTTTTGCAACTCTAGTGTTTGGTAATTCTACTAATTTTAATGATCACTAATGAAAAAGTTTAACATTTTTTGAAATATGTTTTTACTAACAAAGTAGCTAATGTTTTTACTAACAATTGGATTTATTATTTATTTCATGAAATAATATTTTCTTCTATTATATCAGGTTCATCTATAATATTATTAATGAAAATGTAATGAATGTATATGTTTATTATTAATGAATATGTATATGTTGATTAGTCAGTGAATTGTCGAAATTGATATGTATCATTAATTATTTCAGGGGTAAAGATCAGGCTAATTGGGATGTTGTTTGCTTCAGAGAATACATTAAAGATGGAAAAAGATTTAATGATCAAAGTATTGTTATTTCTGTTGAAATGAATGTGGGAACTCTTCCAAAAGGTATGCATAATTTAAGCTCTCTTTCATACTTTTTATCTGAGGAAACATTTACAAATACATAAAAGTGGTTTTAAATTAAAAGTTTGTCTTAACTTTACTGATAATGAAATTTCAATTGTCTCCTGCTTGCTATTTTCTTATTATAACTTCTGATGAGCAGAAGATAAACAAAATCCTTCTACTTAGTTCTATTGCTAGAAATAAGCAGTATTACAAAATATAGCTATTGAATATATTTGGACATATTTTTGGTCTTGCACATTTTAAATAAGAATAAATTAAATATTAATTTACAAGTGAGCTAGAGAAAAACATACCACCAAAAAAAATAAAAGAAAAATTAACATTTGTGAAATGATATAACATTAAGAATACATTTACTTATAATGACTTTTTAATGCACATTTATAGTTTTATTTGTTATGAAGAAGAAAATTGCAAAAATAAGATATTGTTTCTTGTCTTAAATAATTTTAAGTATTGTTCCCCATTCATAAAATTTCCAATTCTTTTATACTTATTCTTTATGTGATCTAATTTCAATATGTAATCCATCCAAAAAAGCCCACAAAATATAATTATAATAGAATTGTACTTTGATAAAAAAAATTGTATCACCTTATCAAGATACTTAAGATAATGTGTGAAATTTATTGAAAAAGTGTTTTATTATTATTATTGAAAAAGTGTTTTTTTATAATGTCCAAATCACAAAAATTTCTTAAATATTGTTCGGTTTTAACATATTTTTGCTCTTTATTTTTTATTGTTGAATATTTAAACTAAAAATTCATTATACTAATCACATTTCAGTAAATCTTTAGTTACATATATTAAAACATTGTTCTGAACTTGTTTGACTATTTAACTTACTGGGCTTATGCTTAATATCTTTTTAAGATTTTCATTATTGACTCTGGAAAATCAAATTTATGCTTACTTTGGTTTTCATAATTTTCTTTTGTTTCATTATTACTTTTTAAATTTCTTTTAATGATGCATATCTTTTATAATTTTTAAAATCATAATGTGTTTTTTAACCATATGGTGTGGTAATCTCATGAATATTAGTTTCGTTTCTCTTGAAAATTGCATCATTATATTTTCAGGTATTAAATTTTTATAATGTGACTGAAACAGATTTCTTGTGCCCATTCTCTTCATTTATATTCTGTAAAGACAAATTATTAATAATATTTGATTAGCAAGTGGAACTTTTACAATTTTGTATAAAATTTTACTTCAGATTTCTGTTTCATTTTTCATAGTTCTTCTCTAATCAGTATTGCATGTCACTTCCTTTTTTGCATTTAAACTTATGCAGAAATATAAGTATTTAGCCAATTAAATACCAAATTATTCATTTTAAGAAATGAAAATGAACCAAACCTCAAAATATTTGCAATATTTTAACATATCAATGACTGATTGACATTTGTACTTGTATTATTAATAATTATTAAGCTGAATTTTCTTTCCATAAAAATGTTTTTTCTTTATTTGTAGAATGTCCAGAAATAGTTGGTTGGGAAAAGCATAAATCAAAACTTGCACCTCGAAAAGTAGATATGAGTTCCAGTATGGATCCAACAAAGTATATAATTAGTTTTATTTTGTGCATTTTAATGAAGAGATATTTTTTTCTGAAATAATTTTTAGTATATGTAAAGTTATGAAAGTTTGACATGAAGAAAATTTATCGAATAATTACAGTTTTAAGTTTTAAAATTCATAAAGAAAATTTGCAAGAGAAATTATATTTTCATGATATATTCATTTTATTGAAAAAAAATTATGATAGTCTTAAAAGAAGTACATTATGGCAAATAAAATCCTTATCCAATAGTTTTCTAAAGTATGCACTTAGTCTCTAGAGAATGTTGCTTTTTTTTATTGGAGTGTTCAAAGAATTTTTATGCTGAGCATAAGAGAAAAATTTGGGCTCTAAGAATAATGAGAATGAAAATAGTTTGGGTTTCTTTGTTTTTGCTTTTAACTTAAAATTTCTTGAGTGGGTTTAAGATATAAAGCTGTATTCAAAACTGCAACTGTGATTGGAAGAATTTCCATTATAAAATCTTATTTAAAAAGAAAGATGGAAAGCAGTACATAGGAAATCTTGCATTATAAAAAAAAACTTCCTCAGTTTTTTTTAAATGAATGGTTGAAATTTAATTTTTTGATGAATAAATAAAATTGCATGATTAATATTAAAAAGTAAGAAAAGAAAGACCATTCTAGATAATATATAAAAATTAGAAATTTCTAATTTTCATAAATAAAAATTCAAATTTTTCCTTCTATTCTATTGTTTAAACAAACATCTGCATAATATGTACTACACAAAGGATGATTTTAAAAATTTTTCGGACGTTGATAAATTCATTTTTTAAAAAATAGTATTGAGAAAGACTGATGCCATCCACATCCACAATGTAGAATATTATCACTAATTAATGAATCACCTAATATTTAAAACTTAATAGATATAGATATAATAGACAACCAATGCAATATATTGGAAATAGTAACAAGAGGTGTGAAATAGTGACTAGAGTGAGTGGCATGAATGAGCAGGCGTTTCACTCTTTGTTCAGAAATGAAAAATGACTTAAAGTCAATTACATGCTTTAAGATTAAACTATTAATGCCATTTCTTTTAAAAAATGCTTTAAATTATTTGGAATATTTTGGTAGTTATTACAGATATCTAAAAAAAGGTATATTTGTATTAAAATTATATATATTAATATAAATATATCCAATATAAAAATAGTCAAAAATATTGTATTTTTCAACCAAAAAAATCAATAAATATTTCCCAAATGGAGAAATTATTTTTTCTTTTGTAATAATAAATATCTTTGCAACTTTTGATACTATAACTTATTACTGATATCCCTAAAATATACTTTGTAAGCAAGGCTCCCCTCTCCCAGCCCCCTACCATCCTCATGTAACAATTATAGATATTGAGCAAGGATATGAAGTGCTCACATTTTTATTTTCACAATCCTGCCCAATAGCATTAATGTTTCATGGTATAGTGAGGAAAGTATGCATTATAGATGCTTTTTCATTGACTGCATAAACCAAAGTTTGATTCAGGTCTATAATATTAGTAGCCAGAATGCACAACGAATTTCTTTTGCCTGAATTGTAGGAGAATCAGGATCTAAAGCAACCAAAGAACATTGGGAGACCACATTGACTTAGCCGTGATTAATCGCCCACCTTCAACTTTATTATACAATATGATTGCGATTGATTTTTGCCAATTACTTCATTTTGTAATGTCCACTTTTTCTTTTTTTTCCATTTAAATATTTCATAAGCTTCTATACTTGTTATACATTAAAGACGGGAGTTGTAGTACTATGATTTAAGTCTAAATTTTTTTATGATTACACAAAATATTGCCCGCTGTAGGACAAAAAACGAGGTGGGGTGGTTGCCTCGTTACTTAGCATTCTTCCGTCAAGATCCCCCGCCTTTAATGTCTTTAGCATCTAGTATTCTTCTAAGCACCATCAGCCTGCTGAGTTTTGTCTTTGTTAAGGCAACCTTCAATCAACTGTAATACCTATTCGATGATATTAAAAACCTAGAGTTAATATAGGCATTAATTAGGCATTCTACCCACAGTTTTGAAAATCAGTAAAGAGTTACCATGCTTACATGCATACTGATATGCAGACTGAGAGACAATAAACCCTTTGTAGAATTTAGTTTAAAATCTTATATTGATCCATACATTATATTTTAAATCTGTGTTCCAAATTTTACCGATATAGTAATTCGTATTTTGAAGTTATCACATTCATTTGTTCTCCGGTAAACTTCTTGAGAATGGATTGAAACTTACAAATATGTTGTGAAGATCATGCATCAAATTTCATCCATTTAATTCAAGTGTTTTTTTCGTTATTGTATTCATAGACAACCTGGCATAATTCCAAGAACGTGTTTTTAGACCTAGGAAGGTCATAAACATAGATTCATCAGTATCAGAAAGTTGAATTTTAAGAAAATTACATTTTATGTATTACATGTAGAAGAAATTACAATTATTGGAGTGAAACTGAAAAAGAGTGAAAAATTACATTTTGCAAAATTCTCAATTTAAACTTTTTTTTTTAATACTTTGCATGCTCAAAAGATATTCGATTTGAACTGTTTCATATCACACTAGTTCACATTCTGTTTATATTATCCTGTATTTTTACTGCTTTATATATATTTTGTATACTTATCATGGTGGCACTTTGATGATAATATTTGTAGGGAAGATCTTGTCATTTATTAATTAATAAAACTGCTATCATAGCATTTTTTAATCTATGTTATAAAAAAAGTGATTTTGACTCTTTATCTATATAGATTAGCCGATGCTGCTGTCGATCTTAACTTGAAGCTAATGCATTGGCGTCTTGTTCCTGATCTTGATCTTCAAATTATCAAATCATCTAGTTGCTTGTTATTTGGAGCTGGAACTCTAGGCTGCAATGTTGCAAGATGTTTATTGGTAAAAACCGCAATTCAGATCTCAAATACTTATTCAAGTATCATTCTAATTTCCCAATTATTTGAAAATTGCAGTATCACTCAAATTTTACACTTATTAAGGGATGTGAAGAATTATGGAGTTATTTAAGGTGAAATATTATTGATGGGAATCAACTTATATGTAAAAAAATAGTCGGGATCTTAGAGCGCGGCAAAATATTGCTCTAAACATTGGGGAATCATTAAAAACAGGAGTGCAAATACTGAGTAAAACAGTATTATGCAGAAGCATATTTACAGAAAATAGCACTCAGTGCAATAAACAAAATTGTACCCCTATCCATTTCCACTTTCTTTCTGAATTAGGTTGTGTAGATTTTAGGAAATTATACATCGGGGTTTCTGATTTTGTCTATGCGAAAATAATGCCTTCTGTAAAAACTATAGTTTATATATGAGTGAGTAATTTTGAGTATATGAGTGAGTTTATATATGAGTGAATTAAATTGATCAAATATAGCTTTTTTTTTTATTAAAGAAAGATATTTCATTTTTCTGTTATTTTTATTAAGTCACCATAAGAATTAAAATTGCAAAAAATTTGAATGCCTTAAAGAAATTTATGGATTAAAAAATAACAAACTTCTTTGAATTGTTACTAAATAAAGCATTTTATTTTCATGTCATTAAGATTAATTTGCTCAATAGAAAATTGAAGACATAAAGATACTTTTTTATTCAAATTTAATTTCGAAGAACCTGAAAATCAATATATTTATATAACAAAAGCTTAAAAGCTTTATTTAAAAATCAAACCATCTATTTTGAATGATTTTCTCAGTAATTAGATTTAAGAATTGTTTGTTGATAAAAAGATTTTCTTGACCAGTTTTTTTTTTTACCAGGTGCATCATTTTCTGATATCAGTAAGGTGATTAATATACATTATGTATAAGATAATTAATATGCATTAGGTATAAATCGATGAAGCTAATATTGCTTTAATTAATAATTTAAAATAAGCCACACAAAAAAAACTTTTTAAAAAATTCCATCCTTATGACTGATGAAAATACAGTCAGATTTTTTAATAGAAATTACTTTTTGGTTAAGAAGCCTTCTTAGCATTAATAAAAATGTAAACATTTTTTTATAATGATATGAGTATTTTATTCCTATGTGATATATTTTCCTGAGATGCATGTATAATGAGGTGTAATATTTCTATAAATTTTTTTTATTAAATGTAACCAATTTGTTTCTATCATTGTAGGGCTGGGGAGTTCGAAAGATTACTTTTATTGATAACTCATTTGTATCATTCTCTAATCCTGTGAGACAAACTTTATTTAAGTTTGAAGATTGTCTGCAAGGTGGCAAGCCAAAAGCAGCTACTGCTGCTGATGCACTTAAAAGTATCTTTCCAGGTGTTGTAAGTTAGCCTTTTGGTTTTAAATAATTGTGTCATTAATACTGATCTCATTTATATTTTTAAAGTTGAAGTTAAACAAATGATGGTTACATCATTTGTTTTTTCCACTTTAATATTTTTTTTTGTCTTATTAGTGATTTATTTGTATTATGAAAATAATAAAATGTAAATTTATAGAATTGCTCTATAAAAATGAAATCACTCTTTTTGCTACATTAATTTAAAGACACGATGCTGTTTTTCCATTATACCAGTGCAAATCTCGCCAAGCAGACTTTTTTGGCTACAGCACACAGTCGCCATTTTGATGCAGGTGACAAAATGGCCACGACTGTCTTTAAAAATGTAACAGCAAAAGGTTACCGGCGGCGATATTCCGTTTGGCGTTGGTTGCATCATTATTGGCGATTTTTCGCCTGTGCCGGTATAATGGAAAAGTACAGACACAATTAATATCACCATTTCTTAGTTAACTATGTATCAATTTATTTGAAAGTCTTTTCTTTTACTTTGCTGAAGCTATTTTTTTTTTAAATCTTAGGAATTATTAGAAACTTAATTTCTGTTTAAATACAATGAATTGATTTTTTGCTCTCCCCGGCAGTTGTCTCATCTGTCCTCATCCTAGATATGCTACTGCATGTTTGGGCAAAAATTAGCATTAATTTTTCATCTATTTTCTGCAGAGTCCTTTGAATGATAGTATGTTTTAGCATCTGTAGGCTAACATTTTCTAGATATGTCCTCCTATATTTACAATACAAATTTATTAAAGAATTTTGATATGTAGATAGCACATTACAAATACAAACACAAATAAACTGGTTACAAGGGATATATTACTTTGCAGCCCTTGGTAAAACTAACAACTAAAATAAATCACATACTTTTAAAGGCTTCACAAGCCTATGTTTTCTTTAATTAAAATATATTCATAATTTTTTCCTGGTTGTCTATACGCAATCAGTCTCCAGTCCTTATTACAAGTGCTCCTTTAATTTCCTTACTTTTTCTACTAATTATCCTAACCAGGCCTGCTGTGTTACTTTTTAGTTGGCAGAAAAAGAGGATCAGACCATTACAACAGTATTTTGTGATTGAATATTAGATTGCATCAAATTTGATGTTCAACTGAGTTCTGCAATCTTGCATCACTGCTTATTAAAAATATGCATGTGGTTATTTGATTCTTGGATAGCTCCAGATCATCTCTGATTTACTATTTTTGAATTTAAAAAAAGTTCCAGTATGCAGATATTGCTTAAACTTTATTTAAGTGCCTTGACAGAAACCTTGTAATTTTATAAATATTAAATATTCCGAATTCGATCGTATATACCATAGAATGTCTCTATTGAAGGAGACTGCAACATATTTTAAAATTTCTTACATTGTAATTTGTTCTCCTATAAAAGATATGTATGAAGTCATGAAATTGAACATTTATTTGGGGAGATAAACTATGTATCCTTCAATTCTCAAACACAACATCATGGAATTGTAGCAATTCTAAAGTTGATCCTCCTTATGTCTGTTAAAATCTTTGTGCTATGGAGCCACATACTGAGTTCGATCTTGTATATCAATCAAAATTGTTACTAGATTATATATTCTGACTAAATTTGTCTTATACTCCCCCAATAAGGAACTTTCTGGAAGAATAATAAATTATTAGGACCTGTTTTAAAAATTGAATTATAAAATTAGATTCCTGAATGGAAAATTATGCATAGTATATTCAATTGCATTGTAATTTTAATTTGAGATATATATTTTTAAATATTGAGTGACTTTAAATCCATTCTTTTTCATCTTTTTAAAATTTTTATTGCTTAGTGTAAGTATCATAATACCCTCTGTCAGAAGATTCTTTATATGATGATATTCTTATTTTTCTTTTCTTTTGAAACATAATATTCACCAAATGATAAGATCTTTTACATCACCAGGGGTGTTTGTGCTCCGGGGAAACCCCGGAATTCCGGGGATTTTGAACTTCGATACCCGGAAATTCCGGGGATCGTCGTTCAAAAGGAAGTAGGAATAATAATGAATTATTTATTTTGATCTGAGTAATTTTGTTTGCTTAGAAAGCAGAAAACGCAAGGTCAGTGTGTGTGGTGAAAACTTTTCCTTTCTTTCTCCAAAGGCAGTGATAATGCGTGAAAAGGGGGGGAAACTCCTTTTTTGTTCTTTCCTTATTGCGAGTTATGACTCATTCCCCCGGTTCTGGGACATTCTCTTCTGGATTCTTTTCGGCAAGTAGGCGCGGCAGAAAAAAAAGGAAGAGACTTCGTTCGACCAGGTGTGCGATCACGTGACTCTGGGTTGAAAGGTCTTATCTTTCCTAGCGTGGCGCAAATAAGTAGAGAAGAGGGATTTTTCGCCGTATTAGCTATTTATCATTGATCGCTTTGCAACTTTTTTTTCTCCACTGTGTAAAATTTTCGTTTCATTTATTGAATTTTTTTAAATTTTTTATTTATGTACGCAAAAGAATTTCACTATGAAATTTCTCGATATAAATAGTGATATTATACAATTAGAAGAAGGTGTCCGGAATGCATTTAAGTGGAATTGGATTGAACGGAGAGATGGTAATGGGGATACCATCGGCACATAGTGCAAGAAAATAAATGTTGCTGGACAAGCATATTGTGTTTTTTGTTACTCACTGCTGAAGTATGGTGGGGAAGGATTCAAGGCTTTCACAAATCATTCTAAAACTGTGACGCACATAAAATATTCAAAGTGCATTAGACATTCAATGACTTTAAGTAATTATGCTAATTCAAAAAATACTGATGACTTACTGGAGACTGATGCTTGGCCATTGGATATAGTGACAAGAAAAGCACGCCAAGAGGTATTAATAACTTCGTTTATCGCCGAGAATTCTCTTTCTTTCAATGTAGCTCCCAATTTAATTGAACTCTGCAAACAGTTGAGCCGCGATTAGACGGCACTAAACTCGTTGGAAATGTCCAGGACTACTACATGTTATAAGATGAAATATGGGCTCGCAAAAACTATTAAGGAAAATATCGTTAAAACTTTAAAGGAGACTCCATTTTCTCTACATTTGGATGAAAGTACTAGCAATGCTCAAGAAAGTATACTGGCAATATTGGTGCAGTTTTATGACAACAATCAAAATGAAGTTGTAGTTCATCATTTTGCTTCTCTAAAGATGGAATCTTGCAATTCAGGAGCTGTTTTTAAAGTAGTTGTTAATACTATTGAAGATAATAATATTCCATGGGCAAACTTAATTAGTGTATTAATGGATTCATGTAACACCATGCATGGCAAAAAAAAAAAAAAAAAAGGGTGTTGAAACCAGACTACGAACAAACAAAGCACCCCACTTATTAGATATTGATGGTGACACATGTCACACAGCTAATAACTGTGCAAAAAAATTTGCTTCATGTTTTGATAGATATTTAGATTTGTTTGATGACATCTATTTTAATATGAAAAACTGCAGTAAAAGAGAATTTTTTCAAACTCTGTGAATCCCTTGCCATTAAACTTAAGCCTCTGAAGAGACCAGACCACAGGTGGGTGTACATTTTATGTGTTTTAGAAAGAATCAAAGATCTGTGGGATGCTCTTATTACATTTTATTTTCACTACTTGGATAAAACTGATAAAGGGGATTATTTTTCTTATGTTGAAACTGTATACAATAAAAGAACTATTTCTGCAGCTCAGAAAAAAATTGTTGAAGGGGTGTATTCTTGCTTGCATTCCCAACAACTCACAAAGTATGCTTTAGCTTGGAAAAAAAGAATACTAAATGGGTTATTTGTTATGCAAAACAAAACTTTATTGCATATGGCATTGTATTACCAGAGTTCAACACATATATTAAATTATTTGAAACAAACAAACAACAACAAAAAAAAAAACACCCAATGCTTCATTCAATACATTCCAGTATTTATAAATTGATGGCAAATTTTTACTCTTTTTTTATGAAGCCAGAAAATATGGAGTGCACATCTTATAATGATTTATTAAAGGTTGATGTCAAAAATCCAGAATTCCATCTACCTTGCAAAGTAATATTTACTGGTGCAGAAGCTTCCACTCTCCTGAAGAAATTATCAAAAAATCATCCAATAGCAAAAGAATTCCAAATTTCTCTGATGAAAGCTTATACAAATACAGCACAGCATATGAAACAGAAATTACCCCTTAAAAATTCATATCTAATTAGTTTTACAGCATTAGATCCAGAGCTAAGAGGTAAAGCCAGTACATTATTAGCTTTTGAAAAATTATCATCTTTTATGTCCCATATTTTTAGTGATAATGAAAAGTCAAGTAGAAGTTGAAATAAGGTTATATCAGAGTGATATTGATATCACCAAAGAAATGCTCTACACATCTGATGAAAGTGGAAATCAAGTCAAGTGTACAATTGATAAATATTGGTCTAAAGTTTTTAATTTAAAAGATAATTTCACAAATGATTATAAGTATCCTACATTGGCTAAATTGGTCAAAGCCTGCCTTAGCTGCTTCCATGGCACATTAGTGGAAAGTGCATTCAATTTAATGGATACACTTGTCACTGACTATAGAACCTCTCTTAAGATTGATTCCCTAGATGCAGTGCAGACTATTAAATATGATTTAATGGCTTCTAAAGAAACCTCATGTGAAAAATATGGCTCAAAAAATCCAATGACTGATCCAATTCACAAAGATCTCTTACTGAATATGAACAGAAGTTTGAAATCATATCAAGAGGAATTAAAAACATGTATTTCAGATGAGTCACCTATAAAAGTCTGTGAAAAACCTTCTACATTAGCAGAAAAGCAAACTGCTTCTACCTCTGAATGTGCAGTTCTCAAGGAAATTTCTTCGACTTTAAATGAGGAAAATAAAAGTCAACCTTCCTGCCATTATGAAGTTCACCACAAAAGAAAGACAAGCCCACAAACATCAGAAAGTAAAAAAAAAAAAAGCCACAGAAATAAGATAATTTTTTTTAAAGAATTAATTCAGGTAATTTAAAATATTTACATAAAATGTTGTAGTTTATATGTTTAAAAATTTATGGTTATTAATTTTGCGAAAAAAGTAATTCATTGAACTTTTATAATTAGGTCATTCAATACTTCATAATTGTAATTTTTCAAATCCCCCCCTCTCGAAACTCCAAAATGTCGGTAGTAAGTCCGTAAAAGTTTCAGGGGATTTTTTGGGGTCCCACAAACACCCCTGCATTACTGAGGGTTTGATTGAATATTATTTCCTGGGTCTAAAAAATTCAAAAGGCATTAGTATTTTTGAACAGATTAGATTCCATAAATATGAACTGCAAACTAATTCATGTTCTATAAATGAAGGGTTCTAAAATTCCCCTGAAATAAAACCCTCATGAAAACAGCAATTCAAAATGTTAACTTTGAAACTGAAAATTGCACAGTTGATTTGAAAATAAGGATTTACACACTTTTAGACTAATACATCGAAATATTAATTATAGTTTCATTTGGTTAATATTGATTTATTATTTATTTGTAAAAAAAAAATAAAAGCACATTTTTATGCATATATTTTACAAATAAGAGATCCTCTCAATCGAGTTGTGCAACTATTTAATCTTCAGCACAGTAAGATAGCACATCCAATTTGGTGATTCTAAATTTTGGCTTATTGATTTAAAAATGAATAAAGAAATATGTGAGGAGCCATATTTATTTTTCGCTATCTTCTGTTGAAAAAGTTTTTGAATTGAAAGGGTATTGATATCAAGTGCAATAAAAAAAATAACGTAAAATCATTTTAATGACTTAACATATCAATGAAATTTAAAATATAAGCAGTGCAGTTTATTAATGTAACTTTTGCCTAAACTAAATTGCAGTTGCAATTTATAATAAGAATGAGATTAAGGTGAATATTCCTAAGAACTTATCAAACTGAAAATTTAATTTAAGAACTGCATATAGTGCAAAATTGGGAACTTACTTTTTAAAAGGAATAAATTTATGCTGCTTCTTGAAAATATTTTTACATCTATTATTTATTAGTAATTATATTATATTTTATTTTTACAAACATAATGAAAGTATTTTCTTCGTTTTTTTTTCTGTTGAATTAATGAAAGTTAAGTTTTAAAGACTACTTTGTATTAACATTAGGCTGTATACGCAAGTGTTTTCCATGAATTATTATTGTTTTTAAAAATAAAATTTCAATATATTGTTAGTTTTTTATAAGATTTGAAAATTAATTTGTATGTATTTTTATGAATACCTATTGCTCATCTGTACTGAAGCATGATAAAGATTGATTTAAATTACTGATTGTATTTTTCTAAGAAATTGAATTATCAATTATATCCGAATTTAAAAATTTTGAGAATTGTTTTTGTTTAAAATTTGAAACCGAGAATTTGCTTATTAGAATGTTTTTGTATTTTTTTCAAATGCTAGTGTTAAGAATTAAGTCTTTAATATAAATTATGTATTTTAATTGTTCAGGAATCTGAAGGTAAAACATTGAGTGTACCTATGCCTGGCCATCCTGTATCAGAAAACTGTAAGCCAATTTTTTTTCTTATGTACTCATAGATAATTTTTATAAAGATGTTTGCTGTTTAAAAAAATTTTTAGGATTTAAAAAAATACATCAATTGATTCACTTTTTTAAAAAAATAATTTTATATTTTTCTTTTGGTTATCTTTAATCCAAAGTCTGATCTACATACCTGGAGTAAAAAAATTGTAAGATTAATTTTTTTTTTTTTTTTTTTTTTTTTTGCACTGAAGCCCCTTTATTAAGATGGCTGACCAAAAATTTATCATTGCTGGGATTTGATGAGTAGGTGTGGGAAAGAAAATTTGCACATGTGCCTTTCTGATTGTATCTTGCATGTATTCTCATTTCTCACATTTTGTTTTCTTTTTATCTTATGTCTGTTATGGCTGGTAATCACCCATTATTAACTGTTATTCACCAAATGTAATTCCTATATGCCATGCAAGGATAATTTGTTTTATATATTTACATATTCATGATATTAGTGATCAATATGAACTACTGTATCTCTCTGCATTTATTTAATTCATAGTGTTGGACCAAGTTCGTGAAGATGTGGTACAAGTAGAGCAATTGATAGCAAACCATGATGTGATATTCCTCTTAACAGATACACGAGAAAGTCGTTGGTTGCCAACATTGATTGGTGCTTCAAAAGAAAAAGTAAGCTTAAATTTAATATTTATTTTAACATCTTATTTTCGGTGCTGTTTGACTTAGGGGCAACCTTACCTCAGTTTGAAGATAGATTTATTTAATTGAGTTTCCTGTCTAGACAAAATGTTGTAGAGGAATTTAAAAATAAATACAAAATAGACATTTTTCTACGGATTTATCCATCTAATGAAAAAAATTGAGAAAGAAGACATTTGTAAGTAAAATATATAGTTTACATTTCCAAAACATAGAGATTGAAATGAAAATAATTTAACTTCCACATGGATATTTATTATATTAGAACATTTTAAGGAAAAATTCGCCAGTAATAAAAAGTTTCTAAATATTATTTTCCAACATTCACGCAAAACTTTTTTTTCTTTAGAGCATTTTTGTTTAAGTTATAGTTTCAATGGAACTACTGCAATGCAAACTTGTCAACTTCCAATTTTGTAATGATAAATTTCTTAAAACTTTTTTTACCTTGTTTACAAGTTGTTTTATTAGTCAGCTTTGGTGACCAGCTGTTTTGGCAACAATATTAGATCTATTTAATTCCAGTTAAATCATTTATACATGTTTTTACATTCATCATGCTGCTAAATTCTCAGGCATTAAAGCCTTTCTAATGGAGACATTTCATGATATGAGTGTTATTAAAAGCATAAATGTTTGGTTCAAGTGTCATCTAAATTTCTCAGAATTGTAACTTCATCCTCTAAACTGCACCTATATTAAACACAATACTTGTTTAATTTTTGTGAATGAAATTTAATTACATGATGAAATAATTTGGGGAACATTAAAAATGTTTGAATTTAGAGTAGTACTGTAATCTATTGTTGGACATTAGGAAAAAGAAAGCTATAATTTAGAATTTTTTTTCACTGTTATGGAGTTGATTTATTAATTTTTTCAAATTTGTAATGATCTCTAATTTATTTTTGTGAAATAATACTTTTGGAATAATTATCTAAAATTGCATCAAAGTTTTGTCAAATTTTTAATTCTAATTGTATTTTTAAAAAATTGTCCCTAGGTGCACATTATATATGGGGTTCAAGGTGTATATATTTATTATATACATGCCCCAAGGCATATATGTACCAAAATTGGTATCTATAAATAATCTGTGGAATATCAACATGCAGTAGTGCAAATTAATTAAATAAAGTTCTCAGTCATTCTCAATCCAATTCTCAATCATCAGATATTCCATCAGCATATTAGTTGCATTAAATTTGTAACAATCAACAACTTTTATCATTCTGAGTGAAAACGCTATTTTAAAGTATACCTGAATACAAAACATCAAGTATTCTGGTTGGCTGGTTATGCAAAATGTCAAAATTGTTCCTGTTATTGAGGCTGGGATTTTGCCATCTTTTATTTCAAAATATCTCTTGAAACTGGAAAGCAGAAAAGTTATGTGAACATTGATGATGATCTAGACATCATAAGCTTTCAAATGAAATAGTAAGTATCAAAAATGATGCAGTGAGTGGGTGGGAATTCTATTGATGCTTTTTTCTTTCCATGTATATGTAACAGGAATATTTTTTAACCTTTCTTCCAAAAATTAATAATATTGGATTTCAGAAAAACTGGGGAATAGTTTTTCAGATTCACCTTTATTTTAAAATAACCAGTGGATTCTCTAAGAATATGGGTTGCATTTAATTTTAATTAAATCACATATGAATAGTTTTGTTTCTTCATCTAAGTAATTTTAAGCATCAAATTGTGACTGATATTAAAGCTGTATCATTTTAATACCTACTCTATTTATTGTGTTCATAGATCACTGTAACCAAGTTCTAAAACCTTATAATTTAAAAAAAAAATTTTACTCATTGTCTGATTAATCTTCTAAATTTTGCAATACTGTCAATCTACTTTTTTAATACTCATGTAAATTACGTGGATATTAAATAGATTTTTTCTTCATTTGCTATTAACAATATCATAAAATTACACAATTAAATGTTTTATAAAATAGCCAAAATATACCCTTCAGATCATTTAAGAGAAATTGTGTTAGAAATAACTAAGAGTTAAATGAAATTTTAACTGCAAATGGATGTTTGCGTCTCTTTCAATAATTTTTTATCGAAATTTGTTTTATTAATATTAAAAATTAATAATCAATAAACCTATTAATAAATGAAAATGTATGGAGAAATCTCTCTCTAATACATTTATAACTTTGCTGAATTAATATTTGATCATTTTATCAAAAACTAAAATTTTTCAAAACAATCCAAGAGGGGAAAAAGTTTATTATAAATTTACTGTAAAATGGATCACTAAAGCGCAGAAAAGTCTTTATATAAAAATAAATATATAATATTTCTGCACTTCCATCTCCTATCTCTAAATAACAGGGATTTTTAAAATTTTATTACCAGATAGTTGTCAATGCAGCCCTTGGTTATGACACATTTTTGGTGATGCGCCATGGTTATAGAATGCAAGGTGATAAAGGCAGTGGAGATCAGCCTGTTTCTACCCTAGAAGATGGAAATGACCTTGGTTGCTACTTCTGTAATGATGTTGTGGCTCCAGGGAATGTAAGTATTTTGCTTTTATATTTATTTGAAATATAAGTTTAAATCTATTTTTAAGTATATAAAAATTTGCTTTCCAAATGTTTCTGAAATGAAACTTTCACTAGAAATGTGGGAAAAATATTTAAGTTTAGGTGAAATGGGAAATGAAGAAGAAAGCATAGAGCAAGGGATAAAGATATTTGAGTGTTGTAAGTGAATTAGATCATTTTATTATAATTGCCTTAGCAGCTAACAAAGGAGAAAGTGAGAAATAAGAGCTATCATTAACATTAATATCTCAGTTAGATAAGAGAATGTTGGATTATATAAACTCGATAGAATTAAACATACAAATTAGTGTTGTTCATTTTTATAGGTTTATTAAATATTTAAAAATCTGAAAAAGTTAGGAAATAAGTAAAAGTAATGTTCAATTGAAAGAAATAGATAAAACTTGTGACAATTGAAAAAAAAAACAAAATAAATAAACAAAGCATTATTGGCAAAGCCATACGTAAATGCCTTATAGATTCTTCATAAATGCGTTAAGACTGTTGTGATATTTAGCATTATTTTAGCAAACAAAAATGAATTAAGAAACATGTATTATCATATTTGGTTGTATCTATGGTAAAAGTTCAGTTTTAGTTCAATAACTACAGCACTCATTAACATTCATCCAAAGGGATACAGTATTGCTTATCTTAAGATAATTTTAATCTAACTGCTATTCAAGAAATATTTTTCATCCAAATTAACAATTAAGAAAAAAGATACTAAATGGTATTGAAGTGTTTAATTTAGTTATGAATTTCTTAGAAAAACGAATTATTATGTTGATAGGTTAAATATCTTTAAAGCCCTTTTTGAGTTATCTTAAAATAACATTTTAAAACCTTTATTTCTGTTTTATTTTTAAGGTTTTTATATTTAAGCTTATGATTATATTAGATTTATAAATATATAGAAATTTGTAAGTTTTAGCTTTATTATTTTTGTCTTAAATGAATATAAAAAATTCCACATAGTATTAAGAACTCTCGGAAATGGTTTAGAATAATCTTAAAATCCTAAGCTCAGAAGCATGCAGTTTACATTTTATTTTGAAAATAAAATAATAATAAATATTTTAAATAGGGGCCTTTTGTTATTAAATTTTTTGAATCTTATTTTTTAAATTTCAGTATTTATTTTTGAATTAATTAGTTTTAGAGCTTAAAGTACTTTTTGAAATAATCTAACTGAAATTTTATGAGGTTACTGAATTTTTCACTTGAGTCTTGAAAAATTCTTCATTACTTTGGATTTTGATCTTCATTTTCTCTTTCTAGTCTTTAGCTGACAGAACATTAGATCAACAATGTACAGTTACTAGGCCAGGAGTGTCTTATATAGCTGCTGGCCTTGCTGTAGAGCTTGCAGTGTCTATTCTTCAACATCCCAAGAAGTAAGTCTATTTCATTATTCTTACAGGATTATCTTCTTTTATACTGAAATTTTTTGTTAGTGGTTGTTTAGTTTCCCAGTTTCTTTCTGGTTTTTAAAATATAATGTGCATGTATTACATGTTTTCAAAATCAATTTCATGTAAAAAATTTATATAATATATATATATATCATCAAAGTTTTAATTCTTGTTAAATCTAGCACTAAATATTCCCAGAAAGGTTATCATTTTTAAAAGCTTTTTAAAAACATTTCATTCAAAAATGAATGAAATTAAAAAAATTCTTTAAATGTTCTCTAATATGTATAAACCTAAAAGATTTCTATCTTTGACAAAATTTATAAATGTCTCAAAACTATTGAGTTAAATCCCAAATTAAAATTTTTCTTATTAAAGTGGTTAAGAATTACAGTAAATCATTGTAGATGTTATTTCCTGCAATTTATCCCTTAATATCTTTTTAATTTCATTTGCATGGATTTGTCATTTGAAACATTATCATCGTATCATGGACAGCTTATTATGAAAAACAAGAGTATATTGCTACCACTTATAATCTGATGAATATCAAGTGGCTACTGGGTTATTGATGTGATGCTTTTTCTCAAATAATGTGCCAATGGTTATAGAATGTTATGGAGCATGACAATCTAAAAAACTATTAGACAATTTTTAATATAAATGTAATTTTCTTTACTATTTTTGTAAATATCTGATAATATGTTGTTCATTTTGATATATTCTCTATCTTTAAATTGATATTAGCTGCTATAAAATCAAAATGATATATACTCTATTAAAAGACTACTGTCATTTTATGTACTTTTTTATTTTAGAAATGAATGTTGATATTGATTTTGAAAACATATTCTATTAAAAACCTTATTCTATTTAAACACATTGAAAACCTGTTATGAAATATGTACATAGATTGGAAATTTGTACTATTGTATTTTGATTTTCATTTATCGCCATTGAATGCTATACACTCACTAATATTTTTAATTTTCTAAGATAAACTATATTTTGAAATAACTTGATTTTTGCAATTACAAATATTTCTTTCAAACTTGTAGAGCTCTGGCTCCTGCGACTACTTCTGATCCTAGTACTTTGAGATTGAATAGTGAATTATGTACTCCCCTTGGTATTGTTCCACATCAGATTCGAGGGTATTTGGATCGGTTTCAAAATAGACTTCTGATCAGTAAATCCTTTAAACAGTGTACTGCATGCTCCCCAACAGTAAGTCTCTAAAAAAATGTTTTTATATATACTTTTGTCTAGTGATGCATATCAGTCACGAGTTTTATTAAAACAAATGTGGTTCTGGATGTATCCATCAGATATATATACCAGTATATATTGTTAATAATAGTAAATAATATAGCTTAATAATAGAATATTATAGGTATATGAACATAATTTTAAGTAGACAGAAGCAAAAATTGAATAAATTTGTCTCTAAAAAAAACGTAAGAAAAAAAGATTTTTTCCCCGTTGGATAATGCGCAACTAACAAAATGTTAGTAAATTATCATTTGTTAAATCATATTGAGGATTATTTTTGAAACTACTTCTTTGTAGTTAGATTTATTCATTGAACTTTTATTTTGAATGAATAAAGACTCTTGACTTATTAACCATGTGGTTTTTATTTTATTTTTGCCATTTGCAGCTATGGCATAATTTTAAATAATATATAAAAGTTAGGCTCTAAAGTGCACGTTAGTAGTATCAGATATTGAGTCGCGTAGGATTTTTTAATGTATCATTGATTATTTTTGTTTTGTATATTCACTATTTAGTATTCATAGTTGTTTGTAAGCTTGCGCTGTCGATACTTGTTAGCACACAAAGACTGATGACTATGTACTGTTGACTATATAAAATTTTGTGTTGTAAATATTCTATATATTAGTCCTGTTGCTATAGATAACTTTTTTTTCTTCTAAAAAGTCTTTGAGAAAAAGGAATATTGCTTAATTTCTATTACAAAAGATAACCTTACTTTGCAAATTCTCCTAGAAGAAGGCTATTTTTTGAGGTATTTATAAAAAATGTTTAGGATTTCAAGCATGGTTCCATTAGTTGCTAAATTGCAAACAAATTAACAGTTTCTCTTCATAGATATGTTGACTGGCTTGGCAACTATATCCCAGTGATATTTTATAAACTATCAAAGTCAAATTGTAATCAAGTTGGTTCATTCAGATTTTAACTAAAGATTGAGAATTTATAAATTGTTTTATTTGATAATATTTATGGATGTTATTGTTTGAAAACTATTTCAAGGATTTTTTCCTTGATGTTTACTAAGCTGACAAATACTTTTAGTGAATTTATATTATTTTTAGTGGATATGATGTTATTAACAAAATAATGTTTGTTTCCTTGATTAATCTTATTTTTGGAAACAGGTTTTAGATGAATACAAGAAACATGGATTTGATTTTGTGCTGAAAGTAATGAATACATCCGGTTACCTTGAAGAAATCACAGGTCTGAACAAACTCATGGAGAATGTTAACGAAGATGAGGTAATATTGTGTTTTATCTCGAATCTATGCCCTTTCTTTAATGCCTTCATGTCATAATTTTTATTAATAATTGTAAAAATAATATTAGTCAGGAAATTTCAATGAAAATAGTTAAGGGTGTTTATACATGCAAAATGTTTATACAAATATGGGTGTGATGAGTTTTAATGCATCAGTCCACTGGTTTAGATTATTATTGAATGACTAAAAAAAGATGATTTTTACAAATGAAGTTTCATTGATGAGGAATTAATTGCAATATCATGGAGATTAACAGTAGATATGTTCAGTTGCTCTTTTCCACCTACGCGTGGCACCTTGCAGATGAATTCATGAACACAGGAATTCCAGTTTTGGCCCTTTTAAGAGGATCATGTTCCAACGGTTTCTGGTCACAACCCTTCTCGGCGGTACCCTTTCTAACCTCTTGCTCTAGGGAGTTCTTTATATTCTCCTCTCTGGCTGCTGATTAAAACTGGAAGAAGTGCTGAGCGCCCTCTCATAGAATTAATTTACCACACAAATATACAAAATTTATTTCGGAGAAGTCAGTCCACATGTATCAAAATCAGTAAATTTCAATAAGTCTTAAAGCTAATTAAATTATTGTTAATTCAATCCTTTCAAATTCGTATAACTATCTTATCTAATGATGGAAGGGAGATCATGAAGCGCTTCTTGATTCTAAAATTTGAATTATGGTAATTATTGCTGTAATTCTTCTGGAATTTCAGAAATGTATTTGGTATCCAGAAGAAGTCCCCCCCCCCACCTCTCACACGTATATACCTATTCCAAGAACACCTATTTAATTCAGATTCACACCTATTTAATTAAGATGGGACTGATTTCAGAATGCCTACTAGAATTATTGTTGGTGATTGGTAATAAGATTAAATCCTATAGGAAGTCCCCCCCCACCTTCTTGTGTATATAAAGTTTTTCTTTCACCAGTTAATAGAGTTGGTGTTTTTTTTTAAACATATTTTCTACTTATGTATATGCGATTTTCCTTTGTATATGAGACAATAAACCTAGGAATATTAAGATTTTACTTGAAAATCCATTACATTGATATCAATTGAATAAAAGTTTGCTTTTGATATCAGATTTAAATTTTCCTTTCTGATAATGTTGGTTGCACCATTGAATCTCAATGTATTCAGTATTAATTTGAAAATATAAACTAGGATTTATCTTCATATTTACATTGTATGCTGTCTCTTTTATTATATAATTTCAGATAATTTTTTATTGTGAATATTGATTTACATTTTGATGTTGTTTTAATTTTGCCTGTTATTCATTTGTCTGGATTATTTTCCTTGGGAATCTTAATAGGTTTTGAAGTATAATTGTTTCTCTAAATAATAATAATGATATTGTAGTATAATTTTCTCTTTATAAACCTTTGAAATTATTGTGGAAAAAACACACACTTTTAAACTTAGAAATTTTTAACATGCAGTTGTTGAAGTCTAGAATATTGGATAATGTTTTTGACATTTAGTTATTTTGTCAGTTATTTTAATAGCACAATGAAATGAATAAAAGTGCTAAATTGTTTAAACATTTCAGTTATTTTTTTATGTGAAAATGTTTATCATTCTATAAGAATTCAAATTTGGTTTGTAGTTAATGTTTTGATAGTAAGTTAATTTGTAAGGAAATGTTTTCCAAATTTTTATTTCTATTAATTAAAAATTAATAGATATGTTAATTTTTTTTGGAGGATATTATTGTTATCCACTCTATAATTTAGTTTTACAATGTTAATAATTTTATTTCTGAATAATTTTTGAAAAAAAACATTAGAAATATTTTTAATTATATTTTATAACTTTAATTTCCATTGTTTTGTGAATTTATACTCTGAGTTGTCAGAACATTAAGATAGACATTTTGTATATGCTAATGTAATTAAAAGTTAATTTTTAAAAATAATATAAAACTAAAAACAAACACACATAAACCTTGAAAAATTAAAGAGAAATTTTTCAATACATTTGATGAAACAAAACAAAAAAAAAAAATGTCTTTTTTGATAAAGTTTTAACTTTGGCATTTTCTGTCATTGAATTACATGATGTAAACATTTTTACATGCAAAATGCAATGATTATTGCAATCAATGAAAAGACAGATGAATGAAGCCTGAAATTTTATGGTATTTCAAATTAAAAATTCTAATTTTTTCAATTTTTTTTTTTTTTTTTTAAGTTAGTTTTACTGTGTCTAATTTTTTTATTCTAAAAGAATTAAAAAATGAATGAATGAATGAATGAATGTAAGGAGGGAGAAAAAAATATGAGGAGTATCAGTATCAAAAATAAGAAGCAATATTTCTGTTACATTTTAAATTCATGAAATGCAAGCAAATGCTCCCCGTTGATATCTTTTACCCATTGTAAAAACATTCCTTCCGTTTTTTTGCTTATGTGTCCTCTTTAAAAAGTGAATTTAATTTGAATGTTAGTTATTTGGACAGAACTGAAATATAGAATAAAGGTATTTCTAGATTTGGACATTGATTACATATTTGGATATATCAGCCTTTATTGTTCTCTCCCACCAAAATTGAGTGTATTGTTTTAAAATTCAAGGTTTTTTCTTTGAAGTTTTAAATCATATATTAATACAATGACCGGTAAAATCTATTTTTTATTGCATAAGAAAACTTGTTTTCATAAATTGGTTTTTATTATTTTCCTTTAGAACAATTTTTTGAAGGAGTAATTTTTGAATCTGAACTTTAATTTTAAAGTATTTTATATTTATTTTTAGGTCCTTGTTTGCAGTGATGATGATGATTTTTAATGCCATAACATAAACCCAGCGATATTTAATTCAGCCTTATGAGTCAGATGGAAAAAGAAATGCTCAGAAGATGATCAGCAGATATTTTATGCACAAAACTATTTTTTTATTTCACTGCTACTGTAATGCAATATGATTGATTTATAAAAATGCAAATTCTTTTCTGATTTGCAATTTTTACAAACTGTGGCACAATTGCAATTGATTGCCAGCAGTATTATAACACCACCTATATTATATTTATTTAATATGTATTTTATATCTTCTGCTATGCTTTTTGCAAAGCAGCCGATTTGTATAAAATTGATTAAAGATGGCTTTTATTAGCTTCATTGATTCTGCCTAATGTATGTGTTGTTTCTCTTATTTATTAACTTATACTGAGCCACCATCGTTATAAGGGGAAAAAACAATTGCAACAAAAAGTGATTCACAGCACTTATAAGTTTGAACAAAATATTATCGATTTCTTCAGCAGCAGATGGGGGGACTTCATGCCCCAAATCTTTTTTTATGTTTTACTTGAACATCTCTTGATACACCTATATATTTGAGAACTAGACTAACTTTCAGAGATGAGAGTATTAAAAATGTTTATTTGTAAGTTAGTGCTCCTAATAATGTGGTATTGAAACAATTTGTGGATTGTGTGGTTTAGTAGCACAAGAGCCATACTGTGCATGCATACTACTAAACCGCCTATGGTTAAAATAAAATACTTGTCTTAGTTTCAACTTTTACTTACTCTTAAATAATTGATGAAATTAAATCATTTTTGCAATGCAATAAGTAAAAAATGGCAATAAGTGGAAACATTAAATAAGATAGTTTTGTGGTTTTAAAGATTTGTTTAATTGTTTTTAAAGATTTTTGTGGGGTTGTTCCCCCATAAGTATTTGCATGTCCATTGTTGAAGCATGAAAAAATCTTAAACGAGGATATTTAAAATCGGAACATTCGATCCAAAGGTGATGAACTGTTAAGATCATTTGGCAATTCGAGCAGAATGGTGTTTCATTGCTGAGTAAAAGATACTTATGTGTAAATTGTGTGTAGCCAATGCCGAGTTTAGATAGTTTAGGAAACAATTTGTGGATGACAACGATAAAAAAAATGAACAAAATAACTTATAAATACATATAAGTGCCAAATAGAAAACAATATAAAGCACTTGAGGGAAGATTATGGGATCTTTAATTTCATCTGCTTATTTTGCTTGATTGGAAACAAATGAAGACTGATTTTTTTTGATACAGTCAGCAGGAATAAGAAATAATGTATTGCTGTGGGTACAAAACAACAACACAATATATTCTCTGCTATTAGGTAATATCTTACATTATAGATGTTGCAAATTACAATACATCAAGTTAAATGCAAGAACATTATTTCATCAACAAAATATATATCTATCGGCAGTGATATCAATTTGTGAGTTTTTACTATGGAGCTTTAGCTGTACTATGTTGTGGTGAGGCTTAAGTAATCAGAATATAAAATAAATCCTTCAGTTTGTCCCGGTCTTCCCTATTTATTAAATGAAGGTTTTCTAAAACCAAATTAAAATTTTGTTGAATTAAAAATGAATTGAAATGTTGGCTTCCCCCTTCTTAATTCATTGTTAAAAAATAATTCATTGTTAAAAAATAACATTGTTAAAAATTCATTGTTAAATAAAAATATTCATTGTTAAAAAGAAAAGCCCTTTTTTTAAATTTAAAAATTTAACTTTTCAGTGACACTGATTTTATTTCTTGGGAGATTTTTTTAAAGTTTACTTTTAATAAATTTTTGAAAATTTTAGCAATGCTTTTTCTTTGTAACTGACATTTTGGGAGATAACCCTCATTCAAATATCTTTACTTTTTAAAAAGATATTCAAATTTTACATCATATTTAATTGTATGTTGTTTTTTAAATGCTTTAAATTTTAACACAAAAGCCATGTTTAACAAATGTTTGACGCAGTATGATCAGATCTGGTCCTTGCACCATAAAAAAAAACTATCCAGTTATAACTGTATGCAATAGAACCATAAATTTGTGAATATTCTAACATCTGGTTCCACATCTTGGCAAAAATAAATGTTACATGTTTCACTTTATTATTAACCAATGCTTTATCATATTACAAAACATTTCTTTTTTATTTATGTGAAAAAATATTTTCTGGTTATTTGTAATCTGTTGGTTGATTGGTTTCTGGGAGCAGCCAAACCAACCCCATTTCTGTGTTTTCAAGAAGGCGAAAACCAATCACTATTCTGGAAACTTCTCATCTCTACATCTGAGGAATGGACCGCGGTAGCCTGGTTGGTAGAGCGTTAGTCTCGTAACCGAAAGGTATCGAGTTCTGTCCTCGTCTCGGCCAAAGGCCGCCGATTTGGCTCATGGCAGTCGGGGCACGTTCAATAGGTCGTGACTGTAAAGTCCTCCAAGTTCCCATAACAAATGATTGCTCTGGGGGTACTGAATCAGGGATGAGTCAGTCACTGATTTGGATCTCAATTCTGACTTGCGATGGATCAATGAGTTTGACCGCCCCCTAAAAAGGGTTGGGTAGCGTGTGTTCGAGTAAAAGTCCTATTTCCACCTGAACGATGCTCGTTCACAACGAAAGGCGCACACCTCTGCCTTCATTCGAAAGAGCTCCGCTCATTCGAGCTTGGTATGACCAAGTGGCATTAGACCCACCACCACATCTGAGGTGCCTTCTTCCCTGGAGGCATATAAAGATGCATAAGCCAAGAGTTTTAATTTCCAACTACTTTTTTAACCTCGTCTACTTTACAGGCATTAGTCAATCCACAAAGAGTATTTTTTATACGTAACAGTTAGTATTCATAGTCGAGTTCTGGTATTAAATTTAGCATGCCAATGAGTATTTATTAAATTCCTGATCTTCTTAAAATAGATGGGATTTTGTAAATAAACTTATTGAAAAAATCCTGCGCAAAATATTTGAAAGCTTGTTAAACTGTGCGTTTATTTCTTTAAATTTCATTTTTGTTATAAGTTGAAAGAAAAATGGTTGAATGCTTTTAAATGATGCTTTAAATTCAATGTAATACCTACGAGAGTGGTCTCCCCAAATTTATCTCGCACGCTTTTTTATAAACTTGTGTTGCCAGAGACCGCCTAGCATGGTATTGTCGTACAATAGTTACGAAATACTTTATTGAAATTAGTATTTTTACTGAATATATCCCGTCTTCCTGCGAGTTATAGGCTTCCTAGGCAAGTTATATATTGATGAATCCCTGCCATGTTTTAACATTGGTTGCCCCACAAGGTGTGCAGCATATAATATTTACGTATTCAGGTAGGACATGTCAAGATGAGTATTTAAATCTATACTTATAATAAAGTTCAATATGTGTGTGTGTGTTGGCGCTTTACAGGGAAGACCGTTGGATCTACAGTTACCAAATTTGGTGCATGAATACCTTGGAGGCCGGGAATGTGCACCTTGGAGCCATATTTCTTTTTCGAATTTTTAATTAGAATTTGAATTAATTAAAAATTAAGCGAAATTTCGACGTTTTTCTGCTACAACTTCCGAAATTATTATCGCACAAACATGATTTTTACATACATTTAAAGATTAAAAAATAAGTTTTCTAATGGTGTCAAAATTTTAACATATAGCGTAATATTCTATTTTTAATAAATTTTTAAAGAAATATTTTAACTATAATTTTCAGCGATATATTTCGGGCAAAACAATAAGATTTAATCTGTTCGAGGACGTTAAAATTTCATTAAAGCAAAGAGCTGGTTTACTTCATATATATATATATATATACACACTGATGGAAAAAAAATTCCAACACTAGGAAGGAGCTGTGCTAGATAAACGAAATTCGGTAGGCATGTTTATACATCTGAAAGATGACGTCGATTCAAATTTCGAGCTACGCGCGCAAGTGTGATGCTAGTAGCGACACTGTGAACATGCAAATGAGGTTTGCTTTAAATAAGCGCTGTAAGGTTCGTGATCGTTATTTACAGTTGAGATTTGACGTAGGGGATTAATGTTAGTCAAGGATGCCTCTGAGAAGACGAAGAAGCCCTTATCAAACAGCTAACTGAGTTTGAACGCGGTCGTGTTGTAGGGCTACGAGAAGGTGGGTTTTCTTTTCGCGATATTGCTGAAAGACTTGGCAGGAATGTACCCACTGTGCATGAGTATTGGCGGCAGGGGTCAAGGGAAGGTACTGCCTCAAGAAGACCAGGTTCCGAGCGGCCACGTGGTACTACTGAGAGGGAAGATCGTCGTATTCGGTGTATGGCTGTGGCTAATCGTACGGCGTCTGCAGCTGAAATTCGAGCTGCAGTTGGTACCACAGTGACACAACGAACTGTTACAAATCGGTTACTTCAAGGACAGCTCCGAGCCAGACGCCCTGTACAGTGCATTCCACTGACTCCAAACCACTGCCGTTTGCGACGTGAGTGGTGTCAAGCTAGAGCTCATTGGAGGACGGAGTGGAGATCTGTTGTGTTTTCTGATGAAAGCCGGTTCTGCCCTGGTCGCAGTGATAACCGTTGGTTGGTTAGAAGGAGGCCAGATGAACGCCTGCTAGTGACCTGTCTGTGGCCTAGACACACAGGGCCTACTCCTGGAATTATGGTTTGGGGAGCAAATTCGTATGACAGCAGGAGCACTCTCGTGGTTATCCCACGCACCCTGACTGCAAATTTGTACGTCAGTCTAGTGATTCAACCTGTTGTGCTGCCATTCATGAACAGCATTCAAGGGGGTGTTTTCCAACAGGATAACGCTCGCCCTCATCTGCTGTTGTAACCCAACATGCTCTACAGAGTGCCGACATGTTGCCTTGGCCTGCTAGATCACCAGATCTTTTTCCAATCGAGCCCGTATGGGACATCATTGGACGACAACTCCAGCGTCATCCACAACCAGCATTAACCGTCCCTGCATTGACCGTCCAAGTGCAACAGGCATGGAACTCCATTCCACAAACTGATATCCGACACCTGTACGACACAATGCATGCACGTTTGCATGCTTGCATTGAAAATTCTTTCGGTTACACCGGTTACTAATGTACCAACATTTCACATCTGAAACGGCTCTTCTCGCCAATGGCTCTACCTGTGATCTTGAAACTTTAATCAATTAAATATGCTACCTAGACAAATGTATTCCTAAAATTTCATTAATGTACAATAATTTTTTCTTGGTGTTGGGATTTTTTTCCATCTGTGTATATATATATATATATATATATATATATATATATATATATATATATGTCGTTTATGCGGTGTTGTACCGCTCATCTGATTGCGATGACACTTTGAATACTTATTAGTTTCACATTTGTTTCTGCTGAAGATGGAAACACACACAAAAAAATATTGCCAACCAGAAAGTCTTGAATTAAAGTTAAAAAAAAGAAATAGAAAAAATGCTATTTATTTTTCTTATAATAAACAGTGCAGATATTCTTTTGTATATCCTTCCATTTCAATGCAGGTATTCATTTCCGCTCGAAAATAAGTATTGTTCTTTCTATCATTCCTAATGAAACAAGACACTTTTTTCAAATTTCAAAAGATATTTCAAAAATATTTCTACTGCGGCAGCAACGGGCCGGGTACCCGCTAGTAAGTAGTATATATATTCTTAAAAACACATTGTTGCCAAACTATTATTGAGAATTTGGCCTTGCATCAATCCAACTTCAAGTGCTGGTTTGGTATACATTTTGTTGTACAGTGCCAGATGAGACTTGTATAACACACACTTGACACTCTTCCAGCTCCATGTTTCAAATAGGATATTTTGTGCAGATTTTATCACTGTATTAATATTTTATAAATGACTAATATTACAAAAAAACTTTAACGTTAGTTCCTTTAAATGAATTTGTTTCAGTGGTTTGCATATAACATTATTTGAAATCAAGATTAAAAATACTTTCAAATAGTCCTATCATCAAGTCTCCTACCCTCCCGATTCGTCATCTGACCGTGGTTCAAAATGACGAGGTACGTCCCAAAATAGTCCTCGTGTTACTTTACAACGGACGTTAATATAACAAAAACAAACTAAACAGAACCTACCCAGCTGTAAACACACCGATAAAAGCCGAATGGCCTGACCGCTACAACAGCAACACTGACACAAATTGTAGTTCAGTCTTAAGAGCAATCACCGGCAACGGTACAACCCTTCCCTAAGGAAGTGCATCCTGTCATGAATGGGAGGAGCCAGACCCCCCTCCCCACTTTTTCCTATACCCTGCAGGGTTGCTTGAACCAACCACCATAATTTGTGTCAGTTTTTTTTAACTGTATAAATAAAAAGTTTATAAATGTTGTTGATTTTTGAGTCAATTATACAAAAGGGAGGATAAAATAAGGACCTCACTATGTTGAAACGAATTAGAAAAAAACATTTATATAAATGAAAATGAATGTTTGTATGTATGTCTCTTATGGCTTCCTAAACCGTTCATCCGATTGCAATGAAACTTGGTCAGCTTATTGCTCACAACTACATAATATGATTATAGAAATACAATTGCAATATCTAAAAAAAAAGAATTTCAATAGCATCTATTCACCAAGAATAAATCTCCAAATAGCTCGCCAAGGAGACAATAGTTTCAGTGGGAATGCTAAATCCAAGTGAAAGGTTAATATATTGTAGCTTTAATACGCAAATGGCATGCAAGTCATTCCCACAGATAACTTTGTTGCAGATTATACGAAAAAGTTTTGGGGAGACCAAAACTGAGATTTTTAAATTTTTATTAAATTCTAGCATTTTTTGCAGTAACCGCCAAAAATATGTTAGTACAAATAATTTTGTACCATTTTAATTTTCAAAAATTATTATTTCAACTATAATAATGATTTTATGGTATGTTTTTTATGTTTTATTAATTTTAAAATAAAACATTTTAATCATATTTTCAAAAATTAAACTCGAGAATTCTGAGCGAATACTAAATGGATCACAAGATACAATAAATAGTTTCTTTCATTGCCATTCTGAAAGAACACCAAGCCTTACAATTCGAAAAGAATACACAAATCTGATGCATGGAAATGAATATTTGTTGGTTGAGTAGAAGGATAAAAATAGAATAAATACTATTTATGCTTCTCCTTTGTGTATCCTTCAATTTCAATGAATGTATTCATTGCCATGAATGTATTCATCAAGTTTTATAATTTTAAAAGAATAAATTGTTAATTTAAATTAAATTAGCAATTCGCGAGAATCAACGGGCACCCTCCAATATAGGCTAACCGAAGGTTCTTCCAAGGTATTTTGTCTAAGAAGGAAATATATTGGTTCAAACGTTGTGACTGAGTTTGTTTTCTCTAAAGAGCAGCGTCCACAAAATGATCTGCCTTATCGCAATTCTTTATCATATCTTATCATTATCGGCTTGGGGAGGTTTTACCGCCTTTGTGAGGGGGTACCTGTGACGCCTCGACCAGGGATGAGCTGTTATCGAAAAATATGCACCGGCATTTTCGAACAATCCAGAAAAAAAGCTTCAGTGACTGCATTCCATCGCAAACCAAAACAAATTCTTAAGCTTCAACACTCACTCCGGAGAAAATTTTATCATTCCGCACAGTTTACATCCCATTCCGTCGTCAGCATCTTGCCAGCCTGATTGCGTTGCATTTTTTAGGGCCCGATGAGAGCCATATTTAGATTGCATAATTCATTTGCCAGGGCGAAATTCCGACCTCTTTGGCTTTGACCTTAGGCCAGCTGAGACGGGTTAGATAACGGATCACATTAAGGTGGAATTGCCGTTTTAATCTCCCATTTTTTCAACAGCTGGGCTTCGGATGCAATGGTCGAAATATTTCTCCGATAAATAGCCCTCGAAGGAATGCAACAAAAAAATGATCTGACGTCTTTTGTGCACACATTTTTCTCGCGGTTCAATTCTTGAACTGGTTAACTTCCATGCTGTCAGCTGAAAGAAGCGTTTGCTATCTGTTGTGCTTTCGGAATATGGCAGGCATACTTTATTCAGCACCCCATTATCTCGCGTGGCACATTCTAATGCGAAGATAAAGGGATTGAGAGACTTTTTTAATCACATGCCAGCATAATGTTTTCGGGCAAGTGACGTATTTGCAAGGCCGAATTACCAAACAGGCAAACTGCATAAGATCTCCGCAACTTTAAAGGAAGGATATAGAACGTAAAAAATGTTTGAGATATATTTCATTTATACTTTCATATGATTTACAAAAATAATGTAATTAATTTTATTCGAATCACATTATTACTTCGAATTTACATTATTCAATTGCACGACTTTGTATGGGTCGTAATTTCTTTATGTTTTGGCCACCATTCCTGTTTGCTCGATGCTAAACACGAGCAAACATGGCGCCAAACAGAAATCGCAAATTTCGCCAAAGGGGCATCCTTAAATATATTTTTGCTGAACCTTCGCCTTTCCTGCCAATAAGATTTTAAATAATGTAATCAAGAGATTTGGTTTGTTTTGTAGTTTTTAACACATAAACAAATTATGCTAGGGAGTACAAAGCTCCTAAAAAAGATGATATATAATTTATCATCATCGTAACTTTGCAATGCCATTCAGGAAATACTTGTATGAATTCAAAACTCATAGAATTAGTCAAACAAATTACGGTATATACAAGGTGCACCAAAAGAGTGAAACAAGCGTTTGTTTCCTTTAAAACTGACAACTATACACCTACTTTCAATTACTAAATTTCATTAAATAAGTGGTAATTATATAAAAACGATGTGGTTTTTGTGGAGGCTGATAATTTACAAAAATTAGTTTTTATAAAGCCTTGCAATATAAAAACATTGATTAGTAAAACATTTATCTTACAAAATCGTTATAAAAATCTTTCCTTTACTAGTCTATTCATACACAAAGTTTCAAATTAAAAAAAATTCTTCGTTGCAATTATGTATGTGATATTAAACTTTAAAAAAATACATATTTCAGTAAAATCGGACGTTTTGAAAAGTTATTGTTTTATATTATATGTAATCATAATCTAACTGAATTAGTTGCAGAAGAATACAAATGTTATTTTCCGAGATTTTAGCGTCTTCCTAGAAAATGTAATCGCAGAATGATTTTGTGGCTA
Source organism: Argiope trifasciata (assembly GCA_026543055.1). Lineage (NCBI taxonomy): Eukaryota > Metazoa > Arthropoda > Arachnida > Araneae > Araneidae > Argiope > Argiope trifasciata. Next base: position 731,669 of record JAPMOQ010008617.1, on the reverse strand, counting down.
CTAATTGCAAGATTCATACTTATCCCATAATGTTAGTGCTATAGAAATTGAAATTTTGTATTATTTAAGCTACTCTTATGCTAGTGAAAGAACAGTTAATTCAGAACATCATTCCGAACACTACAATACAGAGAATTCTTTGTCAGAATTATTGGCATCCATACAGCATTCTTGCATTCTGTGAATAGATGCAATCAGAACACGAACAGCGTTTAGAGTTTTATAATTCTGTGTCATTTCAATATTGGAACCAAATTCTTCCTTATTCAAAAATTTAATTTGGGCAGAAGGATGTTACCATAATTTTAATGAAAGTATCAACTGTCAAAATGAAAACTTTTGAAACTAAAAATCATTTCTCAAACAAGAGGTTTATTATCAATAACAATTTTCTAAAAATGTATCGTGTGGTGTTTTCAGAAACTCTTTGGTTTATTACATTTTTGACAGTAATATGGTAACATGTATATTGCATGGTAACTAGTATATAGAGTTAGTTTAGACTGGAATTATGTGTGAACTAAAGAATGAATTGATTTTGTCAATACACGCTCTTCAAATACTGTCGCCAAATTAAAAAAGTATCTTTATATTAGAAGTAATGAACTCGACTGCATACTCTTACGTGTTATTAAAAGATTGCATATCTGCACAGCTGTCGACGGTTTTTCTAAATATTCAGATTGCCATTTTTATCTGAAAATATTAAAATACAAAATAAATATAATGCAAGTAAATTATGATGAAATTTATCATAATTTTTTAGATCGACTTTCTAATAAATTAATTCACAGACGATTTATTTTCTGTCATTAAATTGTAATTTAACCATTTCAAATATTTATATTAAAGCTTTTTTTTTTTAAAAAAACTACGTAGCAGACGATTTCTTTTCCAATTTATTTATTCATTTTCAGAATTATTTCTTTTTAGTACAGATTAACCAAACTTCTCTTGTGAATGTTAAAATGAAAATTGGAAATCATTTATATTGTCGAATTAGAACGTAGTAAAATTGAATATGTATTAAGGTACATTTTTTTTATAAATGACAAGCCATTTCAACTAGCAATGATTTATTATATGTGCAATAAAAATAATACAGAAATTTCTAAAGAATTCGGACAGAGATTTACAAATTTGCCTAGAATTTCGGTTACATTTGTTTATCGGATGTTGAGACGATTAAGAACAACCGGTTTATTTCATGACAGACATGGCCCTGGGTGAAATAAATTTTACACTAAAAATGAGGAAACAGACATTATTGCATATTTTTTAGCCAATACCTGGACGAGCATGCGAAGTGTAAGTGAAATAAAGTAAGTAAAAATTTTCATTTAAGGATATTTAGATTTTTTTTCATACAGACTATTTCATTTTTGATTTAAAAATGTCCATTACCTATTCGTACACAACCTTTTTTTTTCACTGAAAAAGCAATGTTTTAAGTCACCCGAAAAAAAAAACAAGTTTATTTTTTTTATTCTGTTCATAATTAATTTAGTTTCAAAAACGATTGTTATTCGGGTTTTTTCAAATATTCCAGTTAGATGGAAAAGGAAAAACTTTTTAACTGACAAAATTGTCTAGAGGAGTTTTCATAAAAACTTAAAGAGAGAAACTTTAAAAAAAATTAGCTGAAAAGTTTTTTTATTAGCCTGTTCTTATTGTGTACTTTATTTCGAAGTATTTTACAATTTGCATTTCCCACTTATTTGTAATGGGTAAAGAAATAAGCTGAATTTCAATCTTTTTTTGGAAAATTTTTTTTATACATGTAATAATGTGATTGTAAAAAAGTATTCCGATATATGAGACCTAACTATCATATAGGGTCCGATCATATGAGGGTGTGGTATTCTCGGTTATATCGGGAATAAAATTTTGGTTCAAAGTATTTTGAAATATGCACTCAAAACGCTCGCTCGCACGCACGCACGCACGCACACACACATTAACAAAATAAGCCAAGCAAAAAAGAACACAACCGAATCAAAACTACAACCAATAGAAAAATATCGTTTACATAATTGTATTAATTTAGATTTGTTTCATAAATAGGTTTTATTTCATTTACTTTTCATTTTTGTGAACTTTTTATTGTTTAATTCCGATTTCGACCTAATTAGTTTTGATTTAATTTTTGTTGATAATATATATATATATATATATATATATATGTATGTATAATGTTTCAAAGGAGACAATATGCTTTCCAAAAATGTAAACAACTTCATTCTTTAAATCGAAATAATTAAGGGCTTTATTACGCAATAAATGACTGAACTGTGAATGAGCAGAATTCTTTGTTCATAAAATGACATACAAAAAAGTCAGAAATAATTACAGGGTAATTAACTTTAATTTGTTTTTCATTAAAAACATCATATTCTTATATCAAATAACGATGATGGTGCAGTTTCTGGATTTCATTCAGAAGCCATATAAACATTTATGTAAACAGCAATTAGTGTCGAAGCTATGCTTTTTGTCTGACTAGAGTGAAAAATTACTCCAGTAGTCAATTCAGAATTTACGATTCTTGGAGTATAAAGGAATGAAACACTCTTCTAGGAATATTTTATTATAATGGTATTCTGATGACATATTCTTTTTTCTGATGACATTTCGTTTCAAAGGGAAGATATCTTTTTGAAAGCTAAAAACATTAATCATTCATTTCAACGCACTTCGTAGTCTCTTCTGCAGTATTGAGTAGCTTTCTTTTTTTTCAGCTTTCGTCCATTATTTCTGGAAATACAATTCCTTGCAGTACCGTACTGAAGTATCTTAACCCATTTGTATCATTAGCGTATATATACGCTCCATTTTCCTGGTCACTATCACTGGAGCGTATATATGCGCTGCATCATATTATATGCTATACATATAATATGGTATATACTATATACCTATATGCATCCCACATTTAAAATATTACCATAGTGAACAAAATGACTCACAAATAATGCTCAAAAATGATTTTTTTCTACTTTTCTACAATTTTATACCGAAATATGAAATAATTTTTTTTCCCGTGATATGGGCCATTTTTTCATGTTTTCATATGATGCAAATGGGTTAATATTCTTATGCTATATGCTCTATATATTGAAAGAAAAGACATATATATTTATAGATAAATACTTTTTAAACCTCTGTCAGAGATTTTGTCCATTTTTGCATCGATGAAACCGTCTTCAATTATGTTAAAAGGATATATCCTCACAGCATTTAAAAACTGCTGTAGAAAGTTAGAAAATTTCTTTAATATTATGCTATAGAAAGTAGGGAAATTCGCAAGAAGCTTCTTTTTAAAAAGTTCAATGCTTTAATTAGTTTTAAAAGAGTTATTACGTACTTTTATGATAAATAGTAAGGGCATTCTGCCAAATTCTTACAAAATAAACAATGCTACCATTACTGATAGCATGGGCTTTAATGTTTATCTTTGCGTATTAAAAAATGAACGCGTGTTTACGTTTGTGTTCGTGCAGATGTGTGTTTGGCATTCTACAAGTCAGACCGTTTGATCTAGAGCTACCAAATTGGTGCATATATACTTTAAAGGGTATAAATGTGCATATTAGAACAACTTTTTAAATGAATTTTTAGAACATCATTAAAAATTCGAAAAATTGGCATTTTTTTTTTTCGATATTTTTTCCGATAGCTTTCAAAATTATTGTAGTACAAAAATGATTTTTACCGTATCTATTTTGTCATATAATTTTTATTTTTATTTTTGATTGTTTAAACCATATTTTTTAGCGTATTTCGCAACAAAATATTTCATCGTTCAAATAAAACTCAAAATATTTGAAATCTTATTAATATTTTATCTTGAATTTTTTTATTGCTTTGATCAAGATACGAAGACTTGGCTTATTTTCCCCCATGTTAAGTAAATTTCATTATAATGCATAGTTAATTTTTTTATGATGTTATAATTTACATTAAAGTTTAAATTCGGGTTAAAGCAATGGTGGAAAAATTTTAAAATGTCTCTACTGCTGTTATAATTGAATGCATAAGTTGTAGACGGAAAATTAGGCAAATTCAAAACCCAATGAACAGACAAATTTAAGGATTTTGAAACATTTAAGTGTTTGAAGTTTAACAATATGAAGCTTAAAGTTTGAGATTTAATAATATTTCGTTGAGGAGAGAAGAAATTTTCAACAGCTTTATTCCCGTCGAACCATCTGGTCAGCGGTGGCCTGATGGTAAGGTCTCAGCTTCAGAACCGATGGGTTTCAGGTTCGATTCCACCGAAGAACCGTCATGTAAGGGCACGTTAAATCTGTCAAGCCAAATGTCCTCCCGCTGGTGTGATGTGGAGAGGGGGAGGACGGCTCAGGTGTTGTCATCGTCATCTGACCGTGACTCAAAATGACGAGGTCCGTCCCAAAATAGCCCTAGTGTTACTTTACAACGGGACGTAAATATAACTAAACTAAAGTAAACCCATCGAACCAAGTGGTCGCCAAAATGGCTAGAGATATCTAAATATTGAAAGAGATTAAACCAAAATCAGAGGGAAATTAGAAAGTACCTCTGTGCTTAAATTGGTTGCAGAAGCATTTATTAAACCATTTTTAATCGATATCCCACTGGTATGCGCAACATTTTATATCCATATATAATGACATTTTTTTTCGTGATCCTAGGTATTCATAAAAATAATGATGTAGGTTGTTTTTTGTGAGTCCTGACAGCCAGTTGGTCCTTCCTAATAATATATACTCTAGACACACCCTCACAGTGTGTCCGCATGGATTATTGAGCTACTACGCATTCATCCGAGAAAGCGTTTTTTCATAATTCACCGATCTAATAATATTTTGTTACCACTCTACTTTTTATGCGCATCCATAATCCACAACGACGCATTTATATAATCCATAAGAATAAGAATAATTCGTTCTTCATTTTGGTAGAATTTATAAACGTGATATTTTTACATAAACATGATATTTTGTTGTTTGCAAATCTAGATATCAAATGTGTTTTTGTGTACTTATAGTATTAAGAGAAAGTCAGAAATCTGATATTAAATTTACAAATTAAAAATACAATATTTTCTAAAATATTCATTCGCCATTCGTATTTATTATTAATTATTATTATTATTATTTTGAGAAAGATGTGAAGAATTCAGAAATTAGAGGCATATGGAATATAAGCTGCATCCTTTGGTTAGTACAAGTATTCTCCAGATGATTTAGTCATTAAATTAAGTAACAAGTGTTTTGTTGTTCTAAACTGCTTACAAGTATTCTCCAAATGGTCTAGTCATTAAAGTAGGTAACAAATATATTTGCTGTTTTAAACTGCATACAAGTATTCTCCAAATGGTTAAATCATTAAATTAAGTAACAAATATATTTGTTGTTCTAAACTGCATACAAGTATTCTCCAAATGATTTAGTCATTAAATTAAGTAACAAATATATTTGCTGTTCTAAACTGCATACAAGTATTCATCAAATGGTTAAATCATTAAATGAAGTAACAAATATATTTGTTGTTCTAAACTGCATACAAGTATTTTCCAAATGATTTAGTCATTAAATTAAGTTACAAATATATTTGTTGTTCTAAACTGCATACAAGTATTTTCCAAATGATTTAGTCATTAAAGCAGGTAACAAATATATTTGCTGTTTTAAACTGCATACAAGTATTCTCCAAATGTTTAAATCATTAAATTAAGTAACAAATATATTTGCTGTTCTAAACTGCATACAAATATTCTCCAAATGGTTAAATCATTAAATTAAGTTACAAATATATTTGTTTTTCTAAACTGCATACAAGTATTTTCCAAATGATTTAGTCATTAAATTAAGTAGCAAATATATTTGCTGTTCTTAACTGCATACAAGTATTCTCCAAATGGTTAAATCATTAAATTAAGTAATAAATATATTTTTTGTTCTAAACTGTACACAAGTATTTTCCAAATGATTTAGTCATTAAATTAAGTAACAAGTATATTTGATGTTCTAAACTGTTGCAGTGAAAGTTGGCCATGCAAAAGGAATGAGAGAGCAAAGGATAAATATATAATTCTATCCAAGCTAAATTATTTCTAATAAAGAAATAGCACGCACAGATTCGATATTGAATTCTCTTTTCTTTAAACAGCATTTCTTATTATTTGAATATACTGTTGAATCATACTAGAAAAAGAAGGTACAATTTGCGAAACTTGCAAAAAAAAAAAAAAAAAAAACCTTTTCCGAGATTTAAAAAAAATGGAGAATTTCTCCATACGGTTTCAATGATTTCATGAGGACAGATAATTTTTATAAAGATTTTATTATTTTTTAACTCCAAGAATTTTGTTTGTTGCAACATTTATTTATTCGAGAATGTCAGAAACAAATTTTCCAGAGGACATTAAGAGAATGCACCGTTCATATTCTTTTACTTACACCAATTAAACGCATCTTTTTGCTTGCATATAACTTCTAATAAGCATGCGCATAGCTTATTTCAGTAATTTTTTAATTCTATAATGCCCTCAATTACATTGTATTTACACATAATAGACAACATAATATTTGAATTGATTTAGATGATTATAATTATTTTTTGGGACTCTTAAATTTTGGCATTTTTTAAATTTTGTTACTGAATTCTGGTTATAAATATATATAATACGTTTCCTCTTTGGGATAACCGAAATTCTCTGATTCAAAAATAAATTTTTAGAAATTAAGGTATCCGACTTCGTTCGAAGGACAATTTTTGGAAAATTCGATTTTTTAAAAACTATTTATAATTTTTAGTTGTATTGTCGATCATACACTTTATAAATTCAATACAATTTGAAAATATTATATACTTTGAGAAATAGGAAAATCGGTAGTAAATTTTAATGAAATTCAACCACAACGGTTAACACTATACAAAACATTGCAATGCTGAAACCCTATTTTTCTTTGTACACAAGTTATTGAGTACTATGATGAAATGAAACAAAATCTAAGAAAAGTTTTGGGATTCAAAGATATTATGGGTAAGAATATACGCCCATATGCATTTTTCTATATATTCACAACTTAAATTTTCTAAAAACACCTATAAATGCAAAAGTATTTAATCAACAATAAAACTTTTGGTTCATTTCATTGCCCATATTACTTAAAACACACGCTGAAATTTCTATGTAAATACCTACATTAGTTTTTGAGATATCATGTTAATGGTAGAGAATTTTCATGAAAATTAATTCTAGAAAATTGAAGTTAAATACAAATTTTAGCTGAAAAATATGTTTTGCTTAAAAATTATCCTGGGTGACAGGTCAAGCCTTCCTTTTTCTTGAAAAGATAAGCTGTTTTGGAAGAAAAAAATTCTGATCTACAAGAAATAACAATAAAAAAAATTAGCCAATGTGGTTGATAACCAATGTTTTCAACGTAGTCGGATACCTTAATCATCCTTTCCAATTGCAATTCTATTCTTGAAATTCCAGGACATGTCTTTTTCTTTTTAAAGTATGGTTTTATAATTCAAAGTTTGTGGTAATAAGCCGTTAATCAATTCCAAACATTATTGTTTCCTTTTATGGAGATGAGTCATGAAAATTCAGCGATACCATAATCCTTATAGTGCAATATTTTAAACCTTCTTTAGACGTCAAAGGAAACAGCAATTTCCTTTGACGTCCGAATGGATGTGCGTTGGAGCCATTTTGCTTGATGAAATATGATATGCGATTAACGTAAGTGAATTTTTCTGTCAGAAAATCTGGGAATTTAATTATATCTACTTTTACTTTTTCTTTTGAAAACGCACGTCAACAACAACATGTCATTTTGGCATCGATTCCAGAGGCGATGATAAGGTTTAGATAAGGTTTAACTTTCTTCGGAATGCAAATATGTAGAAAGAATGAGTGGAGATCTTAATATTATTTTTACATCTTCTAGTCATAAAGGGTAATAAAAGTGATCTTAAATTAACACACACACGCACACGCACACACACACACACACACGCACGCACGCACGCACACACGCGCACACACACACACACACACACACACACACACACACACACACACACAC
>JAPMOQ010008617.1:685416-723575 GCA_026543055.1 Argiope trifasciata | reverse complement strand
CACACACACACACACACACACACACACACACACACACACACACACACGAGTCTCATGCCAAAACCTTGAATCAAGATCCAAATCTACTGAAAGAATCGAAATGTGTGGTACACATCGAATTCATTGAGGGTCAAACTCCTTCTGCTATTGGGAGGGTGAATTTAGAAAAAGAAGGAGTTGTTTGGTCAATGTCTAAAATAGACATTGTACTTATTTGAAGTATTATAATATAACTGTGCTTAAAAAGAGAAGACCAATATGAGAATAGAAGTTAAATAAGAAAATCAGCAACTTAGTCGGCATTTAGTTTCCAATCTTTTACATTTTACATCAATGAAAAAGTTATTAATTGGCTACAATAGATTTTTAGAGAGATCTACTTCTTAATCGATATAGACACTTCAGTCTTTTACTCGAGATCAATGAAAAAGTGCTTAATCGCCTACAACAGATTTGAGATCCACAAATTAATCGGCTTACAGCCTTCAGTCTCTTTCACGAGATCAATGAAAAAGTGCTCAATGGCCTAAACAAATTTCGAGTGAGATCGGAAAATTAACCGGGAGACAGTATCCAGTTTCTCAATACGAAAGCCTAGTGGTAAGGTCACGGTTTCGGAACCGGAGAACCGTCGTGTAAGGCGGTCTGATGCACGTTTAATTCGTCAGAACCAAACGTACCGTCTCCCCCCCCCCCTGCTGGTGTGGTACGGTGTGGAGAGGGGGTACCAGCTCAGGTGTCGTCCTTGTTCAAAGTTGCGAGGTCAGTCCCTAAATAGTTATAGTGTTGCTTTAAAACTGGATGTTAACACATTAAAGGCTGGAATTATAGTACTACGATTTGATCCGCCTTACCTCACACACTTTCGTCAAGTTCCCCCGCCTTTAATGTGTTAAGATAACTAAACTAAACCAAACTAAACTAAGCTTCATTATTAAATTAATGTGAAGATGCTCGATATATTTTGAAATCAAGAGAAATCATTTGCGAAACTGACTGCAATACACAATTTTTTTTTATCTCGAAATCAAGAATATTTTTCCAGTCGATGTGGTTCGAGAGCATTTCCATGACGTTTGAATTAATTATTTCTATTCATTTTTAAAACAATCAAATGTATGGTAAAAGATAAATCGTTAAATGAATTTCATGTCTTAATTTTTAAATGAAAGCATAATTAATTATTAATAAGTAAAAGTTAGGGATTAAATAGATCGTTTCTATTGCAACCACTCTCCTGGACTCGTGAAGAAATCCTGTTTGTTACAGGACATGGCCCTTTCCCGTCTTTTCTTCGCCGCTTCCATTTATTAGAAGATGACTTCTCTTTCAACTTTTTCTTTCAGCTGCCTGTATAGTAATGATTCCTTTTTCTCTTTCGTTTACCTTCATTCATGACATAGAGACGGGAGTAAAACTATCTCCCAGATAATCAGAGATTCAACAGATTAGATATGAGAAAGCGAAGAATTTGAATGACTCTGTAGTGCCAACCAGTAGCAGAGGACGAATATCTGCTAGTACAGCATTTGTACAGCTTATAAGATGAAGATAAAATGGAGGATTTACATCATTGCAACTCAAAAAGCAGGTTGATAAAGTATGATGGTTGAAAATATATTTAACATTTGAATTTTTTAAAATCTTATCTTTGAAATTCCTTTAAATTTTTTTTCTTGTACAAATTTCTGCTGTTTTGTTATAAAATGGTATTATTTTCGGTTTAGTGATTGTTTTTTCATTTAAATTTTCTATAAGTTAATAATTTACTATAATTTCCTTCAAGTTTTTTTTAAAAAAAACAAAATTATATCTCTTAAATTTGAAGATTCTAAACGCCTAAATTATTTAAATAAAAAAAGTTTTCCCATCAATGTGAGGAAAAAATTGTTTTTCCAATATTTTCCAAGTAAATTTGGATAATGAATTTTATGTATTTATTTTTTGAAAAGAATGCTAATGCCCCCCCCCCACACACACACACTGAATGTTTTTAAAAGTTTTAAGCAAAACTATGATTAGATACAAATTAGTTTTCAGAAAAAAAGCCTATTTTTTTATTTGCAATCAGAATCATCGCATTCCTATGAGATTTCAATAAATATTTTTTTCGTCCCCAAACATGATATTCCGTCAGCGATTTGAATTTTTTTTGCCAGTATTGGCAAAATATTTAGTTTCAACTCATCGATATACTGCCCTATCCATAAGACAAAAATCAAAACATTTGAGATGATTGATTTGATTTGCGATTGGCTATCATTTCTTTGTTTCTGAATTTAGGTTTAACAGCCAAACCTTAGTTTTTGTTTACTTTTATGGACAAAGATATTTTTATGTTTTGATTTCGAAGAATTGAAAAATAATTTCTCTACTCTCTCATAGGTAAGAGAAGTGCAAAGGACAAGGTAATAGAGGACTTTGAAACCTTTTCACAGTATTGAAAGCATTTTTGTTTAAGAAGGGGACATCTAATCTCAATGTTATTTAATATAAATTAAACTGCTAAATTAGGGTATCCGACTCCGTTCGAAGGATAATTTTTTAAAAACTTTTTTAAATTATAGTTTTTCGATGTATTGTTAATTATAATGCAAATACAATAGTATTATTTAAATATATATTTTGAGAAATAGGAAAATGGGAAGTAAATTTTAATGAAATGGAGCGAAAACGGTTAACACTCTACACAAAACTGTAATGCAGCCATTCGATTTTTCTTTGCACACAAGTTATAAGATATAATAACGAATGAAATGAACCAAAACGTCTGAAATGTGAAGAAGCTATGGGTAAAAATATGCGTATATATTCTTTTTTTCCCACCTATTATCAACTTAATTTTTCTAAAAACTCCTATCAATGCAAAAGTATTTCACCAACAATAAAAATTTTGGTTCATTTCATTCCAATTACTATATTAAACCACGCGTTGAAATTTTTATGTAAATACCACTTTTTATTTTTGAGATAGGGTGTTAACGGTGGAAAATTTTCATGAAAATGAATCTTTTGAGAAAATTGAAGTGAAAGACAAATTTTAGTCGAAAAATATATGACCCCGGATGATAGGTCAGACCTTCCTTTTCCTATGAAAGATGAACTGTTTTGGAAAGAGGAAAGTCTGAACTACAAAAAATAGCAATTAAAAAAAAATCGCCCATGTCGATTAGTGTTTTTAACGTAATCCCTTACCTATTTATGTAGTTTAAGGAAGTAGTAAGAAAAACAACAAAAGATTAGTAAACTAAAGTAAGCGAAGAAAGAGATTTTTTACAACTGAGGAAAACCGACAACAAAAATTATTATAAAGGTTTTAACGAGATATTTAAAACCATATAGGATTACTTTGATGTATTTCGAACTTCTCGGTAAAGAAATGCATAAAAGATGTTGTATTCACCGAAAATTCCTATTCCAAGGGGACCGCGGTGGCCTGGTGGTAAGGTCTCGGCTTCGGAACCAAATTCGAGAACCGTTCGAGACCCGATTCCACCGAAGAACCGTCGTATAAGGGAAGCTCTAGCAGGTTAAATCCGTCAGGCCAAACGTCTTCCCGATGGAAGGGTGTGGAGAGGGGGGTGCCAATTCTGGTGCCATCCTCGTTATCTGACCCTGGTTCAAAATGACGAGGTCCATCCAAAAATAGCCCTAGTGGCCCTTTACAACGGGACGTTAATGCAATCAAACTAAATCCTATTTCAAGGTTTGCGCGAATTATCACTTATAAGTCTTTTTGAATCTCTTAAAAAGCTATTTTTCGGATCATATTTGCTAATTTTCTGCGTATGCCAATAAAGTAAAGAATTAGAAGAATGGGATTTGGTACGAAAATCCAATTCTATGGCTGTAGATCTATGTCACGTTTAGGTCGAAATCAACCCTTTGGGAATTTTACTCTCTAAAAATGTGCATGTAAATATAAATATTCAAATTTGTAACAAACTAGATGGATGAAAATACACTTTACTTTACTTTACACATTTCACTTTATCTTTAGAAATATAGATATATACTAAATTTTGGGCGAAGTATATATACTCGTTTGTCTGCCAGTTGATGTATAAGTAAACACAATAGCTTGAAAAGCATCAAGTTGAAGTGATGAATTTTAATTAAAGATCTAAATTATAACTGCTCCATATATAATTTGAAACAAATCATTTAAAAGGAAGAAGCACTTATGGAACAATGAAAGTTTGATCCTTTTCTGTATACTATGAAGCTAAATATAAAAGAGGCCATATTGCTGAAATATTGTGGTGGGTCTATTGCCACTTGATCCTATCAAGCCGGAATGCGCGTAGCTCTTTCGAATCAAGGCAGAAGTGTGCATCTTTCATTTTTAATGAGCACCGTTAAAGTGAAAGGACGACTTTTGCTTGAACACACACGACACAACCCTTTTGTGGGGGGGGGGGGTCGAACTCATTCATCCATCCGCAAGTGAGAATTGAGATCCCAATCAGAGACCGACTCATCCCTGATTCAGTACCCCCAGAGGTATAATTTGTTATGGGAACTTAGAGGACTTTGCAGTCACGACCTATTGAACGTGCCCCAACTGCCATGAGCCAACACGGGCTGAAATATACATCAGTATAAAGGAAAAAACTCTCATTGGTTATTTTCTTATATCGAAATAACGGCCAGACGCACTCATTATCATTTTCCCACGGTTTCAAAATTCAAACACCCCATCTTATTTGAAACAGAGAACCATGGCCATTTATTATTTCCATATTTATATTTCCCACGTCGATTCAGCAAACCAGCGTATCATGGGAATCCCTACTCTAGCTCAATGTTGTTCATAAAACAGATTTCTAAAACCCATTTTTATTGAAATATTAATAATGCGAGCACTTGTTATAGTATTGATTGAGATTTTCGAAATAGGAAAATGGACGAATCTTTAAAGAATCATTGTAAATATATTTAAAAAAATCCAACGTTTTAAAATGGCATTTTAAGGTACAAACATAGTATTATAATGTTTTTACAGATCTGGGTTATTGTTGTTGTCCCCACTGGCACGCCATTGACAAGCCCGCTAATCGCTAACAGCAATTTTAAGCCTAAATGAGCGTCCTTTGTTTTTCAATAGCGCCAACTAGAGCCAAAAGTACGACTTAGCTACTTCATGCTTCCCATTCGCTTGCGCAACCCCTTTTTACAGGGGGACCTATTCACACTACTTACAGATAGAACACAGAATAACAATCATGCCCGAACCGGGACTTGAATCCGGAACGTCCAGAACACTATTAAGACAAGCCACCCCTAAGTAGGACGCCGGCACAGATCTCTTTAACACTGAAAGCATAAAATAGGCAAGAATAATTAATAATAATAATGAGATTTAACTTGAAAGCTTTCTTTCAAATTGTCGAAAAAGGATTTTTAATCAAATTTTCTCTTATTTGTCATTAAATAGTATTTCATTTTCATATCCGGTGAGAAAATAAAAAGTGTTTTAAACTGTGCCATTCGAAAATTTCGCTCTCTATAGAAGTTTCTCTATAGTTTATTTTTGAAAATCACAGAATAACGAAATGACACGAACAAATGGGAAGATAAAACCAACTTTCCTTCTGAATCTTTTGATATCTGTTCTCCACTCCTGGGAAATATGTTCGGAAAGATTACTTTCAGAATTGACTCAAGGTCAATGTCGGAGAATTCAGGATGACATCACTGATTTATTTCTTTCCATAAGGACCAATAAATGCCAATGCTGATAAGTATTTACGCTAATGGATATTTGGGAATTTTCGAGTGGTTCTGAACCTTGCCGATAAATATTTGCTAAGGTCTGCGCTACAGCTGCAAAGAGTTTTAGTCTTAAAACAGAAGCCCTGTTGTGCCCCCATTATCTTCATTTGCGAAGATTAAGATTAATTCATTCTTATATTGATTGAAGTAATTGAAGATAAAATGTCTTTGATGTTCATGATTCTAAATCTTATTTCAACTCTGTTTCACAAGTTTAGAATCCTTCTGCTATTGATTTAAAATACTGCATTTATTAGAAGCTCAGATTTCATATATATATATATATATATATATAAATAATGGGATAAAATATCTTCAGATACCATCAAAAATTGGTCAAATCGGTACAAAGATGTTTATAGGTCATTATAAAAGTCAAAAGACATGCAACTTAGCAGTGACACTTTATTTTTATTCGACATATTGCAAAAATTTCATAGGTGTACTCTCAATTTTTTGAGGCAAGAATCTGGGTAAGGTTATTTAAAATCCTTCTGAAATTTTTCGTTGATTGTACTTTATTTTTACTTTAATCTAAACAATTTTCTTGTGTAAAAATAAAAACGTTTGCACTTATCGGTAATGTGCTATTTATATTGGAAGTCGGATTTATCAAGTAAAAGTAAGGTGTACTCAATTTTTTGAGCCACTGTATATATACACACCCGCAAGTAATTTTCCAATTTTTAATAAAATATGTGTACATAAGCTTGTACACATATTTTATTGAAAATTGGAAGCTATTGTAGAACCAACAAGATTCTAAACAAACTTAAAGTTAAAAAAAAAACGTGTAATAATGTCAACTGATTGCTATATTGTTTCATTTTCACTGATTTTCTTGAAATTTCTAAAAGAATTAGAAGCTTTACGTACAAGAAAGGGTACAATATTTTGCAAACAAATAATCATAGATATTAGATGAAATGACAACTTAAATCTAAACCAGCGAGAGTGGTGGTTCTGGCGCTGCGATCAACAGCCTACACCGTCGGATTGAAGTGAAGTGAACTAACAAGAAACAGAACTGTTCTAACAAGAAAGCGCGTGCAGAAGTTTTGTTCCGGAGATCGTTGTAAATGTTATTTTCGTGTTCCTGTTCCGTCCCGTTTCGTTTTAAACTAAAAGTAAAGTCTGTATTAAATAAATTATTTTTGTAGAGCGGTGTATTTGATGATTGGAAATAATCCACACCCCTACAGCGGTCTTCCCAAAACTTTCACGCATACTCTGTCATAAGGATTTCATTTCTGAGAATATCTTACATGGCATTGGCGTACAATAGCGACGAAATATTAGCTTTTGGTATAGATTTAGCTTCTTCACTGAATCTTCTTGGGGAGCTATTTTACGATTGATTCCCGGTATCTGCTTAATAGTATCCAAAAACCGAATTTATGTTTTATATCCGTTTTTCTCAACCTATTCAAAACAAAGTTTAACACAAACTACACTTGTAATTATAAAATCTATCGCCAAATTTGATACTTTTAAGTCATTGAGAAGTAGAGTGATCGCGTTTACAGAAAAAGGTGCAGACCGGCTGAGGGTCGATTCATAATTGGAGTTGGTTCAAAATTTCATAAATGTCTGTACTATAGATGTCAAATTTTTGTTCCTAATTCTTTCCATCTAGTTATGTTCGTTTGAACTTACCATATTAACTTATATTCGAGCCGGCGTTATGGCATAGGGGGAGCGTGTCTTCCTCATGATCTGGGCGTCTCGGGTTCGAGTCCCGGTTTTGGCATGGTTGTTATTCTGTGTTCTATCTGTGAGTAGTGTAAATGTGAGAATGTATCCCTCTGTAAAAAGCAATTATGCAAGCGAATGTGAAACATGAAGTAGCTAAGTCGTACTCTTGGCCCTAGTTAGCTTTATTGAAAAACAAAGGACGCTAATTTAGGCTTAAATCTGTGACTATCGGTCGGCGGGCTTGTAAAGTGCTATTGGTAGCAACAACGTATATTTGAACTCCCGGACAGACAGACTTCCTTCGGGCGGATTTGGCTCAAAAAAATTCTACAAATTTGATGCAAAGACAGAGTACTAAATTTCTTCTCTTGAGCCTAAATTGATTGTGAGTTATCTTTGTCACAAATTGACAGACGAAAGGACATTTCCCAAAAATGTGTTTATAAAACTCAGGGAGGTCAAAACCGTAGAGATTCCTCGAAATCTCCACTCGAAATTTTTGACATTAGACTTTATACTACGTATACGAGAAAGTAAAAGTTACGAGATTGATTTTTTTTGCCATCGGTGTAAAAAGCAACGTTGCAGCCCAGCAACGTTAAATATGTTAAATGCAAAAACTGAAAAAAAAAAAATTAATGTCCTTTCTAAAACGAAAATTCGCAAATCAAATAGACTTTTTCCCCATTCAAAATCCTTTTTTTTTGTTTTGCAAAAGTAAAGCTAATTGTGCCTGAAAAATGCTTATTTCAATCTGAAAGTTTTCATTCAAAATTTGATAACATTTATAATTTTAGTTGAGAATATGATCCACCTAATTTCATCCCTCTAGTTCTTTTTTTGCGGTCACATAGACAAACATATAAATAAAATTCGTACTCCCTCCTTTTTTTTCACTTCCAGAGAAACAATGAAATTTCTCAAAATTGAGAAATCGGATTATTTGGAATATTATCATATTCTTCATTTTTTACCATATTCTCCTTAGTTACCTTTATTCTCCTTTACCATATCCTTCTTATTTCTGTATTTTTCTTATTTACCTTCATTCTCCTTTTATTATCATATTCTCCTTATTTACATTTATTTTCCTTTTATTATCTTATTCTCCTT
Source organism: Argiope trifasciata (assembly GCA_026543055.1). NCBI lineage: Eukaryota > Metazoa > Arthropoda > Arachnida > Araneae > Araneidae > Argiope > Argiope trifasciata. Next base: position 714,992 of record JAPMOQ010008617.1, on the reverse strand, counting down.
ATTTTCCTTTACTAAATTCTCCTAATTACCACATTCTCCTTATTTACCTTTATTCTCCTTTTATTTCCATATTCTCCTTATTTACTTTTATACTCCTTTTATTGTCATATTCTCCTTATTACCCTTTACTATATTCTTCTTTTATTATCATGTTCTCCTTATTACCCTTTACTATATTCTCCTTTTATTATCATATTCTCCTTATTATCCTTTACTATATTCTCCTTTTGTTATCATATTCTCCTCATTACCTATTGCTATATTCTCCTAATTACCATATTCTCCTTATTTACGTTATATTACCATATTCTCCTTATCTACTTTTATTCTCCTTTTATTATCATATTCTCCATATTCACCTTTATTCTTCTTTACTATATTCTCCTTATTTACTTTTATTCTGCTTTACCGTATATTTTCCTTATTATATTCACCTTTACCATATTCTCCTTCTATAAGAATCAACTGTCTATATTCGATTAAAGTCACTTATCTCCTTCCAATACACATTTTTCACTTCCCCTCATCTTCTTACTTTGAAAAACAACAAACATCTCAAGCGGCTGTGAGCAGTTTGAACCAACTTTTCTTATCTGCTGCTCTTTCATTTTTCGGTCAAGAGTTTCCGAGTCGGATATTGTTTTCAACCCCGCGAGCGCGGGTACCCAATGTGCAGCCCCTCTCTGCCTTGTTATAGATACCATGCAAATATTATGAAATCTGAGAGCTTCAGATACCGTACAACTGTTTTGGAGAGTCAGCCGATCAGCGACTTGTTTGTCCAATTTCCAGGCTCTAAAATTGGACTTTGGACGGTTGGGGTTTTGAGATAAAAGTGTGTCGAGGCGAGAGAAATCATAAGAAAAAGGAAATGACTCAAAGTGAAAGAGGAAAATAGAAATCATTCCAAAAACGTCTTCCTATCAACTGAATGGGTTTGGAAAATGTCCATATCAACTAAAGTAGGATTATCAGATTGGTTTTTGGGCTATTTTTGTCAAGTAAAAGGCTGCTTTATAAAAGAATAACAAATTTGTCATTGTTGTTATGGAACTCGCTTACATAAAGAAAGGATAAAAATATGATTTTTAACAGAATAAAGAAATGAAAATACAAAATTTCAAATACATAAACAACTTTAATATTAATATATCCAACTACGTTCAGAGGAAAATTTCTGAAAAAATTTGATTTTTTAAAACTATTTAGAACTATGGTTCTAAAACGTATTGTCAATTATAATACAAAATACTATAAATACAAAAACATTATTTGAAAATATAATATATTTTGAGGAATAGGAAAAGATGTAATAAATTTTGATGACATTGAACCAAAGCGGTTAACACTCTACACAAAATTAAAATGCAGTAATCCTATTTTTCTTTATACACAAGTTATAGAAATATAATGATGAAGGAAATGGACCAAACTCTAAAAAAAATTTGAAATGCAAAGAAGTTATGGGAAAAAATATAGGTATATATGCATAAATTCACAAATAAATTTTTCTGAAAACACCTAAAAATGAAAAAGTATTTCACCATCAATGAAACTTTTGGTTCATTTCATCGCCCATATCATTTAAAACAAGGGGCGAAATTTTTACGTAAATATCTCTGTTAGTTATAGTGATATCAGGTTAACGGTGGAGAATTTTATGAAAATTTAAATTTTGAGAAAACTCAAGTTAAAGACAAATTTTAGTTGAAAAATAGGTGACACTGGATCCCAGGTCAGGCCTTCGTTTTCCCAGAAAAGTTAAACTGTTTTGGAAAGAAAAGTATCTGAACTGCAAGAAATAATAATGAAAAAAAAAAAAAAAAAAAAAAAAAAATGTGTGGGTGAGGAGCCGAATTCTTAACATTAACGGATACCTTAACTTTAATATATTAAGCACATCAAAGTAAAAACAGAGGAAGAATTATCCCACTCATTGTGCAATAAAAGTGGGTCTGATGCTCTTTTAATATAAGTATACTGGCGTCCTGGTATAGGGGTAGCTTGTCTTCCCCGTGATATAGACATTCCAGGTTTGAGTCCCGGTTCAGCATTGTTCTTCTTTTGTGTTCTATCTACAAGGTGTGCGAATGTGCTCTCCTATAAAAAGTGGTTGAGCAAGCAAATATGATGCATGATGTAGTTAAGTCGTACTCTTGCGCTACTGAAAAAACAGGAGATTCTCACATTGTTTAAATCATTGACAGATAACACTCATTGGGCTTATAAAGTGCCATAAGTCATAACAACACAACTGTATAAGCATAATTGAGCTACCACGAGCTACCCGAAGATATGCAGTTAACGATATGGAGGGTAGCTCGTGGTAGCTCAATTATGCAGTCGATATATATATTATGCCGAAGATATGCAGTTAACGATCAGGAAGCTGTGGACCACAACAAATCCTGTTGATACTACTATGTTCAGTTGTGGCGGGGTGGTCGGCTGTATACAAGAACGATCAAGACTCCACGACTGCAATAGGTGAGAATCGTGGTTGAATGCAAAGGGCTATCACCTGCCATGGTACAATTACTTTCATAGGTGGTATGTCCCGTCACAGGCTTGAAGTAAGTTAGCCCAGTGTTGTTATACCTACCAGTTTGACAAGAATCAGTCATTTTAATTGAGGTTTCTCCTCTTGATGTCTTAGGTATTCCCCGTAGGACACCCCTTTAGTATTGTATCATAAAGTGTCCATATACCAAATTTCCTATGACTACCTTGGTGGGATACCTTGAGCTATCATACTCATAGACTATCGAATAGAAAAACGGACAATTATCTAAATTTGATCGAAAATCATATGTATATATATACATTGAAGTGACAAAAGTCATGGGATAGCAATATGCAAATATACAGATGGCAGTAGTATCGCAGCGAAAAAGTATAAATGCGCAGTTCGTTTTCCAGAGCTTTCATTTGTGTTCAAGTTATTCATGTGAATAGGTTTTTCGTGATTTATGGCGGCACGACGAGAATTAACAGACTTTGAACGTGGAATGTTAGTTGGAGCTAGACGCATGGGTCATTCCATTGCGGATATCGTAAGTGAATTCAACATTCCGAGATCCACAGTATCAAGAGTGTGCCGAGAGTATGAAATTTCAGGCATCAGATCCCATCATGGACAGCGCAGTGGGCGACAACCTGCACTTAACTACCGAGACAGCCGACGTCTGTGTAGAATGGTCAATGTTAATAGACACGCAACACTTCGTCAAATAACTGCAGGAATCAATGTGGGACGTACGAGGGACGTGTCCGATAGGACTGTGCGGCGAAATGTGTCTTACTTGGGCTATGACAGCAGAAGACCGACTCGAGTGCCTTTACTGACAGCACGACATCGCCTGCAGCGACTCTCCTGGGCTCGCGAGCATATCGACTGGTCCCTAGACCAGTGGAAAATCGTGGCGTGGTCAGATGAGTCACGATTTCAGTTGTTACGAGCTGATGGTAGAGTTCGAGTGAGGCGCAGACCCCACGAAGCCATGGACCCAAACTGTCATCAAGGCACTGTTCAAGCTGGTGGTGGCTGCATAATGGTGTGGGCTGTTTTTACATGGCATGGACTCGGTTCTCTGGTGCAACTGAAGCGATATTTGACTGGAAATTGTTATGTTCAGCTGCTTGCAGATCACTTGCAGCCATTCATGGACTTCACGTACCCACACAACGATGGGATTTTTATGGAAGACAATGCCCCACGTCACCGGGCCAGAACTGTTCGCGATTGGTTTGAAGAACATTCCGGACAATTCCAGCGCATCATCTGGCCACCTAGATCGCCCGATATGAATCCCATCGAGCATTTATGGGACATCATCGAAAGGTTCGTTCGTGCCCAAACTCCTGCACCATCCACACTTTCACAATCATGGACGTCTATACAGACAGCATGGCTCAATATTCCTGCAGAGGACTTCCAACGACTTGTGGACTCCATGACACGTCGAGTTGTTGCACTTCGCCGGGCAACAACTCGACGTGTTTTGTAATGAAAGGGAATTTAGTGACAGTACTTACATTGAAATTAATGGTATACAGGCGCAATCCTTTATGTTGGATTTCGTTCAAACTCAATTAATAATCCACATTTTCTTTTGTAAGTGTGAGTGAAGAATTTATTGAAAAGTTTATCTTCACAACGTGTTGCTTTTTTTATGCATCCATATTATTAAATAAACAAGCATAATTTCAAAATGTGAGCTTTCAGAAGGTAGTTTCGCGTTCAGATGCGCTAATATCTCAAAATCGAATTCTTTGAAGAATTTTAAGTTCTTCTTTTTCTATTCTACGCTTACTGCAAATTTATGCAAATTATTACCTGCAAAGTTTTAATTATCCTTTTACTATTTAAAATTGAATGTTAATTAAAATGAAAATATATTCACGACATTTTTTGGAAGAAACTACAAATTTTTCCTGAAAATTAAACTATGTAATTGGCACTGGAACTAAGAACAACGTTTTTTAATAAACTGAATTCTAATTGGGTATGCAATAGTTTGTAGTCAAACTTGTAGTTTACAGTCAAAAGAAATCACATGCATTTTTAATGCTGCTTTTAGCGGAAACTATTAACCAATTGCATTTTTTAGGCTACTTCCCTCAAACATAATATTGCACTTCTAGAAAAATAATTCGAATGCATCCAAAATAATATGTGTTAGAATAATTGCAATAAGCGATTTTTAAATGTGCTAAAACTTGTATAAATTATTTCAGTTTTAGCTTATCAAAATATTTAATTATTAATGTATTACTAAGAAAGTATGATTAAGACACCCTTTTTATACAAATGTTTAATTATTTAAAGTTATTTAAACCCTTACAATATTAAGATATGGTTATCTTTGCATTGGTCGTAAGTATAACACTACAAAAAAATGGAAACTATTCTTCAAAATATTTCTAATTGGATACAAAAAATAATGAAATGGTATTTGAAAAAGGATCAGGCATTGTTAATGACAATAATTTTTTTTTCTGAAAACAATTTATAACAAAAGAATTGTAATTGCATGTTATAAATTTTCAAAGTTTTGAGAAACATTGAAAGGTTTTAAAAAGAAAGAAAGGGACAACTGAATAAAAACATGTTTTAATTCATGTAGAATGAAGAATAGAATAAACTTAGAGTAGAACTTCTGAATGAATAATAAATTGTTCCTAAATTCGGCGATAAATAATTATAAAAATAGATGAAAGCATATCTGAAGGTAATAACAGAACAATATCTTTAGAATCTGCAATTTTTGGAAGTTTTTTCGTAAGAAATTTTTTTCCCATGTATTTGTATTATAAAAAAAGGTCTCTTTCCCATCTTATACTGATTATTTTCATATTCGAAGAATCAATATTTTTTTAAAATTGCGAATATATTATTGCCTTAAACTTTATTATATAGATTGCTTAATATTCATAAAAAGAAAAAAAGTGTTTGAGTTCTTTTTATGGAAAGAATGAGAGAATAAAGTTTTTCATGAAAAGTATTGAATATTTACTTATGAGTTTTTATTTTCTTCACGTTTTCCATGGACTTTACAGCCTGTAAAAAGTATTTTGAAAAGATTTAAGTTAACAAGCCATAGATTTTTTTTAAATGATTTTATTTACATTTAATATCAAAAAGATAAAAAAAATGCAAATAATCCAATTAGATTCTCGTGAGAAATTTTTTACGAAAAAAAATAAATTAGATCAATAGTTTTAAGAAAAAAAGAAAATCATTTTATTACTTTGGATACTTAGAATATTTTTTTTATAAGAACTGCCTGAAATATCAACTATCAAAGACAATGAACTTCGTTTTTTTAAATTTTTTAATCAGGCATGGATTAAAAAAAACGTGTTAATTTTTTAATTAAAAAATTGTTCCCACTAGCGCTTATGGAATTTTATTCACGAAATACAATAATAATAATAATAAATAAAATGATAAATCGTAAGGAATATTAAGGAATTAATTTATGATTTGAAACTGTTGCATACGATCTATAGTGTCTTATTTGTTAAAATATGACGGTAAATGTACCTTAAAAAATGCAAAAGAATTTGGAGGTTTCGCATAACCCAAAATTGAGAAGCTGCTAGGTACTTCTATAGAGCCCATTTGAGAATCCAATTCTGAATATAGAATCTCTCTATCGATTACAGAGAAAGAAAATAAAAGACAAAATTAATATTTTGGAATGCGAATATTGAGAAAGATGATTTTTCGAAAATGCATTCCACCAAGCAGGGCTTAGCAATTCTTAAGATAGGAAAATACAGTAATAAATCTTGTAGACCAGCGAAAGAGGGAGACAGGGCAGATTACGTTCCACACATTCACACGCTACAGAAACGATACTAAAGATAAGGTTCAGTTTTCCTTTTCTCTATCATTATTGGACGAAAAAAGTTCCTGACGTCATCAGGAGGTGAATCAAACCGACTTCAGACTACAAGGCCCAGACAAATATCTTGAGGGAGGTAAAGGTCTGGGGGAACTCGGAGAGGTTGTCCCTTGTAAGACTCTGTAGACGAGATGCGTTTGAAATAATTCATGAATAGTATTTAATATTAGTCTCTAAATCAGGAATCAAAAATGGTTCAATCACAGAAAAAAGTAAGTGCTGCTTATTTATTTTCGAAATGAAAATTTTCTGAATTTGAATAATTAAAAATCATTACGGAACTTAGAAAATTCGACAATCAAAAGAGATTTCTTAGAATGGTTTTATGCAAATATTAGTCTTACATCTCCTTTTTTTTATTTTATTTAGTTCAACAGAGATTTTGCTTGTGGAATCTTTTATGGAACATGAAATTTACATATTATATTAGATTTTTACGTTTATTAATTTTTTTGAAATAAAGTAGAACACAGTAGAAACAAAAAATATCAAATGCAGTTTGTAAAGCAAAATGGAAAAAATGACAACAGCCCTTGGTTAATATAAAATAATGAAAGATTCTTGTTTTTCTAATCTATTTCGCTACGAGATGATTTGCGAATCTTTATGGATTAACGTACCATTTTTTCTAAAGAACTGTTGAGAGACGTTTACACGTGCAGCAAAATAATTTTGATGTGATTATTGAAACGATAATAAAACTAAATACTATTAACGAAACACTCTTTATTTATACTATGTAAAAATACATTTTGCACTATATAGTAGTAAATCTTTTAGCTATACATGTAATTCAGATTAAAGTAAGATTAGAGTAAATTCTATTTTTGCAGATTAGACGACAAATAACTTGTATTTGGATTGTAAGGTGTTATTTTTATTAGAATGTATGTTGAATTGGAGTCATCTGCCAAACGATTTCTAGGGGGATCTAATGTTATCCATCTCTCAAAATGACAAGCTAGCATGGGTAGATGAAAATAGGGTCGCATGAGCTAAGCCAATACAAACGGTTAATTTTGCCTGAAGTCGAATTTTATGTTTCTTAAATTTCGTTACTTGCATTTTAAATTGTGTTGCTCATTAAGCTTTCGGTTTCAATAAATTTTTGAATCAATAGTAAGGTATCGTTGAAATTACTAGTTATTGATCTCAATGGCGATTGTTTAAAAAGATTGTTATTTCTTGTAGTTTAGACTTTCCTTTTTCCAAAAAGTTTACTTTTTCTTGGAAAAAGAAGGTCTAACCTATCATTTGGGGGGAATTTTAAGCAAAACATATTTTTTAACTAAAATTTGTCTTTAACTTCAATTTTAATTTTCATGAAAATTCTCCACCGTTGACATGATACCTCAAAAATTAATAGATGTATTTACATAAAAATTTCATCGTGTGTTTTAAATAATATGGGCAATGAAATGAACCAAAAGTTTTATCGGTGGTAAAATACTTCTTCATTTATTAGTTTTTATAGAAAAATTAAGGTGTGAATTGATGAAAAAAATGCATATATAATGCAAATATGTTTACCCATAACTTCTTTGCACCTCAAGATTTTTCATAGATTTTGGTTCATTATATTCTATAACTTGTGTTCAAAGAAAAATAGGATTACTGCATTACAATTTTGTGCAAAGTGCTAATCATTGTGATTAAATTTAACTATAATTTACTACACATTTTCATATTTCTCAAAATATATTATTTTTTCAAATATTATTTTTTGTTTTTATGGTGTTTATAATTGACAATACATCTAAAAATCATAAACAGATTTTAAAAAATCCAATTTTAAAAATTTTTTCCTTCGAACGTAACCGGATACCTTAAACCAGACTGGAAATCAATCACATTCTTCAATTTCTAACCAATCGAGTTGTGAAAAGTTCAGCTTATCAAATGAAGTCACATGCAAACTGTCAAATGCAACTCGTTTTGATTGGTGGAATGACAAAAATATTGTGTCGCATGCCATCAATGGCACGCGTTTCACTGGTTCACCATCTGATATAGTACATGGTTAGGACATTTTTGTGACAGCATCGATACAAACTTTCTAAAGTAATTTTTTATACTAACAGCGTGTCCTTTTTTATTTTGATGCTTTCCAACATTTTTTTTTGAGATTATTTTTTACTAATATTTTTTTTAAAAAAGATTAAAAGCATTATTATATAATGATAGTCTAATTTCCATATTTTTTCTTTGATTTCAACAGTTATTTAAATTTTTATTTTTAATTATAAACAGCGAAATTTGAATACATATAAATGCATTAAATATTCTAATTTTGGGAAATGAAAGTCAGCAGATATAAAAATGGAATAATTAAAATGTATATGTTTTTTTTCTATGGTGGAAATGCGCAGGTTAAAAGAAATGATTTCTGCTAAAAAATATTTAAAACGTTTTCACTAAATATAAATTAGAACGAACATGTTAACAGAATTTTTATAAACATTCTTTTTATAATTTTTTTTTACTTTAATGATAATTTTGTAAAAATGTAGGAAAAATATTTCTTGCCATTGATAAATTCTAAACAATATTTGATATACATCTAAAATTTGCTCTTAGAATTATGTACCAAATTTCACTCATCTGGATCATTTCACTTAGAATTTTTATTTTCATATAGACGTACGGGTATGTAATCAACCATATATGCAGATGTTAAGTTCTCAATTTGTTTTTGAGAAACGGAAAAATAGGTAGGGGGTGCTGAGTGAGGTATCAAACATAGAATTTCATGAAAATATTCGTAGTCGGAAACTTTGTTTGGTTACTATAATTCTTGTCTTAATATTTCGCATTATAAAATACTTGAATTTACTATCGTTTAATATTCAGAGAATCTTGAGCATTTAAGGTGAATAAAGTATCGACTCATTTTGTAATGCATAATACATTTTTAGTATTTAAGTTTTCTGCCGCGTTTAATTGCTATAATACGCCCAGAATCGCACCGTTTCTTTTAAATATTTCTGATTTTTGACTTGCGACTTCAGTTAAAATTTACATCAAAATGTTTTTTGTATCGTTTGCATTCTCTTATGTAGTTTAAAGTAGATATATCTATAGCGGTATCTTTACTTCCTTTGCTTTCAATTAATAAATTTATTTTATCTTAACAATTCGCTCTTAATGTTTAGGGATCAAACTCGGGGAATAAATAATTTTTGACTTTCGAATAGTTGATTCTTTAGTGTCCTCAGTATTCAAATTAAATAAAAAGAATGAAAATCATTATAGCAAATTTTTTGGCGCTCAATCAATTGTGAGAGAATAAAAAAAACATAGTTTTTCTAAATATCGACGCTGGTTTTTTCTGATAGTCTCATGATTGTTTCAAATTCTCTAATGACTTCAATTAAGTAAGACAATTTTTAAGCATGTAGAGAATGTATAATTTGGAAATCAAGTTTTAACTATAGTTGGCGATAAATTGCCAAATGTTGCAACCTTCAGCATTATTTTCTAATAACTTTCTTTGAATTCGTTAAAATTATCCCTAAACCAAAAATCTTCAAACAAACAAAACTTGAACATGTTTGTTATTTTAAAAAAAGTTGAGCGAGTTAGACAATAGCACTTATTTTCAAGGAAAAGAACTACAACTGCGCACGATAGATAATTAAAAAACTATTCTGCGAAAGTCGATTCCAAAATAAAACTACATTAGCAGACGCTAGATAATGGAAAAACTATAGTAGTAATTTAGTAATTAAAACTATGAAACGTATGAATGTAAAAGATATTTAAAACAATTTAAACGATAGCTTTAATGTAATTAAAATATATATTAAAGTTAGGGAAAAAGTTAAGCGAAAATAAAGTTGGTAAAAATGGGGTAAAATTATTTTAACCCAGCTACAATAATATATTGTGAAGTTATTTTGGATGTTCTTAAATTTTAAATTAAATAAAAATAATTTTTTATGGTAAGCACCTACGAAGGACTCATTTCCAAATTTGACAGTTCAAAGTCTAATGTTATGTCTAGAGCATATCGAGGATCCTATTTATTTATTTTTACCACGCACACAGTTTATAGATTGTATGTCACCATATGAATATTATCCTATAAAAGATGCAATTTATTTTTCTTCAAAAATGCCATTTTTGCGATGTAAATTCGTTTGAAAAGCTAATTATCATTTGATAATGTTGGATTTGTAATGGTGGCTATCGTTTTTTCATTTCAAAAAGGGTTAAACCATTAAGGTATCGGACCACGTTAAAAATCCTAGTATTCGACCACATTGGCGATTTTTTTTATTGTTATTTCTTATAGTTCAGTCTTTCCTCTTTCCAAAACAGTTCATCTTGTTTAAGAAAACGAAGGCTCATTATTCAAGGGAATTTTACGAAAAACCTTTTTTTCAGCTAACATTTAACTTCAGTTTTAATTTTCATAAAAATTCCCCGCCGTTAACATGATATCTCAAAAACTAATAGAGGTATTTGCATAAAAATTGTAGCATGTGTTTTAAATGATATGGGCGATGAAATGAACCAGAAGTTTTATTGTTGATGAAATACTTTTTCATTTTTAGGTGTTTTTAGAAAAACTTAGTTCTGAATGGATGGAAAAAATGCGTATATGCGTATGTTTTTTACACCTAACTTCTTTGCATTAAAAATTTTTCGATTTTGACTCATTTCATTCATCATTATATTCTATAACTTGTGTACAAATAAAAATAGGATTGCCGTATTAACATTTTGTGTAGAGTGTTAACCATTTAGGTTAAATTTCATTAAAACGTACTACATCTTTTCGTATTTCTCAAAATATATTATATTTTTAAATAATGTTTTTGTATTTATTGTGTTCATATTTGACAATACATCTAAAAAAAGATAAATAGTTTAAAAAAAATTCAATTTTTAAAAATATTTCCTTCGAACGTAGTCGGTTACCTTAATTTTGATCTGATAATTTAATCTAAATCAGTTTTCTCTTTTGAGGATTGGATAAATAATATGCTATTTATTGAAATGGATAGAAATATTTAAGAATTATAAGAATAAGCTGTTAAATCCTTTTTCAAACCAACTGAACGTTAACCTGAATAGTTTAAATAGAATTACGTTAACATTGAGAATAATTTAACATTTGCAGCTTTTGCTACTTCTATCACCTTCTTTAGAGAAAAAATATCAAAATATTACATTAGCCATCTGCGCACACATTAAACTTTAAAAATGACATCATTTTCATTGGACTACAGCATAATTACTATAGAACAAAAAATTGCTATTTATACATCCAAATGTATTTTTATATAAAAAAGAATAGAAATTTAGCATCGCATCACGCTGTAGTCAGCTGCTTTTGTTTATAGAGCGCTGGATACAAGCAGTCTGGAATACGTTACTCTTGCATTTAGAATTCCTTTTATCTTATTCATCAGCTCTCGGTTATTTGATTTATGTGTATTTACTGTCCAAGATTTGATACTGATCATATTTCGTGTACGTAATTTATTCGGAAAATTTGAAAAAAATTCAACTTTATCAATTTATAATGTAAGTATATTTATTACACTTTTTTTGCTTGGTAATATTTGTTTAATTAACTACTCAAAATTCCGGTTCTTTGCTCCTTGTAATAGGGGCTTGGATTTATATTTTATGCATCTATTTACTACCACGGGAAAAAAAGAAATTAATGTTATACTTTATTTTATAAATGAGAAGATAAAAAAAATCTAAAAAGCTAATCTTTCATAAGTTTATTTTAAAATTTTTATCTAAATAAAAGTTTTGTAATCTTTATTTCATTTATTTATCTATCTATACTTATAATAAAGCTCAATGTGTGTGTGTGTGTGTGTGCGTGTGTGTGTGTGTTGGCGCTCTACAGGCCAGACCGTTGGACCTACAGCTACCAAATTTGGTATATGTATACCTTGGAGGTTGGGAATGTGCACCTCGGAGCCCTTTTTTCGAATTTTTAATTAAAAATTAATTAAAATTTAAGCGAAATTTCGACGTTTTTCCGTTATAACTTCAGAAAATATTATTGCACAAACATGATTTTTATATCAAATTAAAGATTAAAAAATTAGCTTTCTAGCGGTATCAGTTTTTTAATTTATAACGTACGCGTCTATTTTTAACGAATTTTTAAAGAAACATTTTAACCATGTTTTTATCACGTGACTGGATAAAATAAAAGAATGCCGGAAGTACGAATAAAAAAACTATCATCGCAAAATAAATCTAAAGAAATGCAACTTTTAACACGTGACTGGTTAAAATAAAAGAAATATAAAATGGGATATTTTCTAAAAAAATAAATGCAAAGCAAATGATTGTATGATCGTTTGCAATATCTAAATAATTACTTCAATAAATCTTCTTTAAGGTAAACCTGATCGAATTTAGACAGGATATGTATTGGAATCCGACTTAATGGGATATTTCTATTATCGTTTGCAATATCTGTATCATTAATTCAATATATTTTTTTTCATTATAACATATGATAGTTTCTAAAAAAAATAAATGCAAAGCTAAGGTTTCTATAAAATCTGCAAGAGCATGTCAAAGTGAAAAAATTAGGTTTTATCCATAGAGCTGATACATAAATGGAGGGAGCTAGTAGCTTGTTTCCTGTCTCAAAAAGTGTACCCAACATGAGTCATGTGACTTTAGAAAAATCTGGGAGTAAGAACACCTTTTTGGCGCCATATCGCAAATGTTGGCATACTCAAAAACTGCAGCGCAACATTATGCTTCCCGGCAATGGGTCCAGTCGGTTTTCATTTCCGGTTAAACCGACCGGAAATCCTATAAAAATAAATCCTATTTCATTTCCTAAACAGTTTATATTATACATATATATATTACACAAGTATTCGAGTTAAATTATATTTAGATTTTTTACTTTGTTTTTGTGCAATAATTAAAAGTGATTATTTTTCTTTTTTAAATAAACATTTTATTTCGTTTCTTTGGCTAAAAACATTTCAAGATTTTACATTAGATGCTCAAATGCTTTCTATCATTCTCTCAAACAGATAAAAAACAGCTTTTTAAAAACAGATTATTAAAGTGACGTAAATCTTTTTTTTTAAATTGTTTAAAAAATGTTTTCATTTATATTTGCAATATAAATTATAAATATTGAACATTTTTTACAAAATGAATATTAACAGTTAAACTAGTGCTTATTAAAATCACAAAAACAACAACAAAAAAAATGATAAAAATTACAAATATTTTAATTATTAATTTATATTTGTAATTAAATATTGAGATTTTATTGTACGCTTTTATTAATAAAGCATTATTAAGGAAAATTGTTCTATAAGGTAAATATGCCATAAAAAATTGTTTTGCAAAATTTCGATTGGATTTAATAATGTTCACGATATAATACAATAATTGTGGTTAAAAAGAAATAACATATTAGAAATTTTAAAGAACTTTATTTGCATTAAAATAAACACACAATTACTAATCGGTCAATAATGTTTATGTAAACACTTGTATTGGCGAGAAAAAATCCCGCCAAGCGCTTGCAACATATTCGAGATTAAAATAAAGCAAGTAACAAAATATAACGCAGTTATATCAGTTTAAACGAAGCTTAGTAACATGTTAAATAAATTCAATACAATAACTGAGCGAAACTATGAAATATCATTGAGTTATAACACCAAAATCACTGAGTGATCGATGTTAGGAAATTTTAAATTGGCTTAAAATGGATATAAACAGAATATGGTGACTATAAATACCTATGAAATGATAAAGGACTATCCTTAGAAGCTTTTTCTTTGCATCCAATTGCACAGCAATAGGTAACCATGGCTTAAATAAGTTTTAAATTCCAACAGTTAAAAGCGGGAAAAAATCTGCCATTGAAATATAATGGGGAACGGAGAATGTGGTTACAGCTAACACAAATTCTGTCCCATAGTCACGTGTTTTTATCTTGTCCTACACGAAAGTAGGGTTGCACTTCCTCTATCAGTATCCCATCTCTATGGTTTTATCACCGTGTTGCCATCATTTTGACGGAAGTTCAAATTAAAAAAGTACAAATCTATCATCGCAAATTAAATCGGAAGAAATGCAGCTTTTAGCACGTGACTGGATAAAATAAAATAAATATAAAATGTGATATTTTCTTTTAAAAATGCAAGGCAGAGGATTCTATGATCGTTTGCAATATTTAAATCATTAATTCAATAAATTAACTTTATTTATACAGGATTGAATTTATACATGATATGCATTCAAATTCCTTTCCAATGGCCAATTTGTAAAATATTATTAATAGGCATATATATTGTTTAATACTATTAATTTGATCTAAATGAAGTAAATAATTACATTTTATGTAGTTTGAGTCAAACAATGCATTTATGAATAATGATTTTTAGATTTCTTCATACTTTGCTCTGTGAGCCATATTTTACAAAATATTTTTATTAATATTTTAAATAAAAGTTGCTACATTAATCAGTCTTCTAAATCAATCATTATAACTGACTTATTAATAAAATTAAAGAATATTATTAGGAAAACGCGTTCTTTCAGAACTTTCAGTCCATCATCTTAAAGAAAATATTCATTTCAGGCCAATCAATGCCTGGAGTTACTTCAAGGCTAATGAATATGTAATTTAATTGAAAACTTTAGAACCCATTACTCATGGCGAACCAGCTGGTCGCCGAAGGCGGCTAGTTTAATATAAAATGAGTATTCAGAGAAAATTAAAAAAGGAATATCAAGTTTTTTAAAAAAAGGTTGTAACAATCAAACTAATAGCCCAATCAAAATTAGAAATTGATGAAAACAGTACATACGCTATAATTAAATTGTCTTGATCATTCGATATATCTATAAATAGCAAATTACAATGTTTTAAAATAAAATGATTTTTTTATAAAATCAATTTTTCTGCGTTATTAAAAATAAAATGATGTCTGTATCAATTTTTTCCCCATTAAAAGTATTCCATATTGGCAATGAATTATTTCAAGATTACAAGTTGAAAATAACTGATAATTTCATTTAATTATCAGAAATAAATTATCTTTAGCACATAATTATAATTACATCAATAGTACGGCATTTTCAATTTATGAGATCTGAATGATTGATTTTAGAATGTTTATGAATGCTTTTTCTTGTCTAATCTGCTATTCGTTTACGGCTCATAATTAACAACAGATGTCATTCGTCTCATGTGTAGATTTTTTAAAATAACGTCAGAAAGAGTCCAGAGGTTAGCTTGAAGTGTTATGACAAAAGCTGTCCAGTTTGTTTTGACTCTCACCCGAATAGAAGTGTTTTCGTTTGATGGATCAAATGACTGTTCCTTAAAAAAATATTTGTTTGAAAAACCGCTGACAGCAGTTATATTTTTGCCAGCATGTTAATCAGGAATATTCTGATCATTATATTATTAGCACCGATTACTGTGCGAAATTAAATAGACGATAAACAAAGAAAAATATGTTACGAAAATTCGCATTGAATACATTATAAATGTTTGAAAACAAGTTCTAAAATATGTTTTTTCAAGAATAAATGTGGTAATTTTCTTCATTTGTAAATAAAAATACAAAATGATTCTGGAAATATTCGGAACATTTTTATAATCTGAGAGGAAGTGTCAAAAATAAGAACTGTTCCAACTCATTTGGGATATCTGGTTACACTAATTTATTATGATAAAAGGTAAAAGAATCTTTATTTTTTATTATCATAGTTCAGTAATATTCTTAAAGAACTCTTGGTATTCATTCAATAAAAAATTTAATAAATACTAATGATCTGAATGAATGTATTACTATATTATGCAAAACATTAAATGTTTATAGTTGAATTGATTTAATAAACAGAGCAATTTTTTTTCTGATTTTTTAAAATTCAAGGTGGAGTTATTCATAAATATATGTTCTTCCATTGCTCTAGTATTCCATAGAAAAGAAAAATAGCTGAAAATGTCTTTAAGAATTTATAATTTGGTTTTGTAAGATATTTTTGTTTTACTGAAACCCTCAAAAATACAAATATATTGATTCATTTTCATATTTTTACATAAAATTTTAAATTATTGGGTTGTTCGGAAAGTAATTTCGTATTTTTTTGTCAAAATGAAAAGAAATTTTCGTTTAATGAATAAATTATTTATTAAATTATAAAATTGCCATTCTGGTCTAATACCTTTTGCCATATTTTTGGTAGTAACATGATTACACGCTCATAAAAGTTTTGGTCTTTGCTGTAAAAAAAACTGATCGAGGTGGTTTTTGGCCTCCTCATTTGAAGGAAAAATTTTGCAAATCGGTTCTGGTACTGATGTACTGTTAACACATCTTCTCCACACATATTGGTTAATTTATTTCTGGCTTGAACAGCATTTTTACCTTTTATATAGCAAAAAAGAAAAAAATGACGAAAATGCTGTTTATTGCTCTCCATGTTTAAAAGGACACCATCCAAAAACTACTGCGAAGAATCAGCTGCACTTTTTCACACTCAAGCCTTGCTATATCAGCTCTTAAAACATAAAATGATTTTGCGGTTTAAGTATGAAATTGGGTGCGAAAAATGCAATTAAATCCTTTGTCAGGAAAAAACGAAATTACTTTCCGAACGACCCAATACAATTTTTTAAAGAATTGTCCTTTTTTAATGCATTAAATTTCAAAATTAATTCTTATTCTATAAGTATAGAGGGAATATAAATGATTTATTAAATATTTTTATTAGCCCTTTTTTAATAAATTATTTAAATTCTTGTTGCTTTTTGTGCAACAGAATTTAAACAGAATATTTGTATTTTTAAGATAAGCTGATAAGGTTTACTATGTTTCTCAGTTTAAAGATAAGAGTATGAAGCTGTTTTTTATTTTCCAAACGGCTTCTTTTATTTTACGAAGCTTCTTTTTATTTTCAAATTCTTTTTTATTTTGAAAAATAATTTTGTTTTATAAGAAAGACTATTAGCATTCATAAATAAATAGATAGGTAAATAGTTTGCAAATTAAAACCAGGCTTTCTTTGTACATTAACTAAAATATTAATTGGTCTACTTTGATAGTTTTGAAATTAATTACTTTAAAGTTTGAAAATGTGGCATCATTGTATTTTTTTCTTCCATTTACCATTTATTTTGAATTTATAAACACATTTTTAAAAATACCAATTACACAGAATATTCGAAAACAAATAATATTAAAAATAATAATGTCGGTTATAATCTAGATTTAATATTCAAATCAAATAACGCCAGTTAATTTCTCTATCACGAATTCCGTACGATATCGCAGCAACGGAAATTGGCCCAAACCTATGTCCATCTCGGTATTTCAAGTGACGCATTTCCGCTTGGAAAAGGAATGTGCCATTTTGGCATCCCGTTAACATACATTCACTTAATTAGAATTAGGTCTAGCTATTTAAAGAGCACAGATTAATCTTTTCTCCTTTCGATTAAACGGAATATCCAATTGATAGATTAAATTACCTTCAATAATTTCGGCCACTGATATTTTCATTTCCTCTTTCTTATATAAGGAGAAATATTGCAATCCACAAAATTTTTTATCTTGTGATATTGACGAATTTCATATCTGTTGACCTCTTTTGAGTCCGAAAAGCATATTTTTGGTATGATGTCCGCTTGTGGACATGCTAACGGTACAACGTGCCATCTAGATGGATACTATGTGGTTTTTCTATTCAATTGCGGGTTGTTATACAATTTTGGAAATTATGATACAGCAAGAATTTTGTCAGTTTGTACATCTTCTTGAAGGCGGATACCATAATTCAAACACTCAAAGAACTAAATATATAAACTTTAATGCATATTTTTACTATCAGTATTGTAGATCTGAGTCATACATGTAACCATCGTGGGGCTGTTCTGTCTGTCCTAAAAAAGATGTGAAGTGAGGAGTAGAAGAAAATCTGTGTTGGGGTAGAAGCCGTGATGTTTATTAAGGAGTCCGGGTGCGGAGAGTGCGCTTTTTTTGTAGGAAATTTGAAGATATGATGATATGCATTTTTTGTAGGAGATTTGAGAATATTTGAGGACAGAATTTCTGAGTATTCCTGTCTGGCATGTACAGTTATTACAATCTGGTCAAAATTTGTCAAAGAGTTAAACATTTGCCGGCCTGTCACTTGGGTCACATATGAACACAAACACTAAACTAGTTGGATAATCTTAACAGGTTACTCGCCCAAAGGCACACTGAAAAAACTGGACCAGCGCTACAGCAACAATGGTGGAAACTATGGTTAAGTTTTAAGAAATATAACCGGTTACGATACAACGCTTCTTCTTCTCGTAAGCAACCGACCACCCCCCTACCACTGAACGTAGCAATATCGACAGGATTTGTTGGGGTCGACTGCTGGATAAGTATTGTCCAACCCTACATGGACCGATCCGTCAAACTAACATTCCTTTCGGGGTAGTACATAACTGTCTTTCTCCCCACCTGGACGATCTCAAACAGTTGGAAGGAAACTGTCCATCTTTCACATCATATCCTTCAGGGTTTTGAGATTACCTGGTACCATTAGTACTGTACTTATGCCATTATTTACAATCTCCAGGTTTTTCCTAAACTTTGAGACCTCTATAGATACAACCCTTCCCATGAGAAGCACGTCTTGCCATCGATGAAGGTAGCCGACACCTGCCACACCAAAGTGGCGAGAATCAACCATTATACCATAAACTTCTCATCTTCATTTCTGAGATGCCCTCACCCCTCCTACGGCGAGAGATAAAGTTGGATGCATGAAATTTGACCCATAGTCTTGTCACAGAATAACAAGATTTCTATCATATTTTGATACGAATTTGCCGGTCATAGAGAGGTTCACTAGATTTTCTTCATTGCAAAATCATCCCAAAGAACACCATATTGTGGAAGTATAAAGGTGGGTTCAGACGAGGCTTATTATTGTCCGCAATAGAAGATAACGCCTACTTGCTGAAAATCATGTGACCACAACGGGACAAACGCTGTCCGCGTTGTCTCAAGTGTTCACACGAGGACAATGCTGGGACAACAGCAGAGAGGCAACGTTAAGCCTCGTCTGAGCCCATTTTAAGAAGAAGACAAGGGGTCAGCTCTCCTTCTGGTTTTCTCCAAAATTGTTATCCGAAGAAAAGCGATAACAACAGTTGGTTTGTGTTTGAGCAGACGATAGTGCACGGGAGATAGCGCCGGCAGAAGGAAGCAAGAAGTCAAAGAAAGTAAGAAAAACAGAAAAAAAGAGGTGTGAAGGTACTATAGAGATAAATATTCTTAGAAGCTTTCAGGTTTAAAGATAAGAAGCTGAATTATACTTGAGTCCCATTGTGTTATTTTTTTTAAATCTAAAGAGGCT
Organism: Argiope trifasciata; assembly: GCA_026543055.1. Classification (NCBI taxonomy): domain Eukaryota; kingdom Metazoa; phylum Arthropoda; class Arachnida; order Araneae; family Araneidae; genus Argiope; species Argiope trifasciata. Next base: position 695,202 of record JAPMOQ010008617.1, on the reverse strand, counting down.
CACTTTTTATATCTCTGACTTAAAGTTGCCAATTATATTTACTGGGTTTGAATATTTTATTTATAATTCGACTCCCATCTACCTTGTTTTGTTTTGTTTTTAGATTTCAACCTTTAATATATCGTCAGGAGTGGTTATCAGAGACCTTATCTTGACCTTGAAATTTTTGTAATTAAATAGATAAAATATATTCATTTTTCATGCATATTTTTTATTTCCATTATGCTACAAAATTTTTCTGCTTATAAATTTTTTTCGTCATAAAGATTATATTCTTTTAGAGGCCGGAGTGGTGTTAGAAATAAAAGTGATAGCATGATACAAAAATTTTTAAATGATATTTCAAAATTTTTAATAGAAATTTATTCACAAAATAAAATATATTTTCTACTGGACAATTACAATGGTATAAACACATGAAAAATAAATAAATAAAAAAAAATGTACCACGACAATAGGTTATGCATTGGAACTTATCGGTCTAAATGTTCGTAATTTGAATTCTCAAACTCAGCTATGGGTAATTGAAAGTTCAATTTCAGCAATGCTACTTCTTGGAAGTCTTGAAGATAGCTAAAAAGGCAAGAAACCATTACCAACTTAGCTCAAATTGTAATAATATAATGTAAATCTCTTAAGCCAATCTCACAATTATTTATTCTTACATGAAAGAGCCAGTCCTCCTTACATTTTATTTTACAGAAGAAATAATTTTCTTACGGACCAAGTATTACAGCCTAATCTTAAAAAAGATAGCTGAAGTGGGGAGGGAAGATCTCTCGGGAAATATTTTTTGTTATCGACCATCAATATGCTGACATGGAAATTCAGACCGATTTTGTCTATGTATTCCGTAACTAAGTCTTTTCGATTCAATTCGTTTTAAAGTATAAGATATTGCCTTTTCTTTTGGCAATTTTTAATGTCGCTTTTTTGACTGAAATTTTGACGACAATGCGAAAAATCTGTATTGTATCGACATAAAATTGAAAAATTTTCTATTTAAGGATTTGAAAATTGTAGTATTTTACAAAATGTATATTTATTGCTATATGATAAAAGAAAGTAATTCGTCTTTATTATTTATACATATTTTGAAAGGAATTAAAAAAATATAGCAATGTTTAATAAATGATTTAGTGAGCTGTGTGATTATTATATATTAGATGTTCTAAAGAAGTAAATCTAGCTTTTTTTCTCTAAACATTGACAACAAGATTGATTAAAAGAAGATATAAACTTTCGTTTATAATTTTATGCGTCCTCCATAATATAAAACTATCAGTTAGTAAAATGTTTTTCCTACGTTCATCTATACATACATAAAATTTCTCATTTATATTCACTAAACTTACGCTTATTACAGAGATACGCTTATTTGTAAATTTAGAGAGATCAGACGCAAATTTAGATGGGAGTTTTAATTTCAGAGATACAAATTTATCTAGTATAGAAAAACTGTCATATGTAAATAACTTTCAAGTTTAGTTTAATTTAGTTTAGTTATATTAACGTCCCGTTTAAAGCAACTCGAGGGCTATTTGAGGACGGACCTCGTCATTTTGAACCAGGGTCAGATGACGAGGATGACACCTGAACTGGCACCCCCCTCTCCACACCAGCGGGAGGACGTTTGACCTGACAGATTTAACGTGCAAGAGACCCCCCTCACACGACGGTTCTTCGGTGGAATCGAGTCTCGAACCTGAAACCCTCCGGTTCCGAAGCCGAGATCTTACCACCAGGCCACCGCGGCCCATCTTTCAAGTTATGCATCATCCAATCATCACAATATTTGCTAATAATACACAATCCTGTTCATTTTAATTGATTGTCAGTTGCAAAATTGTCTTTCTGAAGAGCAGAAAAAAAAACTTGAGAAACAGAAAAATATTCCAGAGAAGTAATTAAGGCCAAGCAAGAAAATAAAATTATGTGTTCGCATGTGTGTTTTCTAATTGAATGATGTATTCAGTAACAGTGAAAGACTCAATAAACTGATGATTTTTTTCTGCAAATAATAATGCTGGCCTAATTGTAGAAACAATTTCTAAATTCCCGGCATCCTACTTAAAAGTGTCTTTACATAACGATTTAGCTTCGGTAAACTAGAGGTCTTTTCTTTCACATACGTAATGGGGCGGATAAAGTTTTGTAAATATATAGACATCGAAATTTTGACTTATTTTTCAAGTACTATTCTGCTAATATATGAAATGTCAGTACAAAAGTCATCTTAAAGAGATTATTTAGATGTAATCATTGGCATAAATACAGTACTCATGGATTATATAAATGGATGCAACAGCTACAAGTACAATTATATGATTGCCTTCTAGAATATTACAGCTGGGCCCACCTAAGAGAAAATCAAATATTTCTTTTCAGAGAAATAGACAAATGCTTTTTCAATCGAAGTAGAGACATTAAACTTCAAAATTATCACTTTAAGGAACAGTAAAAATATGTTTTTTATTTTTGTACAAGAGGTTTATCATCAGTGGTTCTAAAAAGGGCATCCAATATGACATTTTCTAAAACATTTTGCTTAACAATTTGATGAATGATGATTGCCATATTCAAGTGATATTTTGTCTGAACTGGGAGATGAGGTAGCTTTGGCAATACACGCTCTATATAGTTTTACCGATGAATTCAAAAAGTTTAAGGTATCCGAATACGTTAGAAACACTGGTATACGACTACATTGGCGATTTTTTTTTTAAAAAAAAAGTATTATTTCTTGTAATTCAGACTGTTCTTTTTCCAAAACAGTTTATTTCTTCTTAGTAAAGGAAGGTCTAACCTATTATCCAGAGGAATTTTAAAGCAAAATATATTTTTCATTTAAAATTTGTTTTTAACTTTAATTTTAATTTTCATAAAAATTATCCACCATTAACACGATATCCCAAAAACCAATTGAGGTATTTACGTAAAAATTTCAGCGTGTGTTTTAAATAATAGGGTCGATGAAATGAACCAAAAGTTTTATTCTCGGTGAAATTCTTTTTCATTTATAGGTGTTTTTAGAAAAATTAAATTGTGAATGGATGGAAAAAATGCATATATTTGTATATTTTTACCCATCACTTCTTTATATCTCAAAATATTTCTTAGATTTTGGTTCATTTCCTTCATAATTATATTCTACAACTTGTGTACAAAGAAAAATAGGTTTGTTGCATTACAATTTTGTGTAGAATGTTAACCATTTTGGTTCAATTTCATTAAAATTTACTACAAATTTTGTTATTTCTCAAAATGTATTATATTTTCAAATAATGTTTTTGCATTTATAGTGTTTATAATTGATAATACATCTAAAATCCAAAAATAGTTTTTAAAAAATCAAATTTTTTCCTTCGAACGTAGTCGGTTGCCTTACATCTCAAATGATGAACTCATTCTCATATATTCAATTATTATTAAAAGAAGGCGACTTCATATAAAGGTAGAAGATATTCATTTTGATCAGGCCTTAAAGCTCTTTAGTTAATACATTATCCGAGCCTCTTTTGAAATTTATTGTAATTTAATAAACGTTATACTATTTGAACAATCTTTCATAACCTGTATGCATATTATCTCTAAAAATTAGAACAAAAGTCTAAATCAAATACTGGACAAAAATATGAAAAATAATTCAAGGCAATAAATTTGCTTTTCAATATCAACGTAGATTTATTTTTCTGATAAAAGAATGAAACTTTGTGGCATTCGTAAGTATAAGAAAACATTTTAAGCAATAATAAGTTTTTCGCAATGAGGGCTGTATAAAAAATTTAATTTTTAGATAGTTTCTATTTCAGAAAACAAATCGTTTTCATACATTTAGTGCCTTATCTAATGAAAATTTGAAACTCAAAGTATATATTTAATTGCAATAGCTAAGAAAAGAAAAACTTGTTCTTTTTCTAAAAACTCTGTATATCTATAGTTTAACAAATTTTTTAACTGACAAATAAAAAGACATTCATTTCAATAGATATTTTAATTCAATAAAATGGCTCGTGATTTACAAATAATACAAAGTAATTAGGATTTGGAAATAATTTGTAATCAATAAAATTTAGGACGTTTAACTAAAAAATTGCAAACAAATAAAGCAAAAATACATGCAATGTTAAAAATATTTTACAGTTAATTTTACATTGTGATTTCTGTTATAGAATGAGCCTATAAATATAATTTCTTTCGTACATTCTTTATTATAAGTTTTGATCATGAGAAAAAGCGAATATAGGCTATGATCTCTTGTAAATGACTGATCTAAATCTTTTGAACAGTAAAAATTATGTAATATGCCATAGTTCATTCTTTTTTCTAACTAATATACATTCAGTGTAAAAAAGTAATGCACTTGCAAAATTATAACGGAGAAAACTTATCAGATTTAATTCATGTTCATTTCATTTCTTATACACACAAGTAAACGAAACTGATTGTAAAATAAAGGAGACCATAATTTCTTTAAATATGGACAGAAATTTCCAGAGCAGTGTATTCTTAGATTAAAGAACGCCATTGTTTTAAGAAACTATTTATCATATAAAGTTTTTTTTAATCATATAATCTCCTAGATCTAAAGAAGGAATTATAAAATAAATCAATCAAATGAGAAATTATACATTATTCCAGTCATACAAAACAAATACATACTTATACAAAACACGAGTACATTTTTATTGAAAGTAGAGTATATATACCTTAAAATGTTGCTGAATTTAGTATTAAAATTAGTAGCATTTATTTCGATTTTTATAAATTTGCAATTAATCAGCATTTTGAAATGTACAAAAAACAAATAAAATTTAAATTATATAAGATAAAAAAATTATAAATATATTAATGATATATATTTCTAAATATAAATTATAAACATTATTTTCAGAGTGATAAGAAGAAGAACGATCAAAAGATGACGAAAAAGAAAGGTAAAATGGATTTGGAGGAGCTGAAACAAGAAGTATCTATGGTAAGTTCAATTGATATGCTTAGTATTAGAGTAGTATTAGCGCTATTTATTTAATATTAGCAATTGCATCGTTGGTGTTTATCAGTTTCGTATGCATGAAGGAAAGAGCAAAATACTGAAACTTTTATACAGTATACCGTCGTGTCAAGCCATGATTTTTAATGTTTTTCTGATTTTTAACTCTGAAAAATTTGTAGATCCTTAACTAATATGTATTTAATAATGCATAGTTAATTATTCATTTGTAGATTTCTAAAAAATGAAATTCTTACTCTTATCATTTGATTCATATATGTGAAGATACTAGGAATTTTTATTTTAGAATATGCAGAAAGAAAGAGCAAAATGCAAAATTTTTTATACAGTATACCGTCATACCATGCCATGATTTTTAACGTTTTTCTGATTTTTAAGTCTGAAAAATTTGTAGATCCTTAACTAATATGTATTTAATAATGCATAGTTAATTATTTCTTTGTAGATTTCTAAAAAATGATATTCTTACTCTTATTATTTGGTTCCTAAATGTAAAGATACTAGGAATTTTCGTATGTAGAAATATCTGACCCAAGTGAAGAGTGGATTTTCTAGGTTGATACCTGCAAATTTTCAGTCAATTTCACTATTATAAAAGTGATAAATAAAATAAGAATAAAATAAAAATGAAGCAAAAATAAAAGGAAAATATTAAAATAAAAATAAAATTGAAATAAAAACGGCATATCGCTTGAGATAAGCAAAATGAGAGGGGGTCTTTACCCTCAGAAGCCACTGCAACCCCTTTCCTTGTTTACACGGACAGGGCAACAACAACAGCAACAAGAGAAATGAGAGAATATAACTATAGTCTCCTAAATATCTGAACAACATGCTGGGTAATTTAGATTCGATATATGTAGTGGCGTTCTACAGTTATTTTAACAGATTCAAAACATGCACTCGAAATTGTAAAAAATAATTAACAATTTGTTCTTTGTCCAAAATAAAACTTTAAGAATAATTTTATTTTACTATCATTTTCATCATTTGAGAGCTAGAATCATGAATTCAATCATTTACCGATTTGACTAATAGTCAATTGAGTACTGGAACTCTAAGGTTCTTCAACTCTTACTGTGTTTTTCTGTGGATGGAGATCCAGGGTGATCAGCGAATAAGTCCTGATTTCAAAATTAAATATCTCTATAACAAGGATCGATAAATTGATGCGATAAACTTTACGTTTATTAGCAAAATCGTTTAAGTGCTGTGCAAAAGTTTAGAAAATTTAGTTACGAAAATCGTTAACAAATGGCGCTCTCATCACAATGCCCATAGACGCTTTCAGTGTGACGTCAAAAATGAAAAATGACTCCCGATCTGACTCCTTGTGACTTCTTTCTGTGGGGAGCATTGAAAGACGTTCTATAGAATCAATACCGCCACTCTAGTTGAGGTTGAATCGTTGATGGGTGTTGCATGCGATTCCGTTTCCGTTGAGACATTGCAAGACGTGATGTCAAATTTCATTGTTCGATTACGCCACCTCATTCTTTCGAACGGTGAACATTTTGAAAAAATTGTATTTTGATTGCAAAGACCGCATCACTTTATTTTGGTTTTTCAGACTCCTTTCAGAGCAGAGCGCCATCTGCTAACGATTTTTGTAACTAAATTTTCTAAATTTTGTATACTATTTTTACAGTTTTGCTAGTAAACGTACAGCTTACCGCATCATTCTATCGATCTTTTTTATAGAGATATTTATTTAAGTTTGAAATCAGGGCTTATTCGCTGATCACCCTGTATATACACTGTTGTGATCTCTCCCGAATTCGTTCTGGTAATGAATGTAATTGTGATTAATATATGATGTAAATAAGCCATTAAATATTAAGGAAGGAAATATAATACAAAGCAAACTGCCAGTTAAGTATTTTCAAGGGATCTCTCTTATGCATTCAATATAAAAGTCCTTATTCGATGATTTTTGTAATTTCAGGATGAACACAAGATATCTTTACAAGAGTTGTGTTCAAGGTTATCGACGAATATGGACAGGGTAAGTAAATATAAGAATGACACATTTTTTTTGGGTTAAATTTTGTAATTGATAAATCTTTCCCCAGGTTTTTAGTTTTTAAAATTCCCTAGAGCTCTACTTAAGTATATCGAAGCTTCTTAATTTTTTTGTGCCATTTGCGGAACCATTTTAAATACCAAAAAATCCTTCGTGACAACGTCCATGACTAATTTTCTTTTTCACAGCACCATTATATAAAAGCAAAGAATGCAAAAATAAAGTTGGTTTATTATTATTTAATTATTAAATTAAAATCAATGATAATTATTTAATGATAAATAAAAGGAAATTATTTAACATAACATAATTTTTCCAAAAAATGAATTTTGGTCAATGAATAAAATAAATTTGTGTCAATGAGTTTCTATGAATGAAGTGATAGATTTGTATTTATGAATCTGTCCAAAATACTGTCCATTAAAGTTTTCGGAACCTTAGGTTTAAAATCAATTATAAAGAAATCTGCTACTATATTTTAAAAGTATTATGCAAAAATGTTTGGATAATATCAATGGATTTCTGATCTTATATGTTTCAAACAATTTTAATGTTCCGGTAAATTCTGATACCTTTGGAAGTTTCAAAATTTGAATATTTTTCATAGCCAGATTTCATTTCATAAAATTAATGAGAAAAAACAAAAAGCATTTGCATTGATTTCATCTCATTCCCCACTGTTTTTTTTTTTTTTTAAATCAAAAATGGAGAAAATTATTTTTAATTCTTACTAGTAAATTTTTAATAGATTTCTGCTATTATAAGTTTTAAACTATGCTAATTTTCTGATAAATTCTGATAGAAATGAAAGAATCAACATTTGGAAGTTTTTATCACTAGATTTTATTTTTTAAAGATCAATGGGAAAAAATAAAAACCGGTTACATTAATTTCATTTTAATTCATTTTGCTTCGTATTTATTTATTTAATTTTTTTGGTTTTTATAAAATAATAAAATTTAGTTATATTTTGATTTAATTATAAATGAGGGAAAAAAATATTTAGAATTTTTGCTGGAATATTTTTGATAGCTTTTCTCGAATAAAAAGCTTCCCTCGTATTTTTTTTGCAAATCTAAAAATTTATAAAATAAAATTCTTTAATTATTAAATTTTTTTATATTTTAATTATTTTCCTTTTTAATAGATGTCTCATGTTTTAGAAAATGAAACCACTAAGCCGATAACATATTCATGTATTAAGTACTATGAATAATGATATAAGCTCTCTGGAGCTATTTGTAGGTGAAAAAAGGAAGGAAGCAGGATATTCAGATTAACTTTTTGACGCATAATTACGTAGGCAGGATATATTATATTAACTCGAAGCGAAAAATTATTAGTTGCTTATTTGTCCCATAGATGGCACTACAGTATCGTACATAAATGCTTGCTGACATTTTTGGCGATAATACGCTAAAACAGCATTATGAATGAATAGCATTTAACTAAATCGTTATTCTTCATTCATAATGATTTCCTTAACGTTTAAGAATATAACAGGTAGTTTTAAAAAAATTGAAGAGATTATTAAATTAAAAATTAATATACAGACTGTACCATTCTCTTTGGTTCGGTGAAAAGATAGAATAGAAGCAAGAAGCAAATATTAATGCAAAGATGTGGGAATTAGAAATACAAATATGTATATTAGGATATATGCTAATTTTCATATGAAAATATTTTAAATTAAGAACATACTTTTTAAAAATTTTGAACCAATTCATTAACAGATTCATGATTGAAATTTAATTAATTTCATTAATTAATAAAGCCTAATTTTCTAAAAAAAATACTCTATCTAAAAAATTAAATCATAACTGAATAATAACAATACATCTCTAGGCGAAAAATAAAATTGTTCCCACTCTCAAATCTGGGTTAAACCCTGAAACTTGAATTAAAGAACAGAATACTTCGTGACATTTTGTAATTTTACTCTAAAAAAAAAAAATAATAATAATAATAATGAACTAAAATAATTATTCTCTAGATGCGATTTCTGCTGTCTTAGTGCCTATTATTTTTACAAAGTCGAAGTTCAAGATTTGCTATTCTGAAGCCAAAATTTTGATATTTATATAATATTCAACCTCAAAACTTTTGCTGGAAAATTGTTCTAAAGTTTTTTGTACGATTTTTATGAAATTTTTAAATGATTTTTTATTTTAAAAAGTATTAATCGGTATATATACATAAAACATTCGTTAATTGATTCGCTGTTGAAAAATAAAGGCCGTTACAACTTACAAATGAAATTGAAGTCAGAGTTCGAGTAATGAGTAAATAATTATTTTAAGAAATTATATAAAGTGAAACTGGAAGACGCAATTCGAAGCGGAAGGCAGAAAACAATAGGGGGGCAATATCTATTGTTAGAAAACAATATCTTTTGAGTTTATATAACTTTAAAAGGAAATTAGCTTACAAAGCATTCATGGCATTAGAACTTACTTCGAGTCATCTATGGAAAAAATAAAGCCCGTATAACTCGAAAATTGGAGTCTAAATGTCGATGAGAAAATAATTATTTTTATGACGCAGACAAAATGAAATTTTATCTTTCTCGCACACATACACGCTGAACTCTTCATTTTGAACATGTGTTTTAAACATCAGTAGTAGCAATATATAAAAAATATATTTACATTCCGTCCTCTGTCTATATTTACTTACAGCATTTCATTTTTATTCCCGTCTTTTTCACACACACACACACACACACACACACACACACACACACACACAC
>JAPMOQ010008617.1:667809-678500 GCA_026543055.1 Argiope trifasciata | reverse complement strand
AAGTCCAAGAATGACACATTAAAAAATGAATTTATAAAATTATTTAATATGACTATTTTATGCTATTTTTATTTTCTGAGGGAATTTTACAGCTGTTCTTTTATTCACTTCTTAATGAGCTATAAATTTGAAATTTCATATATATGTGCATGAAAATACCCCGTTTAAATATTTTCAGTTATATTCGATTTGATATGTTTTATTCCTTACTGGTGACGATATCTTAACATAAAATAAAAATCGCTGTGACTATATACAAGTTCCCCATCTTTTTTACTGATTGGCCAATAACTATTTTATGTTAAGATATCGTCACCCGTAAGGAATACAACATATCAATTCGTACAATAAAGAATAAAACAATAAAAGTAACTGTGACTATATACGTTTCCCATCTTTTTTAGTGATTGGCCAATAACTGAAGGATTTCAACCAAATTTTATATGCATACTTTTTAAGACAAAGAAAGAATACAGTCAATTTATCGAAGAGCAAACATTAATTAAATATTTTATTTATTTGAAAATTAAATGATGATTTGACGTTTTTCTGCAATAAGTTAGGAATGAGTTATATTGCAAGTAATATTTTAATACCATCTTAAAATTTAAAATTTTATCTTCCCAGAGACCTTAGATTCCTTTTTATATCTTTTTCATCCAATTTTTCACAGTTTTTCTAAATATATGGCTAAAAATGCTTTATGCTTTCTAAAAACAATGAAGTCGGTTTTGAAATACAGTAAGAATAAGATTTTTCATCTTTTAAAATTTTCTTTGTATACCTTTCCAAATTTTTTTAATATTGGTTTAAAGTAGTTAGCAAATAGTCCTAAAATGAAGAAAATAACTGATATAAGAGTAACTATTCCCTAACTTATGATAATAACTATTCCCTTCTATCAAACGCTGGTCAAATGACAAAGAATCAAGGGGCAATAAATCAAATGATGCAATATAATCAAAAGATTGTGTGTATTACAGTAATTTACCATTAAAATATTTAATTACAAATCGAGTAAAAGGGAAAATATGCACGAACGTATTCCGAGCAACGCAGGTACATCCGTCTGTGTGATAATAGCATGGAAAAAGAAAGTGCTTATATCCTGCTCTTCAGTGCACTTACAGTTGCGAAAATATGTTCTTCCTTTCCAGTACGCCACCGTCATTCGTGGAGGGCAGAAACTCACCTTGTCTGCAGAGGAGGTGGTGCAAGGGGACATCGTGGAAGTGAAAGGGGGCGACCGCATCCCGGCAGACATCAGGATCATACAAGCGGCAGGGTTCAAAGTGGACAACTCTTCGCTGACCGGAGAATCCGAACCTCAGACTCGATCGCCGGAAATGACCAACGAGAACCCCTTGGAGACGAGGAACATCGCATTCTTCTCCACTAACTGTGTCGAAGGTAAAGTCATTATCACATCTGGGCATTTTCTTACAAATTTCCTATGTTATTTATAGATTCTTGCTTATAGTTCCAAAAAGACAGGATTCCCAAGGATCAGGTTCGAAAGCTTAATGATATACCATTTTGTATTATGTACTACACATTACTAATAAATACTTTTAACTAGCAATAAACGTTATGATATTGATGATATACGTATGAATGTGCTCCCCTGTAAAAAGGTGTTGTGCAAGCGAATGTGTATGTCATCTCCATTTGAGCTAGAAGTCAGATTTCTGTCCTCTGGGTGCTCAGGGGTCTTTATCCTCAGAAGCTACTGCACCCCCTTTCCGTGGAAATACGGACACGGCATCATAATCATTCATTATTAATGATAAAAATTTTAATAATTATTCTGAAATTTTAGTATTTATTTTGGTATAATTAGAAAAATAACAAGTATATTAATCAAAGAATTCTTGCTTGTGCTTTAAATCTGGAAGTCAGTTAATTAGCTATATCTGTTATTGTCGATTAAGCTTTTTTGACTGATTTTCGTATTTTAAAAGTAACTAAAAACAAACTACTTATTAAATTAACTTTTCTTTGTTTTTACCCAGGGTTTTGAAATACATTTCTTGTTTTTAAACGAATTTTAATAATATCCAGAGGATAAATAAATTGCCTTGAGATTTATCACGTTGGTTAAATAATAATACAGTCTTGAACAGATTTCTGTAATTCTGTTGTTATTACTTATGGCACTTTACAAGCCCGCTGACAGAAAGCTTCTAGCTATTTAAGCCTAAATTAGCGTCTCTTGTTTTTTCAGTAGGCCAACTAGAGGCAAGAGTGCGGCTTGACTACTTCGGGCTTTATATTCGCTTGCACAACTCCTTTTTACAGAGGGGCACATTCACACTACTCACAGATAGAATACAGAATAACAACCATGCCCGAACCGAGATCGAGCCCGGAAATCCCAGATTTTCTATATCTGCTCAATATATTGATATAATTTTATTACAATCTTTATTTGTATTTTTTACTGATTATTTTTTAAGGGGGTGGGAGATGAAGGGACATCTGTATCATCTATTTATGATTCAGTGCCTCATAAAAGTACAACATTACAAAGAAAGAGAAATGGTAAATTTTGGTCCAAATCTGTTAAACAATTAAGATAGTGATCGTATGCTTAAGTCATGTCACAATAGTTAGGTTATTGGGATGATATCCGAAAACCGATATTTAATTTTGATCGAAACTCTATAATATGTCCCAACGCATGCATTTGTGGATCGAGAGCCATTTAAAGAAACTGCAACGCTTTCGATAAAGTAGAGCACGAGAGAGCTCACTATTCTCACGTATCGCATCCTATTCACCTACAGTGGATTCCTTCCCACGTGGATCTCGAGGGGAATGAGACTGTGGCCAAAGCTGGTGGGGCTGAGGACGTCGGCACCTCTCACATTTCTGGTGATTCACACGAGAATAAAACCACTTGGAATGTCCCTCCTGAGCACCATTGGTACCGCTGCGCGCGTCCAGGTGCTAACCTGGCTATTGGTTTAAATAGACGAGGACAAACTGCTATCACCCGTTTCAGAAGTGGCCATCTTACTAACTTGAAATTTGTCGAAGGTACGAAGAAATTTGAAATTTGCTCCAAGTGTTTAAATAAACAGGTCTCTGCTGAACATATTCTTCAGTGCCTTGGAGGGATCTGATGGAAAATCCACTTATGGTGCTGGACGTTCTGAAGGTGTATGCACTCGGTCTAGCGCTGCTGATCTCGGGGGCATGCAACATTAACAACAACATGAGAGAGCTAGCCATGAAGACACATACTGTCCATCACAAGAACACTGCTAGACGATCGTCTGTGTTTATTTCGGGCGTCATTGAAACCGGCTTTGTTAGGGAAGATCCATTTCGGATGGGAGGAATCGGATGGAAGTCTTGGGGAATATTCTTGTTCTTGGCGTCAAGAACAAGAATATTCTTGTTCTTGTTCATGCGATAAGAAAAACTTGTTGCTCGTTCGTCTTCTCGCTTTAGTCGCAGTTGCACATCTTTATATTCGCTTAGCTTACTTCTTTTATATTTTTTTAATCTTTTCTTTGGTTAATATTTAACTGCAAATAATTTTTTTTTCTCTTTTTGTAACATATAAATTTAAATCAAATGAAATGATGACGATTAATTATATTATTGCTTTTATGTTAAATTAGATGCGTTTGCAGCGGATAATTTTATATTAATAACATATAAATTTAAATCAATTGAAATGAAGACGATTAATTTTTTATCTTGCATGATTTTACTTCTTAATTTTTTCTTCTTGCGCTGTCGTTAGACATGCAAATAATTATTCAGTTTTTCTATTTGATTTGCTTTTCACTTCGTAAATTTATAACAAAAATATCAGATATTTTCAATACTCCGAGTACGCAAATAAATTTCATCTTTGTGATTTTTTAAAAATTTGTTTTCAACAATTAAATGTTATAATACATAATATCGCCAATTTGGCATGCCAGCTTGAGAAACTTGAATGAATTTCTACCTCCGCGAAATGAACTGTTCCTACAGTAACCTGTTTCTATGACACCCGCCGTAAACATAAACGATCGTCTTGCAGAGTTCTTGTGATGGACAGACAGTACCTGGTGTCATGGAAAAGCAGAAAGTGATGCTTATTATGTCGTCTTTGTCATCCGAACACATTTCATAATTCCGAGATCTTTCTAACAGTTTATTTCAAGATATTTATTTTTATTTTTCATCATCACATTATTTCTCACGTCATGTAATTTCTAATTGCTTGTTTTTTTAATGTCATACTATAACATCATATTATTTTCCCCCAGTAGAATTCGCAATGAATTTCAGAATTAAATTGTTATTTAATTTATTATATGCCCAATTCAAGAATTTATTATTATTATTATTTTCTTTATGTTGCTCACAAATTAAGGTATCCGACTACGTTAAAAACAATGGTTATTCATCGCATTGGTGATTTTTTAAAATTCTTATTATTTCTTGTAGTTCAGATTTTTCTCTTCCCAAAATAGTTCATCTTTTATAGGAAAAGGAATGCCTGACTTATCATCCAGGGTCACATATTTTGCAGCTAAAATTTGTCTTCAATTTTCTCAAAACTTTAATTTACATGCAAATTCTCCATCGTTAACAAGGTATCCCCAAAACTAATAGAAGTACTTAAATAAAAATTTCAGCCTGTATTTCAAATAATGTGGACAATGAAATGAATCAAAAGTTTTATTGTTAGTGAAATACTTTTTCATTTATAGTTGTTTTTAGAAAAATTGAATTGCAAATTTATGGAAAAAATGCATATATTTGCATATTGTTACCCATAACTTCTTTGCATCTCAGAATTATTCTTACATTTTGGTTCATTTCATTCATCATTATATTCTATAAATTGTGTGCAAAGAAAAATAGAATGGCTGCATTACCATTTTTTGTAGAAAGTTAACCGTTTTGGTTAAGTTTCATTAAAATTTATTACACATTTTCCCATTTCTCAAAATGTATTATGTTTTCAAATAATTGTTTTTGTATTTATAATGGTTATTATTGATAATACATCTAAAAACCATAAATAGTTTCTAAAAAAATCCAGTTTTCAATATTTTGTCCTTCGAATATAGTCGGATACCTTAATGATCCATAGAAATAAAAGATGTGACGCTTTAAAGTACTGATTATGTTGCATCTTACTTGGTGTTTAAATTTTTGATGGACGTTGCTCTCTGAAGGGAAATTTTGAAAAAAAACCTAGCAAGGATGAATTTTTTAAAACTTTTTAATTCAGTTTAGTTATATTAACATCCCGTTTAAAGCAACATGAGGACTTTTTGGGGACGGACCTCGTCATTTTGAACTACGTTCAGATAACGAGGACGACACATGAACTGGCACCCCTTTCTCCACACCACACAAGCGGGGGGACGTTTGGCCTGACAGATTTAACGTGCAAGAGACCCCCCTCACACAACGGTTCTTAGGTAGAATCGAGTACCGAACACGAAACGCTCCGGTTCCAAAGCCGAGACCTTACTACCAGGCCACCGCGGCCCTTATTATTTTGAGTTTATTAAATTGGGTTGTAAATAAAATTTTTCAAAAACTAAATTCATTGGATCATTTCCGAACTGTTTCTTTAACAAAATTAAAAGAAAAAACATCGCCTGGAAATAAAAACAAGATAACAAAAATAACAGAGAATGGACTAAATAATAAATAAATTTGAATAAATAATTAATTAATTCAAAAGTCACAAATTATATTTATATATATTCAGTTATTTTCAATAAGGTCTTTTTATTATCTGTTTCTCCCTATTATTTTCTGCCAGAAACTCAAAAGCTGTTTTTCTCTTTTTGATATGTTTCTTGTATGGAAAATATCCGGGATTTTATTTATTTTCTGTTGTAAACAACATTTATCACGATGAATCCGAAGAATGATAAAAAGTTTGGCGCTTTTAAGATGGGAAACCATGAAGATTATTATAGAAATAAATTTTTCCCTACAGTTGTTGTAACCAAAGACTGCGTGAATTTTAAAGCCCATAAACAGGAGACATCACTAAAAACACTTTTTGCACGCTGAAAAATGTAGATTGTCAGAAATTGGAGCTTTCGGCTAACATTACCATAAAAAAAAGACTGACTTTTCCCTTTATTGCAAGGAAAACAAGTATTTTTTCATGTCCCTAAAATTAAGTTGATATCCTAGAATATATATATTTTTACTCGACTGCTGAATAATCTTTTCATTTATACTCTTGGCTGTATTAAATCGGTATTACTTGGAATATTTTAATCAAATACCGAACTAAAAATGTTTATATGCTTTTTTCAGTATTATTTATATGACTTGGATATACTACTGCAGTATTATTGAATAGAATATTCCAAGTCTTGAATTTTTCGTAGAGTTTTTGGTTTATGTTTTGCTTCTAGGGATTGCTTTCTGAATAAATACTTGGCTAATAAGTGTTTAAAATGTGATTTACTTATTAAAATCGATTTAATTTGTAGATTTTTTTCCCAGATCAACTTTGTTATATCCTTTATTTTAAGGTAACTGGCTATAATAAAAACACTGGTTTTCGACCACACTGGCAATTTTTATTTAAGTTGTTATTTCTTGCAGTTCAGACTTTCCTCTGCCCAAAACAGTTTATTTTTACTAGGAAAAGGAAGGCCTGACCTATCATCCAGGGTCACATATTTTTTGAGCTACAATTTGTTTTTAGTTTCAATTTTCTCAAAACTTTAATTTTCATGAAAATTTTCTCCCGTTAACACGATATCTCAAAAATTAATAGAGGTATTAACATCAAACTTTCAGCGTGTGTTTTTAATAATAGGGACAATGAAATGAACCATAAGTTTTTTTGTGGGTGAAATACTTTTTCATTTATGGGTTTTTTAGAAGAATTAGGTTGTGAACTCATAGACAAATACACATATACGTATATTTTCACCCATAACTTATTTGCATCTCAAAGCGTTTCTTAGATTTTGGTTCATTTCATTCATCATTTTATTCTATAACTTGGGTGTTAAGAAAAATAGGTTTACTGAATTATAATTTTGTGTAAAATATTAACCGTTTAGGTTCAATTTCATTACAATTTGCTATAAATTTTCGTATTTCACAAAGTATATCATATTTTGAAATAATTTTATTGTATTTATAGTGTTTATAATCGACAATACATCTTAAAAAAAATTCAGTTTTTCAAATTTTTTCCTTCGAACGTAGTCGGATACCTTAATTGTTTTAAAGTTCGATTGATAAAAGCTAAATGTTTGTGCATAACTTGAAACAGCACATTTTACTTCATACAAATTCAGGTAGTGAATTTGAAAAAAAAATATCACAAGTATAACTATTTAAATATAGTTAGAATTGAATTAACAAAACCAATAAGCTGTACTTTATCCTATAAATTCACTTTTCAAAACTTTTTAACCCGAACTATTCAAAACTATGCTCTTTGACACTGAATTTCTCACTTCTATTGCTCAAATAATAAATCTGATCTCGTTTCCTTAGATAATATCACAATACATCTTAATTCTGTTTGTTTACATTCTGGTAAAAATAATATGAGATGGGCCGTGATATTCTGATTGTTAGGGCGTTGGATTCGGTTCGCTTGAGAGTTCAAACCCCACCAGCCGAAAACTCTCCATGTACATGGTGGCTGGTACACGTATAAATTTGTACATTTACATTCTGGAAGCGATAATATAAGAAATGTGTCCGGAATAGTCTGATTGTTAAGGCGTTGGATTTGGATCCCTTGGCTTGTTAGTTCAAACCTCACCAGCCGAAAACTCTCTGTGTACATGGTGGTTGGTGCACGTATAAATTTGTCTTACCCACAAAACTCCAATTTTTAATCCTCATCGTTTACGTTTATTTGGTACGTCATATTCAAACATTCGTGACTTGATGGGTGAATGTCGCCTTCCAAATATTTTTACCCTCTTGAAAGAAATGGGTCTTTCCCATCTTATTTAACAAGAATTTTTTTTTATCTCCCCATATATAAATTTTTACAAATTTTACCTTTTTTTTAAGTCTTCAGAACTGTACTGTATCTCTTCAATCACATGTTTGGCGCTGCATGGCCTGACATGGCTCTTGTGCCTTAAAATCCTAACTAACTAACTAATCCCAAGTCGAGACAATACCACTGAGGTACTGGATCAGATGGGATCGTTCTCTGGCTTGGGTCTAAATTACAATCTGCGAATGAAATGTATGAATGAAGTTCGCCACTCGAAAAGGGCTATAATCCTTTTTTTTGCGTATCAGATTTGTGTATTCTTTTAAATTTGTAATGCTTGGTTCTCTTTCATAAAGGTAATGAAAGAAACTATTTATTATTCGTTTAATTCGTTTAATATTCATTCAGAATTCGCAAGTTTAATGTTAAAAAATGGGATTAAAATATTTTCTTTTAATTATTTTCTTTGATTAACCATAGAAAAGATATTTATATCATAAAATCATTAATATAGTTGAAAAGTTAATTTTTGAAAATTAAGATGGTCAGAGTTATTTGTACTATAATATTTTCGTAAGTGACTGCGAAATACGCTAACATTTTATCAAAGGTTTAGTTAAAAATTTCAAAAATATAGGTTTGGTTTCCCTTAAATTTACTCGCACACACTCTAATAAAACTATCACCTCAGAGAAAGACTTACATTGCATTTACGTACAATAGCTGCGAAATATGAACGTCTAGCTTGAATTTAGCATCTTTACTGAATCTGTTTTGTTTCGTCGGCGAGTTATTGGGTGGGGAATCCATGGTTAAGAGATGTGGTAAATAGGTTTGGAAATATTTTTTCTAATTAAGATGATTGTATAATGCCTATAACCTTCGCGTAAGTGCAAGCAATATGTTATCGAAGTTTCACCGCGATCGCATGAGCGGTACGGCAGCGCATAAGAGACATACAGACAAACATTCATTTTTATTTATATAGGCATAGAATTTGAATCAATCGTGAACTATTTAGTATAAATACAGAATCTGAAATGGTTATTCTATTAACTTGACGATTTTATGTCTGCAGGCAGTGGCAAGGGCGTCGTCATTAACACGGGCGACAGGACTGTGATGGGTCGCATTGCCAACCTGGCTTCGGGGCTGGAGATGGGCGATACCCCCATCGCTCGTGAAATCGAACATTTCATCCACATTATCACCGGGGTGGCCGTCTTCCTCGGGGTGGCCTTCTTCATTATCGCCTTCATCCTAGGATACTACTGGCTGGATGCCGTCATTTTCCTCATTGGTATCATCGTCGCCAACGTGCCCGAAGGATTGCTCGCTACAGTCACGGTGAGTATATATAGGTTTGCCTTTAGGTCTATTTCATTCGTTTAAAATTATTGATATTTCATCTGAAAGCCTGTTTCTGTCATTCACTTAAGGTATCTGACAACGTTCGAAGAAATATTTTTGAGAAATTGGATTTTTTAAATATTGTTTAAAACTACGGTTTTTAGATCTATAAGTCAACATATAGGGTTGCGAAATTTCAACAATCGAACTTTCGCGTTGACATTTTGAGACGAGAATTTTATCATAGAAAAAAAAAATGAATTTAGGAACGCAATGCCTTGCTGGAGATCGATTTAAAGGTTACAAAGCGCATGTATGCGTGACTTGCCATCGTTAGAAATGAGATCATGCAAATAATGTTCAAGTGCTTACAATCGATTTTTTAAAAAGGTTTTAGATTCTTATAATGAGTATCCGATCAATCTATTAATGGAAATACTGTGTCAAAATTCTGATTGATTCTGCCATAAAAATATCTTAACGATTTACTTTTTCTAAAAACAGTTTTTCTGCACTTACAGAGAATTTATGAACTGATATCAGTTGCATGTAATTTGATGCTAAAATAATTTTTCGAGTACTTTTACAGTGCTTATAAAACAAGGCAAAGACAAATCATATGAGTATAGTTATCGAGTATCGTACTAATATTGCCGAATTTAAAAAAAGTCTATGAGGTAAACTATATGGGTTACGAAAACAATTTACTTAACTTTTTATAAACATGCAAGTTTATTTTGTATAGTACCAAAGAAGATAACTTTTTCTTAAAAAAAAACCCAAAAAGTTTTATAGAACAGTCAAGTTAACTTTCTATCCTAAGGCAATATTTTCTATTATCTATATTTCTGTTTTTCCTATTTCTTGAAGTAGCTTGTTTTATATTACTTCAAAATGGATCTAAGTAATTCAGTTATAATCATCATTCAGTCTAATCATCAGTAATTTAGCTCATTTTCTCCAATAAATGGAGAAAAATCTGTAGTTTTGTGGATGGCAAAGAGATTAATTCTATGCTGGTTTTGTGCTCCTGTCATCAATATTAGCAAGATCGTGTGGTGAAAGACAATACCGAATCAAAAATACATTGGGTTCTATCCACCTGAAAAACTCCAAATGAAAAAAAAAAAAAAATCCGTTTAAAACTGTAATTTAATTTTTCATCGTATTTATGTTGATGGGAGAATTCTAACTCTGATTAAAATAGGCAGCCCATCACAGGTTGCTTTCTCTTGTTCTTACGTTTCTAAACAAGGAAACACTGCCAATGCGCTTATGAGGATAGAAGCTGGTGACAAATGGTTTATTTCTTATTTTGTATCTTACGGCTTTGCTCCCTGTGCAGCACACATGAAATAAATAGTTGTTAATTGCACCAGAATGC
>JAPMOQ010008617.1:655465-665525 GCA_026543055.1 Argiope trifasciata | reverse complement strand
ATAATTAATTGAGGTATAATTCTTGAGGTATCTCAATTAATTATATAATTAATTGAGGTATCCTCTTTCATAATTTTGTTTTGATTACCAGTTTTTTAAAAGTAAAATTAGCTTTTTTTTTCCTTTTTGGTATGCTAATGAAAATGCGAAAATGCATTAAATTTAAATTTCATTTAATAACACTAATCGAATGCTATTGTAGGTTTGTCTGACCTTGACGGCCAAGCGAATGGCTTTGAAGAACTGCCTCGTAAAGAACTTGGAGGCCGTTGAAACGCTAGGCTCCACCTCCACCATCTGCTCCGACAAGACGGGTACCTTGACGCAGAACAGGATGACAGTGGCCCACATGTGGTTTGATAACCAGATCATCGAATCGGACACGACGGAAGATCAGTCAGGTGAGTTTACATTCGAAATATTCCAGAATGAATGACAGTTCCTTCTCAGACTTTCTGTTCGTTACGGTGATCCGAGATTCGAGGCCAGTGGGTTCAAGTTTCGGTCCTAATTCCACCAAAAATGCGCTATTTAACACATGCCGGTGACTGCCGGTCCCGCGAAAACGCGGGTTGTTTCTGAGTCTCTCACTTGAGCGCTGGCACCGCGAAAATGCGGATTTCTGAGCCTTGTGCGCAGGAAATCCACCATGAAATAAGAAACTGTATTTTTTTCTATAATTATAAATTAAAAATTTCGATTTTGTTTCTATTTTTAATTACCGTTAAAATGTATATGACGAATATGCAAATAAAATGTTCTATGTTACGAAAGTATATAATGTTTTTTTTGGCTATTCAGTAATCAGAAACAAGCGAATAAGGCCGGCGTTTGGGATTTAAGTGGCCGATACGTTGCTGGCTCTCAAGCTTTAAGTACCTCTTAAGTCGCCGGCTGTCAAAAAGAGTCTGACGCTTGTTAAATGTGTAGTGGAATTTTTATAAGCCATATAACATCCTCCAGATTGAGTGGTAACTTTTGATCTCAAGATATTTGGTTATTGGCGATAGGTAGATTCAAACTCGCGATCTTATGGTTCGTAGCCAGGTAACATAACCACAAGACTAAAAGTGATCACTTTTAATTTTGGTTATGTTATCTGGCTACGAATCCTAAAATCGCAATCCTAACTCTACGAATTCTACGAATCCTAAATCCTATCGCCAGGACTAATATTGGTGACCCAGAACGAGGAAAATAAAAATAAAAACACAACCTTCGTGCAGCTGTTGTGGCGCCCTCTACCCGAAGTAAAATATATAAATAAAGGCGTTAGTTAATCAGCCAATAAATAATTAAAAATGGCTATAAATAATCAGTCAATAAATAATAACAATTGGCGATAATTAATCAGCCAATAAATTGAAAAAAAGACGATAAATAAAAAATGGCGATAAATAATCAGCCAATAAAATAAATAAAAATGAAGCTGATAAATAATCAGCTGAACAAACAAAAAAGAAATAGGCAACACGCATTAAAAATTCAACAGCCAATAAGATCACCACTCAACAGCAACAAAATATCGTTCTTCTCACCTCTCTCTGGAAGGGGGAGCATTGTAGTGGAAGCTTTATAAGCCAGATAGCATCCACAAGATTGAGTGATCACTTTAAGTCTTGTGGTCATGTTATCTGGCTACGAGTCATAAGATCGCAAGTTCGGTCCTGGCTAACAATTCTATTAGTGTCAAATGACCTATATTTGCTTTAGTGTAGATGTTTGGAAGGAGGGTGAGTGATAGTTCATGTGTTACCCTTGTCAATTGGCCAGGGCTCAGAATTACGAGGTTCGTTACAAAATAATCTTAGTGCTGTTTTGGAATAGGAGTAATTGAAATATAAATTCGGACTTTCTTTTTATATCTTAAATGCCCTTTTAAATCCTTTCACAATTTTGTTATGTTTTTATTATGATTAGTGTAAGGATATTTAGCTGCCCTATGAAAAGACAAACGTATGTGCCTTTATTAATAAGCACTTATATAATCGCATACACAGTTAATCGTAATATGGTATAATATAAAGAAAATTGATGTAATTTTTTAAAACTAGACGAAAATTTTTAAAGCTTTCTTTAAAAAGAAGAAATAAATTTCATTAACATGCATTTCAATAATTCATAATTTATTTAAATTTTTCATAATACATCTACTTTTACGGCTAAGTACTCATTGAATTTCAAATTTAATTAACCCATTTGCATCATATGAAAATATGAAAAAGAGGCCCATATCACGGAATTTTTTTTATTTCATATTTCGTTGTAAATTTGTAGAAAAGTAGAAAAAAATCCTTTTTGAGCATTATTTGTGAGTCATTTTGTTCAGTGTGGTCATAGTTGAAATGTGGGATGCATATAGGTGTATAGCATGTAATATGAATATAGTATATATCATATTATATGAATAGCATATAATATGCTGCAGATTATATATACGCTCCAGTGATAGTGACGAGGAAAATTGAACGTATATACACGTTAATGATGCAAATGGGTTAAGAATGGTGTAAGTCCTATGATTGCCTGTTAGTTTTGTTTCATGGAAAAGCTTCATTGTTGTGGTGCTCTTAGGATCACTTAACTTACACATCACTCACTTGGGATCACTTTAAGATAAGCCGCCTGCATATAATTACGATCGTCATGATTGTCTCAAAGACGAGGATCGGATGTCAAGAGCTTCTTGTTAAGATCCTTGTGAATCAACAGCAAAACTAATATTAAAGGAAGCTCCTGGCAAAGATTACACAGGGCAGGTTCATTCTTATTTAACATGCGTTTGAATTGAGCTCTTTTAGATTTTGACTTTTAGATTCGCAAACCTTAGATGTAGTATTTCTCTAGTGTTCTTGCTTTTCACGTTTTAAAATTTCGTAATAAAAACGTGCTTTTGTTTTTTTATCCTTTTATTACTGAATCATATTATTCACCTCATTATTTTTTAGAAACATTTTGCATTAGTCTTACATTACATTAGTGTTAAAGGAGTACTTTAGGAATAACTTAATAACGAGGAATTCACCAAATATAAAGGTTCACTCTGCAAATAAAATGAGAGAAAAACATTTAAGGTATCCAACTACTATCGAAGAAAAAATTTAAAAAAATTAATTTTTTAGAAACTTTTTATGGTTTTTAGATGTATTGATAGAAATAAAAACTATAAATACAAAAAAAAATTATTTGAAAATATCATATATTTTGATAATTAGGAAAATGTGTTATACATTGTAATGAAATAAAACTAAAACGGTTAACACTCTGAACGGTACAGCAACAATCCTATTTTTCTTTCTACACAAGTTATAGAATATAATCATGAATGAAATGAACAGAAATCTAAGAAAAATTTTGAGAAGCAAAGAAGTAATGGGTGAAAATATGCGCATATAGACATTTTTTTCCATAAATTCACAACTTAATTTATCTAAAAACACCTATAAATGAAAAAGTATTTCACCAACAAACTTTTGGTTCATTTTATTGCCCATATTATTTAATACACGTGCTGAAATGTTTGTGTAAATACCTCGATTAGTTTTAGGCATAAAAATTAAAAGTTTTGAGAAAATTGAAGCTAAAGATAAATTTTAGATGAAAAAATATGTGACCCTGGATGATAGGTCAGGCCTCTCTTTTACTAGAAAAGATAAACTGTTTTGGGGAGAGAAAAGTCTGAACTAAAAGAAGTAATTTTTCAAAAATCTCCATTGTGGTCTATAACTAGTTTTTTAAACGTAGTCGGATACCTTAATTTTCTATGTCATATCTGACATGCAGCAGATTCACATATACGGAGATATTTTGAGGAATCCGGTACATCACGGGTTCAATTCCAGGATCTTACTGTCGGAATAGAGTCAACGACATACATGTGTGTGATTTTCCTGTGCATACGGGCTGGCATTTATGCTGTATGTGTTTATATTCTTCTCAGAGTCCGGAAAAAAGTTTTTATTGCTTGAACTCCCTAGTATCTGACCTAATGTAGCGTGTGGGTAGGCCGGATAACAAAAATACCGGATAGTCCAGAGTTCTCATTTGTTTGGCCACCAATACCGGAAGACAAAGTTTTTATACCAAAACTCACTGTTGTAATATATATTTTCTCACTTCTTATTGAGTACTAAGCCTTTCATTTGTACTTGGTCTGCAAACCTAAAAATTCAACTGAAGCCATCCATGAGTGAAATCCGCAATTACTTAGTTGCCAACCCTATATATATATATATATATTGTCACCTAGGAACGTATCCTCTATAATCCCATATAAATGACCGTTCCGTATTCACAGTTTCTATATTCGCGGCATATTTATGGAACGTATACACCGCGAATAAAGAGCTTTTACTGTATTAAACCTCCATGAAACAAGTTTTTTTAGCTGATTCCTGGCAAATCAGGATTTATCTGATTTAATTTAACCCATTCACGGGCCATGGGATACATGCTTCCCATCAAATTCATCAATCTTTATATGAAGCTATGACGGTTCACATAAATTTTGAGATATTTTTCAATAAGACAGAAGCTTAGAAACTTCAGTTCCTTTTCTCGCTCAAAATGCAGTGTTTTAATTTTTTTTTAATTAATAAATAACTTATTAATCAAATTAAATTTATCTAATAAACTAAATGGGTTATTTTTTATTAAGGTATCCGACTCCGTTAAAAAAAAGGGTTATCTACCAGGTTGGTTAATTTTTAATTTTATTATATTTTCTTGTAGTTCAGACTTTTCTCTTTCCAAAACAGTTTATTTTTTCTAAGAAAAGGAATGTATATTCTATCATATCTGTGAAGGTTAAGCAAAACTTATTTTTCAGCTAAAATTTGTCTTTAAACTTCAATTTTAATTTTCACTCAAATTCTCCACTGTTAACATGATATCCCAAAAAATAATAGACGTATTTACATAAACATTTCATCGTGCGTTTTAAATGATATGGGCAGTGAAATGAACCCAAAGTTTTATTCTTGGTGAAATACTTTTTCCTTTACAGGTGTTTTTAGAAAAAATTAAGTTGTGAATTGATGGGAAAATTACATATATACGTATAATTCATCCTTAACTTCTTTGCATCTTAGCATTTTTCTTAGATTTTGATTCATTGCATTCTTCACTCTATTCTATAACGTTTGTGTAACGATAAATGGGATTGCTGCGTTACAATTTTGAGTAAAATGTTAAAAATTTTGACAAAATTTCATTAAAACTTACAACACATTTTCTTATTTCTTAAAGTATATTATATTTTCAAGGTTTTTTTTTGCATTTATAACGGTTATAATTGATAATGAGACTAAAAATCATAAATAGGTTTAAAAAAATCAAAATTTTCAAAAATTGTCCTTCGAACGTGGTCGGATACCTTAAGTCAATCCTGATTCTACAACTATTTTAATATACCATGACTAGAATAAAATTTCCCTTTAAAGGGTTAATCAAGATTCTGGATTAAGGTATCCGACTACGTTTAAAACACTGGTTATCAGCCACATCGGCGATTTTTTTAATTGCTATTTCTTTTAGTTCAGACTTTCCTCTTTCCAAAACAGTTAATCTTTTCTAGGAAATGGAAGGCATGTCATATCTACCAGGGAATTTTAAGCAAAAAATATTTCTCAGCTAAAATTTGTCTTCAATTATCTCAGAACTTTAATTTTCATAAACATTCTCCACCGTTCACACGATATCTCAAAAACTTATAGAGGTACTTACGTAAACATTTCAGAGTGTGTTTTAAATAATATGGGTAATGAAATGAACCAAAAGTTTTATTGTGGGTAAAATACTTTTTCATTTATAGGTGTTTTTAGAAAAAATAAAATGCGAATTATGAAAAAAAGGCTTATAAATGTATAATTGTACCCATGACTTCTTTGCATCTCAAGATTTTTTTAAAGATTTTTGCTCATTTCATTCATTATTATATTCTATAACTTATGTACAAAGAAAAATAGAATTGCTGCATTACCATTTTGTGTGCAGTGTCAACCGTTTTGGTTTAATTTCATAAAAATTTACTACACATTTTCCTATTTCTCAAAATATTTTATATTTTCAAATATGTTTTGTGCATTTATAGAATTTTTTGACAATAATTGACTTAAATAGTTTAAAAAAAATCCAATCTTTCAAAAAATTTCCTTCGAATGTAGTCGGATACCTTAAATTGAGTTTATCTTCGAACACGAATACTATTCCCATTTATTTTCATAATTTTTACATTTCAGCCAGACTTAATTTGTTTGCTTTTGCTGGAATTTAAGAACTGAGACCAGACAAAATGAAAAAATATCTTAGCAGACATGGACCGAAAATCCATTTCATGAACACATCTAAACACCCAATCTCGTTGAAAATGTCCGATATCTGGCGTCCGTTCGAATCAATATAAAACTTTAATATAAGAAATGAAGACCCGAATGAAATTGGTTTCGGTTTTAGAACTAGTGGGGATTAAAAGACTTCTATTTTGTGCACTTTTTTTTTCTTTCGTACATCGG
The DNA here is from genome assembly GCA_026543055.1 of Argiope trifasciata. NCBI lineage: Eukaryota > Metazoa > Arthropoda > Arachnida > Araneae > Araneidae > Argiope > Argiope trifasciata. The sequence goes on along the minus strand of JAPMOQ010008617.1, from coordinate 659,013 downwards.
TGTCATTTGCTGGGAGAATGGAATAAGTTTTTTTTCCTTTGGCATTTTTTTTTCATTCCAAACAGAGTTAATAGCTTCTAAAAGGAGAACGACCATTTTTTCTTCTTTTTTATCTAGAAAAGAATAAAAGGGATCCGTCGCTGCCTGGAAGGTCGATTCATTCATTGATGGCTTTCAAAAACGATCTTGTTTTCTTTCAGTCCGGCTGCGCGGCGGGTATCTTCTTCCTTTTTCAGTTATTCGTCATTTTAGGCGGGGTGACGTCCGAAGGAAGGTCCGATCCGATGGATGAATGGGAAGTCTGTGATAGAGATGGGAAGTCGCGATGATGAGTTTTAAATTGATTGCGAAGGTCGATGCGAGCAGGCCATTAAAGAACCAAAAATTCGCTCCGTTCGAAAAGGATGCACGGTGTCATCTCGCCATTTTTTTTCTACTTCGAATGTGTGAAGTGATATGGATTTTGCCCCGAGTTGGAAGAAATCAAGAATTCCATCCCATGAATTAAGGACGAATTACATGCCCACTCAGATTCGGGATGTTTTGATTCCAAGTCTGGGTCCTTCACGTTAATGCGATGACATGGAACATTCGAGAAAGATGAAATCGAAATAAATGGGTGAGATCCGATAGAAAAGAAAAAGAATAACCAATGCCAAGAAAGTTAACTGTTAATATTCTCAAAAAATGGGAGATGTCGTATATATTTGATTGATGTGCTTAGAATCGAAAAGATGTTTCCAAACATTTAATTGTATCATATCTAATTCCCATAATCATTTCCAGTCTAAAATTCTCCAACACATCAGCATTGAAAATCTCATAATTTATTTATTCCTTTTGAGAAGCTAACCTCCTTTTGATAAATCGATTCCAATTTCTTAAAATGAAGTTTCCGGTCAAGAATTTGGAGAATATCTAGGGGCAGTAAATAAAAAAATCAACTAAAGCATGCCATGTTAGTTTTTTATTACTTGTATTTCATCAATAACATCGGGTTTTATTAGTATTTACATTGATATTTTATGCTAGAAACTGACATGTTTTTCTATTAGCATTATACTTATTATGGAATCATATTTTTGCACCATTATGGAAAAAAGTCAATTTAATTATGTGTTCTGAGTTTTTTATTTTGGGGGTATTTCTTTTTATTTGTTCTTCGGTGATCTAATTTTGATTTCTCTTGCCCACCCTCATGATACCAGTAGATCTAACTACATTCTAATAATTTCTTCAGACACACAATTCTAGTTGAAAATAATGCCTAATATGAGTCTTCATGATGCCTGCCTCCATCAAGTTATAAAAATATATGGTTTTTCTAGCAGTTTTTTTAACAGTTATAAATAGAAAAAACGAGATTTTTTCTGTCATTTTAACTTTTAAATAGCTATTAAAATTTATTTCCATAAATCTAACTTTGATGGAGGCACCAAACATCCAATGTTTCATACAGACTTTTTTGCTTTGTAAATAAATGTATTTGATTAATTTCTTGTTGAGTTATGTTTGTATGAGTGAAGCAACATAGTGGGAAAATATGATTCTTCATAAAATGAGTTTAAAAAAACTCCGAAATTAGAGTTTTTAGTGAAGATACCTCAAGAAAAATCCTTACAATTTGAGAAATATTCCGGATATTGACAACATCTTGGTATCGTTTGAAAGATAAAGGAACAGAGAACATTTTGAAGGAATAAAAAAAAATTGTTTTTTTGAACAATTTTCGAAGTTTTCAGTACGTACGTATGTATAAAGTTTTTTTTTCTGGCATGATAGATTTATTAGAGAATATTCGAGAAATTTTTGGGATGACCACTTCAACTCTTTAATACTCTGTGATTATGATGTCTTTTTCGTGTTTCCACGGAAAGAGGATGCAGTAGCTTCTGAGGGCACAGACCCCTGAGCACCCAGAAGGCAGAAGTCTGACTTCTAGCTCAAATGAAGGTGATACACACATTCGCTGGCACAACCCCTTTTTACAAGGGGGCACATTCACGCATCTTACAGATAGAACACACAGAATAACAACCATGCCCGAACTGGGACTCGAACCTGAGACGTCCAGATCATGGGGAAGGCACACTACTTCTAGGTCAGAACGCCGGCTTTAATACTGTTACGGATTCTTCGAGTTCTTTTTTACCTGTCTAGTGGGTGTGTATGGTGTTAGAGATGAGATGATGACACACACGCAATGACCAGTCCTTCAGTAGACGACACAACACAGACTATTATTTACAGTCGTGACGAACCCACAGCAACACACAATAACAACAGTAGCTCACAAGTAGTAACAATATCCGCAGCACTGTCCATAGTACTCAACGCTGCTTTCTCAACAGACTACAAGGCGCACAGCTCAGTTCAGCACTTGCTTGGCTTCGCCGCTTCTTGTCTTCTCCTCCGGAGGAATCGTTATCTAATGTCGATTCCGACTTGAAACTATCGCCCTTATATAGTCCCACGAGGTGTGGCTAGAAATGTCTCGACTAATCGGGGCGTATCTGGACATATCTAGGTTCCTGATGGACGATGTTTCGGGTACTTTCCATTTTGTCTCCAAAGTCGCTAAATGGTTGCCAAGTTTGTCGCCAAGCTTTGGGATCATTTCTAAGAGCATCCACAGTATCCAGTACAGAATACCGTAAATCATTTTTTCCAGTGAAGGTACCAATCATGCTGGGAAGCAGTATCACAGACACGTGGCATTCGCAACAATACTCTTATCATAACCAAAATATTCATTAGAAGAAAAACAATAAAACTCCAAAATATCACCACAAAACCGAATTAAAATCAAGCTGTTGATGGGAATTTAAAATTTCCTTCTCTGGCTTTGCAGAAATCTTTTCAAACTTATTATTCCTATGCCAACCCTCTGTTATTCCGATTCTCATAATTTGTCTTTAAAGCAGTTGATTCAGTGGGAACTTTAAATGACTCGCTGCAGGCTTCGGACTTATCTTTATGTAAAGACCATTCCAGAGGCAGATACTGCACACGTTCATTTCGAAAACAACCCCGAGGAATCCTTAAATTTCTCCCCACCCACCTGTTTCTCGACGACGCTTTCTCACTTAATTAAGTTCCTGAGTAGTCGGATGTACCAAAGCAGAAAAGAGGGGTGGGTGGCATGATCTGAAAGGTAATTTATGTTTGAGATAACTGACTAAATGTCACAAATAAAAGAATCTTTGAATAGAGATTTTATTGGATGCTGTACACCAAGATTTGAGCAAATTGCGTTAATAAAAGCATGATATTTTCTTGTTTTATTCAACCAATTATGTCCATAATGTGTTAAGGGATGTATTAATTATATGAATGTATCAGGTAGATATTTTCTTGAGACCTGAAAAAGTGACGAATATTTCCTGATTTAGCTCACATTTTATCATTAACCGCCTTTAATGATTATCTGATTCGTCCGGATGAGTCGTAACGATGGCTAAATTTTCAAATAAACGTTATATACTATTTGGTAACGCAATGTCTTGAGAAGGAAAAGGCAGATTTAAAAGTTCATAAGACATTTATGC
>JAPMOQ010008617.1:630388-651177 GCA_026543055.1 Argiope trifasciata | reverse complement strand
CACACACACACACACACACACACACACACACACACACACACACATATTGAGCTTTATTATAAGTATGGATTAAACAATATATCACAATATTAAACAATATATCGTAATATTAAACAACATATCACAATATTAAACAACATATCGCAGTATTAAACAATATTTCAAAGTATTAAACAATATTTCACAATATTAAACAATACATCGCAGTATTAAACAATATATCACAGTATTAAACAATATTTCACAATATTAAACAATATGGCGAATATTGATCAATGTCATACAATACTGAACAATATTTGCGCGCCACTTGATCGAGATCTGATGTAATCGAAGTACTTTCGTATAAGGGGTTCTGTTGCATGTTAAATCCGCCGGGCCAAACGTCCTCCCTTGGTGTGGTATGTTGATGTATGGAGAGGTGGTGCCACCTCAGGAGTCGTTCTCGTCATCTGACCGTGGTTCAAAACTACAAGGTCCATCTCAGAATAGCCCTAGCGTTGCTTTCCGATGGAACGTTAATATAACTAAATTGAACTAAAAGTTTCTTTATTCAGTGAAAGCTAAGGAAGAATGATTCTGTTTAATATCTATATAGTTTACAAGAATGAAAAAAAAAAAAGAAATTTACAATATAGCCGCATTGAAACGAAACATAACCGAGTCTGCATAGCTGAATGGTTATGACGTTGGGCTCATAGTCAAGAGATTGTGAGTTCGCGTCCCAGTATTGAGACTTAAAATTTGTTTTTCTTTTATTTCGCGTTCCAGAAGATTCTGGACCTTTCTCTCATTTACCAGATAAGTGCACTGGACTTTTTTACCGGCCCCAGAAAGGTATTCTGGAACTTTCCCTACTTGCATAAAAGCTGAAGATCTCTCAGTCACAGGGTTCTTAGTTCAGAGTTGAGCTAATAAATGGATTACACTCTACTTCCTGCGTCTCCTTGAGTTCTATCTATGTGACAATATTGCGAAAGTTAGAAGAGATACGAACGGAGCAATTGTGTGTTTAAAAGTGCTATGATGTCATGGGACTAATCTCCACTAGGAAAGTTGATGTACACAATGAACAAAAAAATATGTGAGATTATGAAAGCAGCAAAGTTTTAACGTGCAACAATTTGACGAAATAATAGATATTGGATTGCTTTTAAGTGATGTAATTGAAATTAATTCATATATTCCCGCTGAATTCGCTGATTGCTAAAGACAACTAATTCTAAATAATCCAAAAACTTTAATCAGATATGCTTGTATCTTGGGCAGACAATTTGCAGCATCAACGAAAATAATTGAAAAACCAATGCAGTGGTGTCGACAAAAGAGAATTTAGATGACCCTCCAGTGATAGTCTTTAAAAGCATAATGAAAAGAAAATATCAATGGACATTTTGCATTGTAAAGTCTTGCATAATGATTGATTCACATTTCGCTGCTGGCGCTACTTGCCCTTGTCACGTCATTGAAGTCCTCTAGATAACAGCCAATCACATTGTGTTTCAAGTGGACACTTGGAAGAAAATGGAGATCGCTTTTTTTTGTGTCAAATTGATTTTACGTTTCCATCAGCACTTTTATTGATCAAAAACGGTATATGACCAAATTAACATGTACTGTATTATTTCACCAAAAGTGCTTGGATTTATTTAAATTAAAAAATACCTAGATGTGAAAATTGGATTGTTTTTGACATTGATCGACAGATGATTGCTAGAGAAAGAGTTTGCAATGGTCATTATTTAAGAGTTTAGTTTAGTTATATTAACGTCCCTTTGTAAAGCAACACGAGGGCTATTTTGGGTTGGACCTCGTCACTTTGAACCACGGTAAGATGACGAAGATGACACCTGAACTTGCACCCCCCTCTTCACACCACACCAGCGGGAGGACGTTTGGCCTGACAGATTTAATGTGCAAAAGTCCCCCTCACACGAAGGTTCTGCGGTAGAATCGAGTCTCGAACCTGAAACCTCCGGTTCCGGTTAAGAATTAATTATTTAAGAATCATTCCTCATATGAATTTTAAAATTTAAGTACTAACTAAAATTCATTTGGCTATTTTGTAATATTTAATGTCAGATTAAAAAAATTATTAATCTGTAAAATAAAAATCTGTAGATTTACAGTTAATAAGCTAAATATCTTTTTTCAAGTAAATTTTAATTATTAACTATCCCATGAATATTCTATTTCAAAAGTGTGAAAAAATAATTTTGGAATACCGAAAAATCAAAATTTTAAGTCACCTAAATATGAAATAAATTTTCTCTCGAATAATATCAATAATGCTAATAAATTTGGTTTATTACTACTACGAATACTTTCATTTCATAAAAGTCTCTCTTATTTCAGTAAAATTTAGTTTTATTACTTTACGAATGAACTTATTTTAATCATTAGAAGTGTGACCTTTAACTCTACATCATCATTTTACTCAGCAAAGATGAATTTATTTAAAATAGATATCAGAAAAATAAAAGGCAAATATCTGAACGAGAATTATGTTAATTTTTAGTAGCTTTAATCCAAAGTACTACAATATACGTCATTCAAAAAGTTAGGTGTTCTTCATGGAAATAAATTTCACCGAAAATTATTTTAATTAAACATTGTGGCAACACTATATTCTGTGACGTGTGAAATAACGATTTTTCCAATTTTAGCTTGCCTTTCCATCAAATCTTATTTTTCATATGCAAGTATATTTTGGTAGCTGCAAGTGACGTCCAAATTGGAAATGTGTGTAGCTATTCGTTTTTTAGCGGAGTAAAGTTTAACTGCATTGAATTTTATTGGCAATTATTTGAAGTGTAGAGTGTCTTGTAGAGGAATGTAGAGTGTTTGTGGATGGTCCTACAGATATTGACGACATTGAAAGCCATGAACTGCGATAAATTCTTTGAGTGCCATTCAAAAGGATTTCTTTGAAGAAGTCATTGAAAGCTTTAACACATCTTTAAATAATGATGATGCTGTCGTGTCCGTATTTCCGCGGAAAGGGAGTGCAGTAGCTTCTGAGAGTAAAGACCCCTGAGCACCTGACTTCTAGCTCAAATGAAGGTGACACACACATTCGCTTGCAGAACCCCTTTTTACAGGGGGGGGGGGCACATTCATACAGATAGAACACAGAACAACCATGCCCGAACCGGGACGTCCAGATCATGGGGAAGACATGCTCCCCTATGGACACCGGCATTGAAAGCTTTAACATATCTTTAAATAAAGGAGGTAAATACATAAAAAAGTAGAAATTTTATAATACAAAGGAAATTATTATAAATATAAATCCTGTTTTGTTTTCGTTAGAATTGCAGTTAACGTTTTTGACTGATTTTCGTATTTTAAAAAGACAAACTACTTATAGAATGAACTTTTCTTCTAAATTTTTTCCCAGTGTTTTGAAATATTCTTCAAAGTGCATTTCTTGTTTTAAACGAATTTATAAATATCCAGAGGATAAAAAAATTGCTTTGAGATTTGCACGTTGGTTAAATAATAATTCAGTCTTGAACAGATTTCTGTAATTCTGTTGTTGTTACTTATGGCACTTTACAAGCTAGCTGACAGAAATCTGCCAGGTATTTAAGCCTAAATTAGCGTCCCTTGTTTTTTCAGTAGAGCCAACTAGGGCCATGAGTACGGCTTGACTACTTCGTGCTTCACATTCGACTGTACAACCCCTTTTATACAAGGGGGGGGCACATTCGCACTATTTACAGATAGAACACAGATTAAAAACCGAATGCCGAACCATGCCCGAACCGGGAATTAAACCCGGAAAGCCCTAATCAGCTCAATACATTGATATAATTTTATAACAATCTTTATTTGTATTTTTTGCTGATTATTTGTTGAAGGGACGGGAGATGAAAGGATATCTATATCATCTGTTTATTATTCAGTGCCTCATAATACTACAACATTACAAAGAAAGATAAATGATAAATTTTGGTCCAAATTCGTTAAACAATTAAGGCAGTGCTTAAGTCATGTTACATGAGCTTGGTTATTGGGATGATATCCGAATACCGATATTTAATTTTGATTGAAATGAAACTTCGATTTTTTTAACAATATGTCCCAACGCATGCATTTGAGGATCGAGAGCCAGGTAAAGAATAAAAAACTGCAACGCTTTCGATAAAATAGAGCATGAGAGAGCTCGCCATGAAGACAGCTAGTGTTATAGAAAAGCAGAAAGGGCTATGCTTATTACGTCGTCTTCGTCATCTGAACACAATTCATAATTGCGAGATCTTTTTAACAGTTTATTTCAAGGTCTTCATTTTCATTTTTCCGGGTGATTTCTCATCATTACATTATTTCTGCTTAAGTCATGCCACACGACTTGGGTTATTGAGATGATATCCGAATACCGATATTTGGTTTCGGTTGAAACGAAACCAATTTTTTTATGTTATATTCCAATGTGTGTGTTTGCCAGTACACTGAGTTCCTGTAATTCTTAAATGAAAAAAAATTATCTTAGCTTGTAATATAATTTTTCTGACAGGTGACTATCCACGATTTGGAGGACGGTTCCGGGTATCTGCTATGTATGAAGGGGGCTCCAGAAAGGATCCTGGACCGATGTTCGACCATCTTCATCAATGGCAAGGAGAAGGTTCTTGACGAGGACATGAAGGAGGCCTTCAACGACGCCTACCTGGAGTTGGGAGGAATGGGCGAAAGAGTCATCGGTGCGCTACTTATTTATGAAATTAAATTTTAACTATATGCGCAAAAAAATTTCAAAACTTTATAATTAAATTAATTTAAAACATGCTAAACTAAAATTAATTAAACTTTAAATTAAAAATAAGCTTACTCAATATGGCAAACTAAATCCTATTTTCATATCTTCATTAATAATGAAAAATATTCAAGGTGAACAACAAGAGTTCTAAAACAACAATTAACTGAATTTGCTTATAAATACATAATCCAAATAAAAAGTGGTGCAATGTGCTTCGAAACGAGTTCTCTAAATTGTCTTGTTTTCCAATATTTGTTTAAAGTACTTATTTTGAAAAGCATTAGACTAATTTAAATTTCGAAAATCGACTTTTGAAAGCTTTCCTCTTTATCTTTTATTTTAAATATCCCAGTGGCCTTAAATTTGTTACTCATGCGTGTATCACCACCGATGTGCACTATTTTATGTCGAGCAATTTCTCATGACAAATTGCATCAATAAGTCAAAGTAATAACAAATTTAAAAAAGAAAATGCAAGCTCTATGGTCGAGAAAAATTGAATACTACATCCTTTAACCCATTCGCTGCCACTGACGCGCCTGTCCGTTACAAACAATATGTAATTGTACCAAACCATCCATGCTATGAGATGACACCATCTTTACTACAGTTGTTGTTGATGACAATGTCGTGTCCGTGTTTCCACGGAAAGGGAGCTTCTGAGGGTAAAGAGCCCTGAGCACCCAGAGAGCAGAAATTTGACTTCTAGCTCAAATGAAGGTGACGCAAACATTCGCTTGCACAACCCCTTTTTACAGGGGGGGGCACATTCATACATCACACAGATAGAACACAGAAAAACCATGCCCGAACCGGGACTCGAACCCGGGACGCCCATAGCACGGGGAAGACATGCTATTCCTATGCCAGGACGCCGGCTCTACTGCAGTTAAAAGGTAGAAAAGAAGAGGTCATCCATTTAGATAGATGCTCCAAATCAAAAAAATCGTACCTATCTAAAAACCAAAGATATCAGGCGAGGGTCATGGCAGTGAACGTGTTAAACCGCATTAGCCATAGCATTGCACTGTCTGCTGAAAAACAGCTAGTGTGCATTAAACAGTTTGGTCGGCTGCTTGCAAGTTTAGTTTAGTTATATTAACGTCCCGTTTTAAAGTAACACGAGGGCTATTTTGGGTCGGAACTCGTCATTTTGAACCACGGTCAGATGACCAGGACGACACCTGAACTGGCACCCCCCTCTCCACACCATGCCACACCAGTGGGAGGACGTTTGGCCTGATGGATTTAACGTGCAAGAGACCCCCTAACACGACGGAGCTTCGGTGGAATCGAGTCTCGAACCTGAAACCCTTCGGTTCCGAAGCCGAGACTTTATCACCAGGCCACCGCGGCCCCGGCTGTTTGCAAGAAGAAGAAGTTTGCATAAAACATATACATGACTTTCTGAAATTTATAAGGCAATTTGCTAAGAGAGCAAAAACAGTTTTTGTGCTATGTTTTCAATAAAATCTTAAAGGGCTAAACTGAGGATGATGAATCGATGCCATTATGAATGTTTATTGCAGAACAAATTTCAGTGTTTCACTTTTACTATTTGCTGTAGTGTTCTATTCATCATGTAATAATCTACAACACACACACACACACACACACACACACACACACACACACACACACACACACACGCACGCACGCACGCACATTTCATAAATATATATTATTACTATACTTTTTAAAATAACAATGTTGTTTCATCAAGTTCTATATGAAAGGCTCTTAAGTAAATAAAACGCATACACTGCCACTCGTTGGAACTAATTCTGGTATATTTCCATTTACTTAAATATATTACCTATTTTTTTTTTTTTTAGTATTTTAATGACTTTTGAGCTTTCAAAAGCGTTTTTTCTTTAGGGATAAGAGATAAAAAAATCCAATATCATAGAATAAACCAAAAGTCAAAAGACCATATTAATTAAGAAAATATTATATTTACATACAGGATTATCATAACACTCTATAGGTTACAAAAAAAAACCCTTCCAGTTTTAAAAAAATGCCCCAAATGTAATAATACAGCTTTTAAAACAAACTGTTTTGAAAATCTTTTCGACACAATCGTTGCATATAAAAACTTTTTTAAATAAAAAAAAATATCAAAAAATATTTCAAATATAAGAAACATCATAACGTTCTAAATGATGATCTTTAGATTCATATCTTCAAATACAGAATTATATTCACATTGATCAAAAATAATTGTAAAGCTGATTGTATTAACTGAGAGCTAAATAATTTCGAACTAAATAATACCGAAGATTTATTAGCAATTATTAATATTATCACGAAGATTCAAATAAAATAGCATCTAACAAACAAGTTTATTGAAGGAAAGTAACTTAATAAGGTCGAGAAGTTGCCCACGACTAGTGGGTATATCTTTATACAAGAACAGAATATTCTAGAAACAACTCATTTACATAACAAAGAAAGGTCTAGAGTGTTAGAGAACATAAGGAAACAGACTAAAAATCAATACTTTGGACATTACAGTCATGGCGAGCATAGAACCCGCAACCGCTGGACTTGGATCGCGTGCTTTGACCATTCGACCACTGATTTCGTGGTAAACTTTCCTTATGCGGCAATATGGTATTAATAATGCTTCGTCAGGTCCCAACTCCTTGAATTATCATTATCTCTTCATGCATTAGAGAAATAATGCATGAAGAAATAGAGAAAAATGCAAAGGTAGAGGAGCAATCTTGAAAAGCATAAACAATTGAAATCAAGAGCTTATCGCTTTGAGATTTACGTTTGTGGATCATTCCAGGTTTCTGTGACTACAAGCTTCCGCAGAGCAGATACAAACCTGGTTACGCATTCGACTCGGAAAACGAGAACTTCCCTCTCTCAGGGTTGAGGTTCGTGGGGCTGGTCGCCATGATCGACCCTCCCAGGGCGGCGGTGCCAGATGCTGTCTCCAAGTGTAGAAGTGCTGGAATTAAGGTGAGGGTTCCTTCATTCATAAGAACAATAGCAATAGATCCTGATTAACAGTTTCTGAAACATTGCTTTTGAGCATGACTGGAATTTGTTGTTCTATATATACCTTCTTAAATTAACCCCCCAAGTAATTGTCAAATCAGCATTTCCACTTTTTTAAAATTGCAATATTTATATTTCATCGATCTCTTGGAACTTTATGTGGGAGAACAGCATGTGATCTAAAATTAAGGCAAGATATCGAATTCGCCACCATTTGTGCAGTGAAGTGTTGACAAGCCTATTAAGAAAACTATTTGACAGCTGATAGTGCTGGGTTAGTAAAATCGGACAGTTACACGATAGAACAACGTGTTAAAGCAAGATTTGAATTAAACAATAGAATGTTTTTTCTTTAAGTTATTAGATTTTTATAAAATCGTAAAGTAAACTAGGTAGGTTTATGTAAGGAATAAAATATATTGCAAGTATCCTTCATGACTTCTCTGGCACACATTTTGTCGAATTTTTCATAATTATTTTCATAAATATTACTGAATATCATTGATGTAGCGTTGAATTTCATACTTCAATTCATTCGTGCTTTTGGGCTCATTGTATAGACCGAATGACCCCATAAAAAGAAATCTAATAGTATTAAATCACACGATCTCGACGGCCAATTTTCAAATTTCAAGTGTGGCCGCCAAACTTTCATTATTTTTGAAATATTTTTCAAAAATGAAAAGGCATTGTTTTATCATGTAATGGTCCATTTTTACTCATCTTGAACAGTTAGCTGTGAAATGTTTTTTTTTTTAATACGGTAACCAAAATTTTACTGCAAGCATGGTGGGAAATTCGAATCTTGGTATAATTGTGGAGTACCTCTTAGATATAAAATCTAAACATTTATACATAAAACATTTTTGAACATCTGCTATACCTGCCACTTGATATATCTAATCCAATGATATATATATATATATATATATATATTACAAAATGTGATTAATGTAAGTAAAATTATTTGAAATTACATTTTAAAATATCATGATTTACAAATGGAAATAAGTAGTATATGAATTTATTTTAGAAGAGTTAGGAATCTTTAGCAAGCTTATTTTTTCTGTCAAAATCTGTAGATTACATATTTTTTCAAATCATTTTCTATGATATCAACACTTTTATAGAAACAGAAAGGTCTTAATTTTCTGTTTAAGTTTTCCTAAAATAGTTAAAATATTATTGAAGGAACAAATTCTTGCGCAAGCGTTATTAAATAATTCCATCAAACATTTTCGAACCGATATAAAGAAAATTCTTATAACACGTTCTTCATTTTTATTAAAATTAGAAGTGAAAAATGTACGTATTTATTATCAGTCTTCAGTTTTAGCACCACAACCCAAAAATTCTGACTTGATTTAAGAGCATTTTCGGTACCAATATATTTTGAAAGGTAGTTGTATGCCCTTAGAATTGATTTTTTTCGAAGTTTCTGTGAATTCATAAGCTGAACGAAGCGTCTGTGATTGTCATGATAACTTCTGAAAATACTGTTGTACCATAATTATTTTTACTTCTTAACATTCAAAAACTCATTTTTCAGTGATATATTCGGTTACTCTAAATGTTCCCACCCATTTAAAGATGTTTTTAAGAATATTTCTAAACATGATTTACAGCATCGTTTTCAAATGTTAAAATCGAAATCAACACTATTTTCTTTTTTTTAAAAAAATTCGAGTCTAGAAAAGTAGTCAAAATATCACATTAATGAATAATGCGTTAAAATAATAATAATAAAAAACTTAAAGAAATATTCCTTTTGTTGTTTTCTGTATATTCTGTATTCCTGTAACAAATATAATATGTTTTGATAATTCTAATAATATTTTGATTCCGTTTTTTTGATAATATATACAGTATTCTGATATATATTATTCTGATTTTCTGATACATTCTGATTCTTTGATTTTTTCTGATATAATATCAATATTCGGAAAATATATCATAATTATATATTAATATTCTGTTTTTTAATATCCTGATCCTATAATAATAATATTCTGATTTTCTTGTAACAAAAGATTGAGGTTAAAGGAAAAATTGTAAAACGCGAGATAGCGAGAAAAAGCAATAAAAAAAGTAAACTAAAATGAATACAAAGAAAAAATATTATAAACATTTATTAAAAATTCAGCCATTTTATGAATATGATTAAATTCATGACTTAGTACTTCAACTTCTTTCACAAGTGCTTCGCACTCACTTTTTATTATTTTATTAAATCCAGTTACAAAATATTATTTTACACGCAATGCGGAATTACTTGAAAGCGCAAACAAACAGAAAAAAGCGTACAGAGAAGGCAGTCATTAAGCTCGAATAGCCTGAAACGAGACATGTTTGATTAAAAATGTAGACGTGACGTAACATCAAGGTTTCATCTAAAAGTAAATACACGAAGGAAAGTTTTTTGAAAAAAAGAGTGGCATAAGAAAAAAAAAAACGTTTAAAGAGACCCTGCAATGAAAGCAAACGGATGAAGGCAAAATTATTTAAATTTTTGTAAATGTAAAAGTAATCTTTGGGCTCTCTCATAAATTCTTGCACTTTAAAGAATAATGAGTAATAAAAATGCATCAAATGAATTTTCAAATTTAACCCATTTGCATCATTAGCGTATATATACGCTCCATTTTTTTGGTCACTATCATTGGAGCCTATATATACGCTGCATCATATTACAGGCTATGCATATAATCTGATATATACCATATTCATATTATATACTATATACCTATATGCATCCCACATTTCAACTATGACCACACTGAACAAAATGACTAACAAATAATGCTCAAAAAGGATTTTTTTCTACTTTTATACAATTTTACACCGAAATATGGAATAAAATTTTTCCGTGATATGGGCACTTTTTCATATTTTCATATGATGCAAATGGGTTAAATGTAATTAAAATTAAAAGTCAATGTTATAAATAAACATTTTGGATGAATTTATAATCATTTTTCACAAAATAAGATGAATAAGAAAAAAAGTGTCCTCCCCCCAAAAAAAATTCCAATTAAACCTTAGAATGGAAGAGAAGGCTTATTTTAGCCCAATTCGCATGTGTAATTCATAATCCTTGAATTTCAATGAATGCAGCAGATATGATTAAAATACATCTAAATATTAAAATTGATAAATGAAATAAACAGATTATGTCTCTTTCTTCTAAAGAGAATCCAGATAGAGATTTTTCAGTTGCTGCTTCTTAAAATTTCTATAGTGCCCCCATAAAAAATTCCCCTGTAAATTTCCGAAATTCTTGATATCGTGATTCCGAAACATTTTATGACTTTATTTTTCTTTCTGAATAATTTTCGATGCGTGAGTATTTTTTCCTTTCTGGGTGATATGTGTTTCTAAGCAACGATTACTAATATTTTGTCTGTGAATTGCATTTGCAAATAATGTAGAAATAATCGATAAGAGATACAAAGTAAACCATAGGTTACCTTCCTTCCCTTTTGCATAAACTTTGTTTAACTCAAAACTGTTGACAAAAGCTAATGATGTTGATAGTACGGTTTACACAAACCGAATGGCAGGTGTTTAGGTTATTTTAGAAAAGCTCAAACGACATTATCTTTTAAGTAACTACAGAATGAAGCATAAAATACAACAATGAGTTTACATACAACATGAATCAATGAGTTTAAGAATTACCCATTACATTTAGATAATTAATGGTATATAGGTATTATATATTAATGGTTTTATTAATATATAACGGAAATTAATGAATTATTTTTGGTAGGTGAATTTATGTTAACGAAAATTAGTGGTATTACAAATTATAGAATAATTTATAATAAACTAGCAGTACCCGCATGGCGTTGCCCGTGTTATAGCATCCAAGATGAAAAAATCGTTTTAAACTTGTTAAGCCTCCACCCGATATGACGTGAGCATGTTAAGCAACATCAGGTAATCCTTGTGTTCATTAAATTCAGGCATGAGTCCATTCAGCTTAAGGAAAAAGTTTAGACAGAGATCGAATTCACGGGAGTTTGGAAAATTCATAAAAAAAGAAATCTGGTTTCCTAACACTACTTCAATGTAACACATCACACTCATACAGGATATTCATTTTAATCTTGACTTAATAGATTATTTCTAAATTATTAAAGACTATAATTAAGTATAAATAACTATAATGTTGTAAAGGACATGAAGA
The DNA here is from genome assembly GCA_026543055.1 of Argiope trifasciata. Taxonomy (NCBI): domain Eukaryota; kingdom Metazoa; phylum Arthropoda; class Arachnida; order Araneae; family Araneidae; genus Argiope; species Argiope trifasciata. The sequence goes on along the minus strand of JAPMOQ010008617.1, from coordinate 639,214 downwards.
ATTATATTTTGTGTTGTTTGGCAAAAATGCACTCTAGGAGAAAAACAAAATCTTTATACTAAAAATTGATTCGATGGACGTACAATAATAAATCTAATCTGCTTAATAACGGGTAACGATACTTTATTCAACAAGGAAGTCCAAAAGCAAAAGTAACAAAGTCCAGTCGAGGTTTTCGCTAAGATGCCACTTTCAGCTAACGGACAAGCAGCTGATTATTACTAAACAATCGGAAAAGCATGAAGCACTCAGAGAAAACTCATTGGCGATGAACTTTCTACACAGAAAATTTGTTTGATTGATTAAATGTCACTTTTTTCACGCTTTTACAGATTCATTGAAAGATATCGAGTGCTAGAGAAGAAGCTACGAATCTCAGGTCCTTATAAAGATGCCGCTAAAATTCTTGTTTATTCGAAAACCTTCAATTCTGTCACGAAGGCTGGGAGTCACTGGCTCGTGTCCATTAGATATCCGTTAGAGATATCTGTAACGTTTTAGTCATTGCTGAGAAACTAATCGCGCAGAGATATAATAATTAATAAAATTTATCAATCAGCAATAATAGATTATGCAATTGGTACTGATATCCATAATTGATATTAATGCTACAATAATTAATAATTACTTATTAGTACAATCTCTGGTCGTGTTAATCTCATTTGGTAAAAAAAATGCACCAGCATTTTAAATAAAAACAAATATTCAGTTGTCCTTCATTAGAATTTAAAAATCTCTAATTTTGTTATTTTGAATTAATTACCCAATAATAAAACCTTTGATTTGATAATCGTCTTTCAGGCAGATATTGAAATGTATAAAATTATCTAAAATTGTCTTTATCTCCTATCTTTCTATCTTCATGCGCAGTTGTCTTGAATTTCCGAAGCCCTCTAAGATTGTAGTGACATCCAGCATATCCGAAAACATATAAAACTAGATATTCGACCAGTATGTGCTGTTTAACAATACCACAAAACCCAATATCATTCTGAATAGCTTCATTTGCACATAATATTATACATAATCTTTAATTCTTATATCTATCTCGAACCATACAGTACCGGATTTTATTTCTATCTCCTCTCGGCACCATTAAGGGCGTCACAAAAGCCCTTTCTAACGAAGAAATCCAACGCGAGGGCGAAAAAAAAGTGGCTGAAAGAAATTAATTTGAGCTTAGCTCTTCCTCAACATGAGTTGGGGAAGGAAGAATGAAAAGAATCAATATTGGGGAGAAAATTGATTCGCATAGTTTGCAAAAGAAGAGCACTTTTGGGCTCCCCGGAGGACCAGAGAGCATAATTAAAGAGCTTCTTTAAGAATCTGTTCTTGCCACTGGATCAGGTGCTACCTGGGATGATGGAAAGGGGGAGAAACACACCGAGAAATAAAAAGTCGGTCTCGACCGTAACAAGGATTTTTATGGACTGCGATTCGTGCGTTTATGAGGACGGATGGCCTTTCGCTGTTTCGCCAAGATGGTGATCCTTCTTTAAAGCTGCAGCTGGGAATTTATTACTCTGGGATGGAAATATATAGGAGTCCGCCTGCCGTTTTGTGTCTGTGGAAGAATTTAATGAGTTCTGTAAAGGGGATGCTTCATCTATTGTATCGCATGAGGAGGAGAGTTTAATTTTGAGATGTAGTCTGTAACTTCTCTCAATTTGAAGGGAAAAAAATTCTGAAATTATTTGTCTTTGTGAGCTTTATAGCTAAGAAATGAAAAAACAAAAATGGTGAAATTCGAAGAGTGGTTCTTACGCCAAAGGTACAGGATTATACCAAATTTTAGATAATATTCGTTTTGTTAAAATTACATTCAGTCACCCCATTATCACGGAACTAAGCGACATAAACAGGAATTATTGTTCTGGCTGTAGTACTAATCAACTATCCAAACTTTTGTATAAGAATATAACCGCCAAGAAAAGTTCAAAGAAACTTCAAATTTTAGGCAAAAAGCTATAAATCTTATCCATTACTTTTAATTTTTTTAAATTTCCAACTTATTATAAATTATGTTAATATTATTATCCATATTGAGTCTTCCTCTGATATCTTTCGGATCGATACATTCTATTTTGTATTACTGGACTAATCTATTTCCCCACATATGCACGAATTGTATTGCATCATTCCGAATCTGTAGATGCATTCAGGAAACCTTTTATGTCTCGATATAATTTGCAGTATCATCGAGTGAAATATACTTTTTATAATTCTTGTTTTTACATTAATTCATATGTTATTCTTTCTTAGCATGGCATTATCCATCTATCTTACCACTACATAGACATTTGTATTCTAATTTCTTTCTGTAATATTTCGAGATTTTGAGAATACAATGACTATTTGGTCTTTCTATGTAGTCTTTTTTGCATATTGATCAGCTCTCTCGTTTCTGCGTATTCCGATGTCAGCCTTAAGGTACCCGACTGCGTTCGAAGGAATATTTTTAAAAAATTAGATTTTTAAAAAACTATTTAAAATTCTGGTTTTAGGTGTATTGACAATTATAATACAAAACACTATTAATACAACAAAATTATTTGAAAATGTAATATATTTTGAGAAATAAGAAAATGTGTAGTAAATTTTAGTGAGATTTAACCAAAATGGTTAACATTCTACACAAAATGGCAATGCAGCAATCCTAATTTTATTTGTACAACAAGTTATGGAATATGATGGTTAATGGAATGAACCAAAACATAAGAAAAATTTAGAGATACAAAGAAGTTATGGGTAAAAATTCACGTATATATGCATTTTTGTCATAAATTCACAACATAACTTTTCTAAAAACACCTGCAAATGAAAAAGTAATTTCACCGACAATAAAACTTTTGGTTCATTTCATTGCCCATATCATTCAAAACACACTCTAATATGTTTAGGAAATACCTCTATTAGTTTTTGAGATGTCATGTTAATGGTGGACAATTTTTATGAAAAGTAAAGTTTTAAGGAAATTGACAAATTATTGTTAAAAAATATGTGACCCTGGATGATAGGTCAGGCCTTCCATTTTCTAGAAAATAGAAACTGTTTTGGAAAGATTAAAGTCTGAACTACAAGAAATAAAAATGAAAAAAAAAAAATAATTCGCCAGTGTGTTCGATAAGCAGTGTTTTTAACGTAGTCGGATACCTTAATTCAGTTTAATCTCATACATTTGTTTTCTTTAACCTTTCTCAATTTTTCTTTAATGGATGATATTCATTCAAGGAGTATCTATCTTTTTGTCCATTTGTATGATAGTAAGTTTCATTAAACAACATGATGGGTTTAAAAGATGAAGTTCAGCGTTGAAAATTTCTCAACAGAATTATAGACAAGTATCAAACAGAGTTAAAGCCTAAATAATTGTCAATTAGTATATCCCTGTATTTTTGAAGCGAGTATAGAAAACGCAGTAACATAAATAAATAAAATTCGTTATGGTCTCTTGACCCTAAAATATTTTTAATTTGATTAACGTAATTAATTTTTAATTATTTTCTTTTTTGATTTTAAAAATACTATAAATATTTAAAAAATTTTATTTGGTAGGTAGTGGAATAATACAAACTCGTTTGTTACTTCCTTGTCCTATTTTGATAAAACACTAATTTTGATAAAACACTGGTCCCCAAAACGTTCTTATATATTTTCTCTGAAAGGTGCTTTCCCCAATTCATGAAATTATGGACCTTTAGTGCCTTGTCACCCCGAATGCCTTGTATTTTATTAATGTTTAATACGCATGAAATTTAATCTTTGGCTTGAATTTTGACTTTGATTTTATCATGAAATGTCCGACAGTTTTTTTTCTGTGCTTAAGACTCTAGTCACTGAGAACGGAATTTGTATTTAGTATCTTTGGCAATTAGATATCTTTATGTTTAATTATTTTAGTTAATTTAGTATCACTCTTATTTATTAAAATCAAAATTTGACCTTTAATTGGAATTGTAGTCTCAAGATCACATACATTTTTTTTTCATCACTGCATTTTTGAATTATTGTATTTACATGCATATGGAAATTGAGCACAAACAGTCACACCCATGCATATTTAGTTAAAAATTCGGGAAGAAACTATATTTTAAACTCTAAACTAGTGTATGAAGTTTTATGTCTTTAGCTTTTCATGTTTTGTTACTGTTGAATGGCATACTTTTACAGCCAGACAGAATGACTTTCTCTCAATGGAATTCCTTTAAAATTTGGTTGAAATCATAGAATTTCGTCTTTAGTCCATTTATGAAATTTCATCCGTCTTGGTCAGAGAGATTTTTTGAGCTATCGCTTTCATCGACAAAGCGATAGACATAGTTCTCAGAGTATGACTCTTGAATTAAACGTTTGAAACATGGTGATTCCTAAATTTATCCAGTTTTTGAACGATTACAATACTTTCTTTAAACATGTGAGAAAGTAAAAAAACAACAACTTTTATTTGGGTATCGAATCTTTTATGTCCTCATCGTGATTATACTATTTTTTGAAATTTTACCGTAGATGATAAGTTTTAACTTTAAATATAGCTATTTTCTTCCCAGGCGTATTTTTCTGTTTTGAGAATGAAAATAAGGATTCCTAGATAAAAAGTAAACGCTCTTATATTGTCAAAAAAAGAGAACGCTTTCCTGTTTTGCTGCTATGTTTACCGTCCAATGTTTGAAGTAGAACTTCTCAATTCTAAAATCAGACCTTCTCCCTTTCTTCTCTTCAATAACCTGATAAATATTTAAAATTCTTTTCGTTTTCTTCTTGAGAGAGCAATTCCTTTTCAGAAAATATTTTCATTTCCCTGTAGAAACACCGCTCAAGAATTGGCATCAAGAAAAAAATGTTTTAGTTTTTAATTCTTGGGAGTCGTGAAGCAAACAAGAACGAGACAAAAACCAGATTTGCGTAGTTTTCAACTTGAAATAGCAAATGTTTCTTTTCTTTTCTTCTTTACCTCTTTTCATTTTGTTTCGAAGATTCCCCAAGACTGCATATTTTTAGAAATCATGAAGTTTGCTCTCAACTTTTTTAAAAAAGATTTTTAATGCCATATTGTTCCAAAGGTTTACTCGTCTCTATATTTTATTCAGATGTGCTCCAATTGTAACGATTTACAAATAAAAGTCACCTTGGACAAAAAGTTTTTTTATTTGCTCTTTCAATTCTATGTTGCTGGACATTTGTTTGTTTTGAAAATGAAAAGTTTATCGTTAATATTCTCGAAAAAAGGTGATTTTATTTACTTTAGGTTTTATTTAAAACTCGATGACTGAACTTTTTTTTTCATTTATCAATTCTTTTAGAATATTGAAAGATTAATTACTACAGTTTTGAAATTTAATAAATTTTAAATAAAAATGTATTATTTAATATATATTTGATATTATAGTGTTATTAAAATGTTACGAAACGGAATGAATCAAAATAAAAGCTGTATCTCTGACAAAGAAATAAATTATTTTAAAAAAATTCCAAAATATATTTTATTATAGAAGAGTGAAAACATACAAGACCTTTTTTATTTCCTATTATCCGTGCTATTATTCTTTTTTTCCCATTGATCTTATAAAGGAACAAATAACGATTTCACTTTTGCATTACCTTCTTCACCAATGACTTCACTGATGTACCTTTTTGGAACTCGAAGATTGTTGCCTCGAAAGAAAATTCTTCATCTAGGGAAAAAGAAAACATCAGAAAAGAGACATAAAAGAAATTATGGATACAAAGGACTGTAATGCTTTGCAGGTAAAGATGAACGGATGAGACGGGTGATGGAAATCTACGATACCTAGCGATTAAATGTTTTGAATGCCCGTAATCAAAAGCTACGCATGTATCTACGATACCTAGTGATGATATGTTTTGAACGTCAGTAATCAAAAACTACACACATTCTTTTTACTCATTATAGCGGCTGTAATAAGTTAATCGCGTGTTTTTTTTCAATGACTGAAAATTAAAGTTGAAGATTTCTATTTAATATCTATGTAATTTACTTGGCGTTGATAGTTACAGTATCGTGGAAGTTCGAAGACAGATGAATCAGACGATTATATTTTATTGATTTGAGATTCGATTTGATTTGGTTTGTTAAAATACATAATATATAGAACAAATGTAAAAGTATTAACTTACATATCCTTAATTTTTGTCACAATTTGGTGTTCAAAAATATTTTTGTTAGAGAGTTTTGAATATTAAGTTTTACATAAGAAATGTAGCTGAAAATATACAGGGTGATCTGCGAATAAGCCATGATTTCAAAATTAAATATCTCTACAACAAAGATCGATAGAATTATGCATTAAACTGTACGTTTATTAGCAAAACTGTAAGAATGCTGTACAAAAGTTTAGAAAATTTAGTTACAAAACTCGTTACAGATGGCGTTCTAATCACAATGCCCATAGACGCTTTCAGTGTGGCGTCAAAAATGAAAGATGACTCCCTATCTGACTCCTTGTGAGTTCTGTTTATGGGGAGTATTGAAAGACACTGTCTATAGAAACAATCTCGCCATTCTAGATGAGCTTGAATCGTCGATGGGTGTTGCATACGATTCCATTTCCGTTGAGACATTGCAAGACGTGATGTCACATTTCATTGTTCGATTAAGCCATCTCATTGTTTCGAACGGTGAACATTTTGAAAAAATTGTATTTTGATTGCAAAGACCGCATCACTTTATTGTTTTTTTTAGACTCCTTTCAGAGAAAGAGTTTTCAGCGCAGAGCGCCATCTGTTAAGGATTTTTGTAACTAATTTTTCTAAACTTTTGTACACTATTTTTACAGTTTTGCTAATAAACGTACAGTTTACAGCATAATTCTATCGATCCTTTTTGTAGAGATATTTAATTTTGAAATCAGAGCTTACTCGCTGATCACCCTGTACATAGCTAATATTCCTGTCGAATAGGCTGGTCACTAAAATCTACTATATTCTAATAATAAATAGACTTGTTTGTCCATCCTATATCATATGGTAGCTGTTAAAAACCTGCTAACGTGCCAGAAATGGATGTGACATTTTACCCATTTATAAAAGTATTTTTTTTGGAACTGATTCATGAATGAAATGGTTTTCTAATAAGAATTCATGTTCCTTCCGAATTCCCATTCGGGAACAATTACCCATCGTTCTCTGAACGCATACTAATTGGATCGGAACAGCAAATGACAAAAACACACCGAGAGAGCTGCAAATTTCCGTGTTTTCATAACTCGTTAGGGAAAGTAGAAATCGATGTTATGCAGCGAGTCTTTTCGATTTTAGTATTTCATCAAGAACGACGTGTAGATGATGAAGGTGGCACAATTATTAGTTTTTTTTCAATAAGGAATTTCTGATTTTTCAAATACTTCAGTTATTATAAAGAAAATATAATATATTATTATAACCTAGAAAGTGTAATGTAGAGTTATAATCTTTTTTAATGACGGAATAAGAGCACACTTTCCTTTTTTTTGAAGCAATCAAAGGTAAGGCCTTCTGAACTTAATCAAAATTTCTTTTCACATATATTCAACGTAAAACTTGTATTTATGCAATCGGACTAAAACATAAGCTATCTGCTAATTGATTGTAAATTCCATAGCATAGCAGCACCAAATTGAATTTTTGTGACCGAATGGCAATAATTTTAGCCCAATGTAATGCTAAAACAAGTGAAGAAACGTATAGGTCTAAATATGTTTTATAGAATTTTTTGCCAATCAAACGCATTTGAATTTAAAGTGATTTTAAAATGGGAATTTTTTTCCATAACACATCTAGGAAGTTATTCTGCCACTTTTGCAGGAAAAATGAAAACACATTAATAAGAAAATAAAAACAAAAAACCTCCCCTTATAGTTCTTTTGCAGCCACCGAACCTTGAAATTTAAAAGGTAGGATTGCTGAACAATTCTTACTTTTTTATTTAGGCTTGAAGACTTTAACTTATTTACTCCATTATACGAGATATCTCATAGGAAGCTGCTGTAAAATTAAGCGTCTGTAAATTTCTCTGGCAGTGAATGGGTTACGTAACAAACTGCTTAAAAAACTAAATAATTTTCAAATAAAAAAAATGAAAGAGAATGATAAAATCTATCATTAAAGCCATTTGCTTCTTTAATTATTACTAACGTTCTGTATAGAATAATATGATGGGAAATATATAATTATAATATACATAGAACTATCAGGTACGCGTTTCTGCAGCCGAGAAAAATAATATTAAGGGCAATAAATCAACAATTCGGCAATGTTTTATTGAAATAAGATGAACGGTGCTACAGTATATAAAATACGAACAAACAAATATTCATTTTTATTCATTAGATTTGTGTATTCTTTATGAATTGTAAAGCTTGGTGTTCTTTCAGAATAGTAATAAAAGAAACTATTTATTGCATCTCGAGATTCGTTTCATATTCGTTCGGAATTCTCAAGCTTAGTTTTAGAAAATGTGATTAAATTATTTCCTTTCAAAATTCATTAAACATAGTAAGTATATTTATACCACAAATTCGTTAATATAGTTGAAGAGATAATTTTTTGAAAATTAAGATAGTGCAAAATTATTTGTTCTATAATATTTTTGAAAGTTACTGCAAAAAAAGTAACATTTAATTAAAATTTAAAAACCCCAGGATTGGTCTCCTCAAAATTTTCTCGCATCATCTGTAATAAAGTTGTTACTTGCATGACATTTATATACTATAGTTTAACCTTTAACTTGGAATTAGTATTCCTACAGAATCTATTGTCTCCTATCTATTATTTGGAGATGAACAGAATCTATTATTTGGAGATGAACAGAATCTATTATTTGGAGATGAA
>JAPMOQ010008617.1:603426-622231 GCA_026543055.1 Argiope trifasciata | reverse complement strand
ACAGGATGTGTTACCTGAGCATTTGTGATATTCCATATTGAAAATTTTAGCGAAAATGTAATTTTTCATATCTCCAAGATTTTGTCTCTTGTAGCTCGATTTTAAATGGAAGTATGTTACCAAAAGTGGTATTATTTTACTATATTTACCTTGTTTTAAAAAATGGACTTTTTTAGATATAGATACGAACTTATTCTATATATTTCTCAGTAATGTTCCCTGAAATGTTCAAAGATTTTCCTGACAACATGAACACCATAACATATCTCTGCATAGCGTTTTCTTCAGTGTTTATGTAGTGCAGGGTGTGTGTATTTAATCCAAGGAAAAATTCTTTTTTACTATTTTTGCTTATTTTCACACACATACAAATATATATATACAAAACATGGACGACGATCACAGATATACAAGGAAACACATAATATATATATTGAAAGTGCCGCTAAGAACGAGTGAACGAATAATACTTTTTGCCGCTAACGGAGAGCGAGCGGGTGCCTGTATGCACCCGTTTCAACAACACCGGATATTGTTGTTCACAAAAAAAATCTCAACTGAGCTTTCCTCACATTCCAAGCCTACTTAAGGGTTGGAATATACTGCACCATCTATGTTCAGTATTCATTTATACATATGAATAAGTATACAAAGAATAAAAAAGATGCAAATATAATTAATTAAATAAATAATAATTAAATCACATAAACAATTAGTGAGATATGTTTTGTGCGAGAGCGAAACACTTGAAAAAACAGAATAAAAAAGGATTTTGAAACGGGAGAGATAAAAATATCTACATACACAGGGTCTTGTATATTTATGATCAGAAGTAATTCTTGGCTACAAAGCGAATTCAAAGCATATACAGTAAGAGAATGGCATGGCAACTAAAAGTTATGAATTTTTCTGGTTGATAACATATCTCTGCATAGCGTTTTCATTAGTAATATATGTTATGGGCAAAAGTGAAACATTTGAAAAAACAGGATAAAAAATGATTCTGAAACAGGAAAGCTAAAAATATCTACATACACAGGGTCTTGTATATTTATGATCAGAAGTTACTCTTGGCTACAAAGCGAATTCCAAGCATATACAGTAAGAGAACGGCATAGCAACACATGAATTTTTCTGGTTATTTCAGGGAAGCGAAGGCTGCTGTCGTGCACGGTTCGGAGCTACGTGACATGACTGCGGCCGATTTGGACATGCTTCTGACTCAGCACACCGAAATCGTGTTCGCCAGGACATCCCCTCAACAGAAGCTGATCATCGTGGAAGGATGCCAGAGACAGGGGCACATAGTGGCGGTCACTGGAGACGGTGTCAACGATTCGCCGGCCTTGAAGAAAGCTGATATAGGTAAGCAGAAGCCTCAGACGGGAAATTTAATGAATAACTAGCTGGTACCCGGCTATTATTAAGTGCAATCAATCAACAATTTGTTTCATCGAAATAGGAGGAACGGTACGGCAGAACAGAAAATACGAATAAATATTCATTTTTCTATATTAGATTTGTGTATTTTTTGGAAATGTAAAACTGGGTGTTCTTTCAGAAAGGCGATGAAAGAAACTATTTAGTTGTGATTTGTTTAATGTTCGTTATGAATTCTCAAATTTAATGTTAAAAAAGGGGATTAAAATATTTTCTTTCAGAATTAATTAAGCATAGAAAATATATTTATTCTATAAATTCGTTAATATAGTTGAAAAGGTAATTTTTGAAAACTAAGATGGCGTGATATTATTTGTACTACAATATTTTTGGTAGTTACTGTGAGAAATGCTAAATTTAATTAACATTTAAAACCTCCAGGGTTGATCTCTCCAAAACTTTCTCGCATCATCTGTCATAGAGTTGTTACCTCTGAGAATGACTTGCATACTATAGCTCCAAATTATGAACCTTAAACTTGCATGTAACATTCTTACAGAATCTATTATCTCGTCGGCGAGTTATTTGGTGATTAATCCTTAGAAAATAGATGCAGTTGAGATTCATTTTTTAAAAAAAAAATTTGGATCATTGTACTATCCGTTTAACCATCCCGTAGGTGTAATTAATAAGCAGACCAAGTTTCATCACAATCGGATAAGTGGTTTAGGAAAGCACAAGACATACAGAAACATTCAGTCATTCATTTTTATTTATGTAGATATATTTATATATGGTAAATGATATTCCGTATGAAAAGATTGGATCTTAGTAAATTTTAGAAAAACAATAAATCTCATTATTTTTCTATTTTCGAATTATGCCAAAAATCTTCGAATCTCCATTTCACCTTTACATATTTCAATGACCCCAGAAGCAAATTAACAAATATAATAATATATTTAGTTCAATAAATGCCAGATTGATATTATAGAACATGTCAGGATTTTGATGAAATATACCAGGTGATCAAAAGTCCAATAATATTTGAAAACTCAACAATTCAAGAAATAATGTAGGTAGATAGGTAAGAATTGATGTATATTTTTGATGTGACATAAGGTTTTATTTAAAAAAAAAAAAAAAAACGAGGAAAAGAAAATGCGGAAAAGGAGAAAAGTTGGCGATTGCTTATCTTACTTGTTGTGGACCAACTAAGCGTATTTCACACTCCGAAGGCCCATCAACTCTCTCAACCACAGATTTTGGTTTGCTAAAAATCTTAAAGCCATAGTGGAAACCTCATTGCATGACATTGGTTGTGAGATTACCTGTAGTTTCAAGTCTATCGCAATCGTCTGACCTCATTTCAAAGGACAAAATTCGACGGCAGTTTCTCACCACACGTATAAATATACTGTATAATGCAGTTCACAATATTCTTCTTCAACTACGGGTATTGTTGGAGAATGATAATCGGCATGTTAAGCATTTGTCCTAAAGAACATATACTTTGCAAAAAATGAATTGCTATGTTAATTATTTTTGTTATTAAATTTATTTGCCTATTTTTAACTCTTCTTGGTTTCAATGAAGCCCTTGTCTTTTCAAGCATTTGAGCCAATTTTTACCTTTCTACTTACAATATTACGTAAATTATTGAGTTTTCAAATGTTAGACTTTTGAATATTGCGATAATTCTGTATAGTTTTGGTGCACGGATTTTTTATAACTTTGGAGAAACGTCATCGAAATTAGAAAATAAAGTAGGAATAAATCTTAAATTCTTTTTTAATGTAAAATTTTGATTAAAACTTTTTCTTTTTTTCAAATTAATCGACGTGGTCCTTTGTTTCTTTGAATTAATAAAGATATGGATTAATAAGGATAATATTTCTTATCCTCATTCTTAGCACTTGCTAGAGGGCTAGTATTTATCACACAATGTTGATGTAAGAGGCTGTAAAAATGAAACAGAAATCTAAATGGTTACAGAAAAAAGAGATAAACTATCTGAGGAAAATAAAATTCTTAGAAGCTAAAGGTACAATTATAGTATTAACATGCACGCAAAAAATTAAATATACTGATTTTGCAAACATACTTCTCATAAGAAAAAGTAAGAATGGAATATTTCCTGTCTAGGTGATAAACAGATTTATTTCTCTCTCATTTAATTATATAAATGAAACAAGCTGTTTCTTTGCAACTTGATATTAAAAAAAACATTCAACCTTACACAACATTGAAATCAATGTACCAGATCATTTTCACATGCTCTTCTTCATTTACGCCAACATAAAAAATAATCATAAATATGCAATTATTTCCAAACGCATAAGTAAAAGAAAAACAAATCCTTATCCTAATAATTCTTATCAGAAATAAAAAAAAAACGACATGATTACCATAATTATTTTTTAAACGCCTCCAGAATTATTGCCGTGTTTATGACAACCCTCCTTGTTTATGAGCTCATGCTCGGTCACAAAGTATTCTCCCCTCCTCCTGTGTCAATAAAAATGAAATCGTCGCCTGCACTCGACAGCACTTTCTTCACAGCTGTTGAATTATTCAAGGATTTCTATCTGGGCCCTAATCTCTATTTATGCTCATAACCCGAAGATGACCATTAGTTTGCGTTTGAGGAGATTCTTTGTTGCTCGGACTCATGAGGAAAGCTGTTGTCAGATAAATATGTGTCTCACTTCGTATTGTTTTCTATTTTCTTTAGAAAGAATTTAATTTAAAATATCTTGTTAGGGTTTTTTTTATCTGAGGGCAATTGTTGTGTTCTAAAGGACAGCTTAGATAAGTTTAAATACAGTAAAAGCTTTTTATTCGGGGGGTATATATTCCATAAATATGCCGCGAATACAGAAACCGTGAATACGGATTGGTCATTTTTATGGGATTATAGGGGTTACGCCCCTAGGTGACAAAATAAAAAAAAACAAATATATAAAAAAATCAATTGTAATTGAAGTTTTTGAACATTTTGATTCATTATCTTAAGGCTTAGGCAATGGTTTGAAGCATTTAGTAATTTTCTCTTGCTTGGTACTTTTCAAAAGCTCTTTCAATTCAGACTGATACGCAGCAGTCGCATTAGCAATTTGGATCTTAAAAATAAGGCTTCGTTCCATAGACGTATCAATGTTCATTACGAAATAGCAAAGCTCATTTGCCATTCTTAAACCCTCACTAAGATTTTTCAAATGAAATGTCACGTTTGCAGTATTTGTCGAAGCCTCTTCTTCAATGGGCTGTGAATTGAACATTTCCTCCAAGTCGGTTTCAGTCAAATCTTCATCTTACAATTCAAGCAATTCCTGAATGTTACTTAATTCTATCTGTTCGAACCCATCCCGGCATTTTCCATTCGCGATTTGGGTTATGTTTGTAGTTTGAATTTAACAGCATTTTTAATTGTATTAATCGCATTTTTTAAATCCGCGAATAAGGAGCTTTTACTGTATTTATTTTGGATTTAAAATTGTTAACAGCCCAGCCTGTTGCACAATATTATGTAATATTGAGCGATATTATATTATTCAACAATCAACAGTGTTATACAATATTTGTTTCTTCTTAAATCCTAAGTGCCTTATTAGCATATATTAGGCAAATGTTATTTTTAAGAAAAGGGTTAAATAAATTTAAATGTTTGTTTTGGAATTAAAATTATAAACTGCACAGCCTGTTGAACTATATTGTACAATATTGAATGGTTTTCTATTCAACATTAAGCAATATTATGCAATATTGTTGTCCTGCTGAGAAAGAATTTAATTCTAAATGTCTTGCTACTGCATTTTATGTGAATATTGCTTTCCAAAGGATGGATTAGATAAGTTTAAATAATTGGTTTGGAATTCAAACTGTAAGCTGCTCAGCTTTTGAACTATATTGTACAATATTGGACGGTAATATTTTATTCAATATTCAACAATATTATGTCCTTAGAGATAATTTAATTCAAACTCTTTTATTAAAGTATTTTATATAAGGGTAAATAATATTTTCTAAAGAATTTCATGCATAAGTTTAAAGTTGTGTTTTGGATTTAAAATTATAAACTACGCAGACTGTTGCACTATAGTGAACGGTATTATATTATTCAATATTTAACAATATTGTAAATATTATTTAATAATACTCAGTTTTATATAATACTTCAGTCTTAAAAGCTGTTGAATTATTCAAGGATTTCTATCGGGACCCTAATCTCTATGCTCATAATCCGTAGATGACCAATAGTTTGCGTTTGAAAAGCTTCTTTGTTGCTTGGGCTCATGAGCTGCTGTCACATAAATATGTGTTTCACTTCGAATTTTTTCTACTTCTTAGAAAGAATTTAATTTAACATGTCTTTTTAGGATGTTTTATATGAGGACAATTGTTGTTTTCTAAAGAAAAACTTAATAAGTTTAAAATGATTGTTTTGGAATTTAAAATGATAAATTTCACAGCTTGTTAAAGAACATTGTTCAATATTACGCTATATTGTATCATTCAACATTCAACAATATTACATTATATTGTTTTCTAGTGGTTAGAAAGAACTTTAAAATTAAATGTTTTGTTAACATATTTTATGTTAGGGCCAAAATTGTTTTCTAAAGGATGGCTTAGATAGATTTAAATGGTGGTTTTGGAATTAAAATTACCAGCGGGTGACCGAGCTCCGCTCGGAGAAAACAGGTATCGAAGCTAACTCGAAGATTTAAATTTTCAATTGTGATTTATCAAAACAATACATGCCATAAGAAAATTTGTGAAACCATTGGTGAAAAGATAACCGGTTAAAGTGCACCATTGTAAACTATTCTAAACAAAGTTCGAGTTTGGAAAGGGAACTATTATATACAAAGGTAAAGTAAAGGTAAAGATTGAAGTGTGTTGAAGTTCAATATTTTTGACAAATTTATTTAGAAAAACCAAACATATATACATACATAAGAAACATATTATAAACTTATAACAGCATAAACATAAAACTTTATTAGTTCGCCATATTGGCTATAGATGGCAGCACGTTACCGCTTGAAAATTTAAGTAGCCATTATGGCGAACTAATAAAGTTTGAAAATATCCTATCTGTAACTCCGAACTGCTCGACCGTAGCGCTTCAAAACCGGCGCCAATCGATTCCTCATGGCCAAAAACCCCAGACCCCCAAGTTACCGGAGTTTATTAATTCTGGGGCGATTTTCGACTTGGCAACCATTCCTCGTATTATAGTATTAGATAAATTAAACAGCTTGTAGCCCTATATTGGGAAGTATTTCTCAATACTATATAATACAGTATTCAAAAATATTATACAATATTGTAAATATGATTTAATTTATTCAATAATAATAATTTAATTTATAATCATAATACAATAACAATAATTTTAATACAATTTTGTATAATATATGTGTGCTGGTAGGAAGCGCATATTTGTTGTTTATACTCTCTGAAAATGCTTTATTGAATGGATATGGTTCTTTGAAGCATCGAGAGGAAGATCATTGCTGCGATACAAAGGCCTTTTCATTTATATTTAGCACATTGACATTGATTTAGCTGTATAATTCAGAGAAATATTGAAGTTTTTAATATTGTAATAAGGTTTTTGAAAAAACCTCTTTAATTAAACAACTTCAGGGGTGGTGAACCTTTATGGATCAACATTCCACTTTTTCTAAAGAAATGTTAAATGAGATATAGACGTACTTCAAAAAATTCTAACAGGTGATTATTGAAAAGATAATGAAACTAAATTGGAACAACTCAAAACTCTTTATTTACTACTAAAAATACATTTTGAACTGTATAGATGTTTTGATTATACGTATAATTCAAATTAAAATAACAGTGCGACTTCTGTTGTTGCAGATTAGAGGAGAGGATTAGGATTTTTAAATGCTTCTTTTAGCAGATTGCATGATGAATTAGTCATCTGCAAAAATGTTTCTAAGTGAGTCTTCATCTTATTCTTCATGGGTTAAGATGGGTCTAATGCCACTTGGTCATACCAAGCCCGAATAAGCGCTGCTCTTTCGAATGAAGGCAGATGTGTGGGCCTTTCTTGTTAACGAGCACCGTTCAGGTGAAACGGCGTTCAGTTCAAAACACACACGAAACAACTCTTTTTAGGGGGTGGTCGAACCCATTCATACACTTATTCATCCATCCGTAAGTCAGAATTTAGATCCAAATCAGAGACCGACTCAGTACCCTCAGAGGTATCATTTGTTACGGGAACTTTGCAGTCACGACCTATTGAACGAGTCCCAAATGACGTGAACCAACACGGCGGTCTTTGGCCGAGACGAGGACAGAACACGCTTTCTTTAGATTGCGAGACTGACGCTCTACCAACCAGGCTACCATGGCCCCAAATCAGTTATTCGTCTCTACAAATAAGGCGTCTCAAGTACGGGTAGATGAAAGTATGGTTAAAATATCATGATACCAATTTCTTCAAACGGTTAAATATGTCTGGACTCCAAAATTTCCTTCCGGCATTTTTGCTCGCTAATCTTTCTATTTTAATCCAACTTTTTCTTGGTTTCAATAAATATTTGAATCCATATCGAAGTAGACTGGAAATCAATCAATTGCATTTCATATTATTCAATTTCCTACCGATCGAATTGGGAAAAGAACTGTTTATCAAATAAAGTTACACGCAAACCGTTTTGATGGATGGCATGTCCAAAATATTGTCTGGCGTGCCATCGGCTCTCCATCCCTGAACTATTCACCTCTCCCCCCAGATATAAGCAGAATAAATTTAAAATTAGATGGGATGTAATGCAAAGTATTGGAAATTTGATATGAGATCTAGTTTCGATTCTCCTACCAATAAGAGTTTGAAAATAAAGTTTGGCGCAACATTAATTGTAGCCAAGGAAATCAAGGGCAATATCAATTGTTAAATAGAAAGAAAATTAACAATACTTAATACAAATCATGAAATGATTTTCAGAATTTTCAAATCGTTAATAAGATACATAGACTAATAGCAAAATAAGGGGAAAATAAATCCGATATATAAAGAAATTCAAACAGATTGCGAACTACACAAAATGTTTTAAAATTCACTTTAAGAGAGTCTTAATGAGCTTTAAATAAGAAGGCATGAAAAAAAATTTTGTCTTCTAGAACATTTAAGAAGCCACAAAATCAGATTGAGCCACGTTGGCCTGGTGGTAAGGCTTCAAAACCGGAGGGTTTCAGGGCCGAGACCCGATTCTCCCAAAGAACCGTCGTGTAAGGGGGTATCTTGCACGTTAAATCTGTCAAGCCAAACGCCCTCCCACTGGTGTGGTGTAGTGTGTGGAGAGGGGGGGGCAGCTTAGGAGTCGTCCTCGTCATCTGACTGTGGTTCAAAATCATGAGGTCCGTCCAAAAATAGCCCTAGTTTTGCTTCAAAACAGGTCGTTAAAATAACAAAACTAATTCAGATCTATTTACTAAGGAATCCGATATAAATCAATATTTTTTCCTATCTCTGTACCAAAAAAATTTGAAAATCAATGAGGAATAAAATAATCAGTAAAAAAATAACAAAATTCATTGATATTATCTGCATGAGGGATTGGGAAAATGAAAAGTTATTTTTAAAAAAGAAATCTCATCGAATTTTCATCAGCTTACAAATTCTCTCTTGATATTTTATCAGAGTGTATGTAAAAAATTTAAATAATCAGGACATTTTAATCTCCAAAATATTCTCTTTAATATCTCTCAATTTTTGTTTCTATGTTCTGACCAAGCAAATCATATTCCAGTTTTGGACAAATTTAGAAAAAGGCGTTTATAGTAAAAAAAAATGTGAATAACATATTTTTCTGCGCTATTCAATAAATCGATAACCTACATTTTATTTCACAAATGGTAAAAAACTATATCTTTTTCTTACCCATTTGAAATTTAACTTTTTTGAAACAATGTTCTATTTTCTGTACCCCATTAGTAAATTTCTTTTTCAGGTGTCGCCATGGGCATAGCCGGCAGCGATGTGAGCAAACAAGCTGCTGATATGATTCTCTTGGATGATAACTTCGCGTCCATCGTCACTGGAGTAGAAGAAGGTAAAGAATGTGGAAGAAAGCTTATCGAAATGCTTAGAGCTAGAAGAAAGCTCTATTTAAAAATTTAAGGCATCCGACTACGTTCAAAGGAAAAATTTTGAAACATTGGATTTTTTAAAAACTATTTAAAACTATGATTGTATGATGTATTGTCAGTTATAATACATATATACACTGAAGTGACAAAAGTCACGGGATAGCAATATGCAAATATACAGATGGCAGTAGTATCGCAGCGAAAAAGTATAAATGCGCAGTTCATTTTCCAGGGCTTTCATTAGTGTTCAAGTTATTCATGTGAACAGGTTTTTCGTGATTTACGGCGGCACGACGAGAATTAACAGACTTTGAACGTGGAATGTTGGTTGGAGCTAGACGCATGGGTCATTCCATTGCGGATATCGTTAGTGAATTCAACATTCCGAGATCCACAGTATCAAGAGTGTGCCGAGAGTATGAAATTTCAGGCATCACATCCCATCATGGACAGCGCAGTGGGCGACCACCTGCACTTAACGACCAAGACCGCCGACGTCTGTGTAGAATGGTCAATGTTAATAGACACGCAACACTTCGTCAAATAACTGCAGGAATCAATGTGGGACGTACGAGGGACGTGTCCGATAGGACTGTGCGGCGAAATTTGTCTTCCTCTCCTCTCCCTATGACAGCAGAAGACCGACTCGAGTGCCTTTACTGACAGCACGACATCTCCTGCAGCGACTCTCCTGGGCTCGTGAGCATATCGACTGGTCCTTAGACCAGTGGAAAACCGTGGCGTGGTCAGGTGAGTCACGATTTCAGTTGTTACGTGCTGATCGTAGAGTTCGAGTGTGGCGCAGACCCCACGAAGCCATGGACCCAAACTGTCAGAAAGGCACTGTTCAAGCTGGTTTTGGCTGCATAATGGTGTGGGCTGTTTTTACATGGCATGGACTCGGTCCTCTGGTGCAACTGAACCGATCATTGACTGGAAATGGTTATGTTCAGTCGCTTGCAGATCACTTGCAGCCATTCATGGACTTCACGTACCCACACAACGATGGGATTTTTATGGATGACAATGCGCCATGTCACCGGGCCAGAACTGTTCGCGATTGGTTTGAAGAACATTTCGGACAATTCCAGCGCATGATCTGGCCACCTAGATCGCCCGATATGAATCTCATCGAGCACTTATGGGACATCATCGAAAGGTCTGTTCGTGCCCAAACTCCTGCACCATCCACACTTTCACAATTATGGACGTCTATACAGACAGCATGGCTCAATATTCCTGCAGAGGACTTCCAACGACCTGTGGACTCCATGACACGTCGAGTTGACGCACTTGCCGGGCAAAAGGAGGACCGACACGATATTAACAGTCATCCCATGACTTTTGTCACTTCAGTGTATATATACTATAAATACAATTTTCTTTAAAAAATATTATATATTTTGAGAAATAGGAAAATTTGTGGTAAATTTTAATGAAATTTAACCAAACAGTTAACACTCTACACTAAAGTGTAGTGCAGAAATCCTATGTTTCATTGCACACAAGCTATAGAGTTCAATAATGATGAATAAAATGAAGCAAAATCTGAGAAAAATGTTGAGATGCAAAGAAGTTAGGGTAAAATTATACATATATATGCACTTTTTTCCATAAATTTACAACAAATTTTCTAAAAGCACTTGTAAATGAAAAAGTATTTCACCAGCAATGAAACTTTGGTTCATTTCATTGTCCATATTATTTAAAATACACGCTGAAATTTATATGTTAATACCTCTATTAGTTTTTGGGATATCATGTGAACGGTGGATAATTTTAAAAAAAGGAAAGTTTTGGGAAAATTGAAGACAAATTTAGATGAAGAAACATGTGATCCTGGATGATAGGTAAAACCTTCCTTTTCCTAGGAAAGATAAACGGTTTTGGAAAGAGAAAACTCTTAACTACAAGAAATAAGACCAAAAAAATTCGCCAATGTGGTCGATAACCAGTATTTTTAACGTAGTCGGATACCTTAAGTATTTAAAGTGCAATTCATTTAACTCTGATAGAATTTCTGTAAAGGAGTAAATCTGATTCATTTGCCTTATTTCGACATCGACATGGAAACAGAAGAATAAGACATGAATTGCTCGAATCAATTTAATATCGATGGTATGAAAAAGGCGGCATAATGTGTAAAAATTCTTTTCGTGGAAGGTAAGGGTTACTGAGTTGCAATTTTGAATCCATAAGGATTCTTTAGACCAATAAAGAAATATGTTACAAGTTTGATGCGAGAGGCCTTTTGCAGTAATGATTTCTTATTGTAATAATGTGCATTTCGTTAGTATAGAGCGGTGAAAGAATGAATGTAGTTCAAATAAATAAGTTGTAAATGAAAGTCTCATAATTGCAAATGAAATTGTAAAGTTGAAATCAAACTCTTATGGAAAATGAAAATTCAATAATTTCACTTCAAAATCGAATACATTAATTTAACTCATAATCTAGTATGGGATAACTATCAATTTCAGAGTTGGACCACTTTTTTGAAAAGCAATCTATAGTAGGGTTTATGAAGGTGTTTGTGTCACTGCCATCTATAATCAAACCACACTAAGAATGTTGACAGAACGGAATTTTAAGCTGCAAAACTATTCATGATATAATTCCAAGTTCTATAAGTTCATGATAAAACTGTTATTTCAACAATATTCTGCAGACAACAGTATTAATATTTGAAATTTTCTCATTTCATGGAGCCTCCTCAATCTAAAAGCTCAACTGGAACTTTAATTTGCCAATATACATAATAAATGCGAGTTATTTCCACCAATTAACAAAGAAAAAACACGAAGCGAAATTTTCTAATGCAAAATTTTCATATTCAAAATATATTGAGAGTAATATAGTCAAAATATTTATTCTTAAAAATAGGTACCAATTAAAATCTTAGAATTATAGTTTATATGATTTTTACTGAATTACATCGAAATAATCACATTAAAAAAGAAGTTTTAAAGGAAGGCGTGTTTGTAAGCCAAATCATAATTAAAACTATCTATAAATAAAAATTAAATAGAATTAAAATTTTTCTAGTGACACTTAGTAGCTTCTAGAAGAATTAGAAATAATTTAATTATAATAACAAAATGGTGTTCTTGTGAACTTAGGATGAATTAAGTTTCACGAAGACAAAGCATCATGTATTGTTTTAATCCCTTCTTGTTGATTATGTCATTGCAGGTCGTCTGATTTTCGACAACTTGAAGAAATCGATCGCTTACACCTTGACGAGTAACATCCCAGAAATCTCCCCGTTCCTGCTGTTCATCCTGGCCGATGTCCCCCTCCCGCTCGGCACCGTCACCATCCTCTGCATCGATCTCGGCACTGACATGGTAAATACAGAGTAAAACTTTCTCACCTCAGCGAGGAATTTTCTTTTGCTATGCTTCAAAATTTCCTAATGAATGCAAAAGTTTAATCAGCTTAAATACAATATTTTCTTCATGTGCTTAAATACAATATCATCTTCATGTCCTTAAATACAATATTTTCTTCAAGTCCTTAAACACAATATCTTCTTCATGTGCTTAAATACAATATTTTTTTTCTTGTGCTATTTATGAATACTTTTTGTGTTGTTTTTGCTTTTCACAAACGATCTGCCATATGTTAGATCAGCTCCAGTAGAGGTTGACTGCAAAAAATCTGTATAATAAGGGGGATCGAGTGTTGAGGCTCACTTTAAGGAAACTAAACTCTTTAAAGGGGGTTTTAACATCCGAACTTAACTTTTTAAGAGGGTGACTGTGAAACTGGATGGTCAAAGCAACTTTTACATGCAAGGTGTATTTTTCTACCACTTTCAAAGGTAAAAACTTTTTAGTCAATTCAGAACATTTCTGGGAGCCACGGTAACATTTGATTTCCAGCAGCGTGTCAGATGATGTTCTCTCGTACCATTGGTGCCCATGTGGAGAACACTATATTAAATTGAGCTCAACTTCTTCATTTGAGTATAGGTTGTTGATAAGTAAGAGAAGAGACCGTAGCATCATTTTTTAATAAACGGGGAGAATTTTCTACCACTTTCAAAGGAAAATCACTTTAGGTGGCCACCTTTTAGTCTAACTAGAACAGTCTGGGTGCCACGGGGATATTTGATTTCCAACAGAGTGCCAGGGGATGTTCTCGTGTACCAATGTTGCCTAGGTGGAGTACGCCATATTAAATTGAGCTCAACTTCTCCATTTGGGTATAGTTCTTGATAAGTAAGCGAAGAGCCAGTAGTATCATTTTTTTTATAAGCGGGGTGAATTTTTCTATCTCTTTCAAAGGAAAAAAGATTTAAGGTGGTCACTTTTTAGTCTGTTCAGAACACTCTGGGAGCCACGGTGACATTTGATTTCCAGCAGAGTGCAAGGGGTTGGATAGATTGGCCAAAAAGGGTAGTGATAAGGAAATTGCCACTGGCATTTTGTTTATTTATCCACACCTACACTCAAATAAAGGAGTTGTGCTCAATTTAATATGGAGTACGCCACTTGGGTACCAATGGTACGAGAGAACATCCCCTGGCAATCTGCTGGAAATCAACAGTGGCCGTGGTTCCCAGACTGCTCTGAATAGACTAAAAAGTGGCCACATTAAGTGTTTTTCCTTTGAAAGTGATCTCTCGTATCATTGGTGCCCAAGAGAAGTACGCCATATTAAAATGAGCACAACTCCTTCATTTGAGTGTAGGTGTGGATAAGTAAGCAAAAAAGGCCTGTGGCAATTTCATTCTCACTACCCTTTTTGGCTAATCCGTGACCTCATTACCATAAATGTTTATGTGTGATGCAGGTGGATATTGTGGATCTGAAATATCTTCCTCAGTTTGAGCAGAATAGATACCTTGAAACAGAGAAAGATCTTTCAGAACAACGAATGAATATTTGTGATTATTATAATGCAATCTAGATGAAACTACCAATTAAAGATTCACGTTGAAAGAGAAGTGTGCATCTTTCGTTAGAGAAAGTTCTGTACCTTTTATTACCAGCTGAGGTAGATTACTGACTTTACTATGATGAATTTAAATATACTGTTACGGATTTTCCTATCCTCAATCTGCCGGGTTCGTTTATCTTGTATAGTTGTGAGAAGATGATGATGAATCACACAATGATCGGTCCTTCAATAGATGACACAACACAGACGACGTTTATTTACAGGAAAAAGGCAGGATAGTACGAAGCCGACAAATATGTACACCACAACTATGTACAGGAGATAGCTATAAACAGCCGTAATCTGCACACTGCAGATATTAGCCCACAAAGCATTAGTAGTCCACAGGCAGAAATTCCTTAGCTCACACAGAGGTCAGACAGGATTCAGCAGGATAGGGCATCTTTAACGGATTCTTTTCTACACTCACATAGGTCTCTCCTGAACAGACTGAAACTCCTCTGTCTCTTCTTGCCTTCGCTGCCGACTCACTACTTCGCACAACGGGACTACTCCTCAGTTTAGGACAGCTCCGTTCCCGACGTCGACACAACAGATTACGACACAGGCTTCATCAGAATACACCACACAGCGATCAGCAGTCCTCCGTTCAGGACTCCTCAGTTAAAGACCTCCCTACTCGATCGACTACCGCTGTACTTCGTTCAACTTCCAAGACTTCTCAGTTCCGGTCTTCTCATTCAACTCCACCGCTCTTCTTGTCTTCTCGACTGCTTCAACTGACCGATCAGTTTGTCTTCTCCCTTCATCACTATAGACTGGCTGTCTTATGTATAGCGATGGGAGGCGGGGCTAAAATCTTCTGGGCCAATCAGGAGCATTCTGGATGTATATCGGCTCCTAATGGAGGGGTTCGGGAAAATTCTCGATGTTTCGGGTATTATCGATTTTGTTGCCAAATTCGTTGCCAAGTTTGTAGCCAAGCCCTGAGACCTCTGACGTCACATCCATTTATTATTCAATACAGATTACTGTAAATCTGTCTTCCTTACGATGACAGTATTAGAGCAGGAAAGCAAAACCCCAGGTTCGTATCAATACTATCTTTCAAGAAGGCTTCAAAGGGAAAATGAACCACAATTGTCGAGAGAAATCTCCTACAGCCAGCCACACTGTAATAAGCAATTCGTTGCTCATGTTCACATTGCTCTACTAGTTTGAAGAGGTGGATATTTATAATCATAAAAATCCCTTAATAAACAAGAAATGATTTATTCAAAATAAATAGCATCCATACCATATCCGCATCATAAAATCATTCTTATACAGTATGGCGTCCTATCCAGCCCTTAAGGTGCATTTGTTAAGAAAAAGCATTGTAAATGTTTTTCCAAACAATGTCAAACTCTTGCATCGATGGATGAGGGGCCGTGATCTCAGGCATTCATCTTCTTCACCTTTATCTCAATCTCTCAGCTTTCTATTTTTTTAAGCCTTTTGCCCCGGAAATAAATTTTCTCTTCTTCGTTCTTTTTCCCGAGTTGTTTGAGTTGAAGAGATTTATTGCCGTCGCTTTCATTGGAACCAGAGCGTGATGAATCACCGCATCAAAGAATCCGCAACGATCACGGCAACAGAAAAAGCTGTACTTGTTATTATGAATTGGGTATTTTTCAAATTGACTGCTATTCTGACAGTGCAATAAACTGGGTTATGGTTTCATAAATTGGTGAATAAAAAGAAATATTTGAGTGTTTTTAACAGTAAATGTAACACGTTAACCGCTTAAATGTTTTGCCCATACGTGTATCGATTTATCGTGTTTTGATAGTTGTAAGAAAAAAAATCATCCATTCATACTGCTTGTAATTCAATTTTAAAATTACTTCGAAACGTAGTTTAAAGTCAAATATTCACGGGATTTCCATTGGAATCAAAATATGAAAATATTCCCAAAATAAAAGGTGTCATCTTATTAGATAATAAAGAAAATAAAGCATTTAAGGAGTTAAATGTTGAGATACATTGGGTTATATTCCAGAAATTGAGTAGTATGTCTTTTCCACATGAGTATGTGATTATTTTTAAAAGAAAGTATGTTTCGATATCAAACCAGTTTTATTTGATAGAATCGGAATTTATTGATTTACAATTGTTTCTTTAAGAATTGCTCAAAAATTAATTTTTTATTGATATTTAAAGGAAGACGAAAGGACATTTCGATAAATACATTTTTTTCGCCAATGCAAACTTTTTCAGAGTTGTGAATTTTTTTAAATACAGACATTTTAATTTTCTTTTTAATTCAATTAATTTCCAAATTGGCATAGAAAAGTAGAAATCTTCTCTATAAATAAAAATGAATGTTTGCCTGCATGTCTCGCATGCCTTCCTAAACCATTCATCCGATCGCGATGAAACTTGGCCAGCTTCTTATTTACACCTACGGGATGGTTATAGGGATAGTACGGTTATCTAAAATTTAAAAAAAAATTCAGATCTCAACCACATCTATTTACCAAGGATTCATCTCCAAATAATTCACCGAGGGGACAATAGATTCTGTAGGAAAGCTAAATCTATGTTAAAGGTTAATATTTTGTAGCTATAATACGCAAATGTCGTACAATTTATTTTCAGAGGTAACAACTCTAAGAGGTAAGAAGGTTTTGGGGCGTTACTAAAGGTTTTTTACTAAATTTTAGTTTTTCGCAATAACTACCAAAAATATTGCAGTACAAATAATTTTCAGAAATTATATTTTCAGCTAAGATCAAAGATTTTATGATATAAATATATTTTCTATGTTTAATCCATTTTAAAAGAAAATATTTTAATCACTTTTTCTAATATTAATCTTGAGAATTCTGCACTTATATGAATCACGAGATACCATAAATAGTTTCTTTCATTACCATTCTGAAAGAACACCGAGCTTTACAACTCTAAAAGTTAAAACAAATCTAATGCATAAAAATGAATATTTGTTTGTTCGTGTTTTATGTACTGTCGCATCGTTCATCCTATTATATAAAAAATTGCCGAATGATTGATTGATTGCACTTAATATTATTTTTTTCGGTGGCAGCAACGCGCCGGGTACCAGATAGTATAAAATAAAATTAATTATTTTTGGAAATCGCAGTTTGTGTGGATGTCTTTATCCTCTGCAAGAAGAATTCGTTACAAATGTTCAGCTCTAGTGGTGTGACTTCATAAAAGATTTCACCCCTATTTATTGTATCCATTCATTGTCTCTCTTCCCGAATCTCCAATAGACATGTTTACATCCCCAAACGCCGGCGTCCTGGCCTAGGGGTCCCTTGACCTAGATATCTGGGGTTCGATTCCTCTTTCGGGCATGGTTGTTCTTCACTGTGTTCTATCAGTCGTGTAAAAAGAGAGAGTATGAGTTTCGTCTTGTGAGCCAGAAGTTAGATCTCTGCCCTCGAGTGCTTAGGGGTCTTTACACTCATAACCTGCTGCATCCCCTTTCCGTTGCAGTGCTTACACGACTGCATCATCAAATGACCTGGCAAAAGAAAGGTATGATTATTAAAAAAGTGTTTTTCTCCCTTAATTCAAATAGATGTGAAATTTCATCAGAATCAAAGAAATTAGCAATTTCATCTGAATCTCGAGGTGGAATTTCTTTTCACAAACAATTGTCTCCATATACGAGAAATTGAAAACGAGTATTCTTGTCTAACTTAAATTTATTTTTTGACAACGAAATTTTCATGCATATTCCTTTGTACTGTAAATACATGTTGTGCTTTCTTTTCAGGTACCCGCTATATCTTTGGCCTACGAAAAAGCAGAAAGTGATATTATGAAACGGAAACCTCGAGACCCGAAGAACGATAAGCTTGTAAATGAACGGTAATAACTATTGAATAGAATCAAATTTATTTTCCCTATAAAAGTTTGCTCTGAAGTATTTATTTTTTTATGAAATTTTTTAATTAACAACTTAATTTTTAAACTTAGTTTATACAATGTTATTTTTTAATTTATATAATACTAGCCGCCTTTGGCGACCAGCTGGTTCGCCATGAGTAATGCGTTCTAAAATTTTCAATTAAATTACATATTTATTAGCCTTGAAGTCATTCCGGGCATTGATTGGCCTGAAATTAATATTTTCTTTAAGCTGATGGACGGAAAGTTATACGAGAACACGTTTTCCTAATAATATTCTTTAATTTTATAAATCAGTCAGTTTCAATGATTAATTTAGAAGACTGATTGATGAAGAAATTTTTATTTAAAATATGAATAAAAATATTTTTTTAAATATGGCTCACAGAGCAAAGAATGAAGGAATCTAAAACTCATTATTCATCAATGCATTGTTTGACTCAAGCTACATAAAATGTAGTTATTTACTTCA
>JAPMOQ010008617.1:573525-589794 GCA_026543055.1 Argiope trifasciata | reverse complement strand
ATGGGTCCGTTAATCAATTATTATCCGAAAACCACGCCCGCGGAATTCAATTACAAAGAGGTGCGGAGAAGTTTGAACTCCGCTACAAAGTTTCTGTTGTCTCAGCTGAAAGGATTGCCGAGAAAACAGGCAACTCGAATGTCCCGATATTTGCATCGGTTTCTTTTGATAAATTCCACTAGCTGGGACCAGGCGCTGCCGCAGAATAAATGATTTAGGAAATATCGTTTGGAATTTGAAATAGTTGTCTTGCTTAGTTCGGAGTGATATTTATTTTCTTGCCGGCAATGAATACATTCATTAAAATTGAAGGATATATAAAAGAGAAAAATAAATAACATTTACTCTATTTTTATTATTCCATTCTACAAACAAATATTCATTATTATATATTAGATCTGTGCATTTTTTAGAATTGTAAAACTTGGTGTTCTTACACAATGGCAATGAAAGATACTATTTATTCAATCTCGTGATTCCTTTAATATTCGTTCGGAATTCTCAAGTTTAATGTTAGAAAATCTGATTAAAATATTCTATTCTACAAACAAATATTCACTTTTATATATTAGCTTTGTGTATTTAGAATTTTAGAATTGTAAATCTTGGTGTTTTTTTCAGAATGGTAACGAAAGAAATTATTTATTCAATCTCGTGACTCGTTTAATATTCGTTCAGAATTTTCAAGGTTAATTTTAGGAAATGTGATTAAAATATTTTCTTTTAAAATTCATTCAACATAGAATATATATTTATGCCAAAAAATCTATAATATAATTGAAAAGATAATTCTTTTAAAACTAAGATTATTCTAAATTATTTGCAGTACAATATTTTCGGAAGTGACTGCAAAAATGCTCTAAAATTTTAGTAAATGCTTAGGTAAAGCGTTGCTCCTGCAGAAAAAATGCTCTTGGAAATATCGTTTGAAATTTGAAATTAATCTTTTTTTTAAATTAAGAATGTTATTTATTTTCTTGTCGGCAGTGAATTCATTAACTGAAACTGAAGGATATATAAAAGAGACAAATAAATAGCATTTATTCTATTTTTATTATTCTTTTCTACAAACAAATATTCATTTCTATGTATTAGATTCATACACTGATGGAAAAAAAAACTCCCAACACCAAGAAAAAATTATTGTACAGTAATGAAATTTTAGGAATACATTTGTCTAGGTAACATATTTAATTGATTAAAGTTTCAAGATCACAGGTAGAGCCATTTCAAATGTGAAATGTTGGTACATTAGTAACCGGTGTAACCGCCAGAATTTTGAATGCAAGCATGCAAACGTGCATGCATTGTGTCGTACAGGTGTCGGATATCAGTTTGTGGGATGGAGTTCCATGCCTGTTGCACTTGGGCGGTCAATGCAGGGACGGTTAATGCTGGTTGTGGATGACGCTGGAGTTGTCGTCCAATGATGTCCCATACGGGCTCGATTGGAGAAAGATCTGCTGATCTAGCAGGCCAAGGCAACATGTCGACACTCTGTAGAGCATGTTGGGTTACAACAGCGGTATGAGAGCGAGCGTTATCCTGTTGGAAAACACCCCCTTGAATGCTGTTCATGAATGGCAGCACAACAGGTTGTATCCCTAGACTGACGTATAAATTTGCAGTCAGGGTGCGTGGGATAACCCCGAGAGTGTTCCTGCTGTCACACGAAATTGCTCCCCAAACCATAATTCCAGGAGTAGGCCCTGCGTGTCTAGGCCGCAGACAGGTCACTAGCAGGCGTTCACCTGGCCTCCTTCTAACCAACAAACGGCTATCACTGCGACCAAGGCAGAACCGGCTTTCATCAGAAAACACAAAAGATCTCCACTCCGTCCTCCAATGAGCTCTAGCTTGACGCCACTCACGTCGCAAACGGCAGTGGTTTGGAGTGCGTGGAATGCACTATACAGGGCGTCTGGCTCGGAGCTGTCCTTCAAGTAACCGATTTGTAACAGTTCGTTGTGTCACTGTGGTGCCAACTGCAGCTCGAATTTCAGCTGCAGACGCAGTACGATTAGCCACAGCCATACGCCGAATACGACGGTCTTCTCTCTCAATAGTACCACGTGGCCACCCGGAACCTGGTCTTCTTGAGGCAGTACCTTCCCTTGACCACTGCCGCCAATACTCATGCACAGTGGATACATTCCTGCCAAGTCTTTCAGCAATATCGCGGAAAGAAAACCCACCTTCTCGTAGCCCTACAACACGACCTCGTTCAAACTCAGTGAGCTGTTGATAATGGCTTCTTTCTCTTCTCAGAGGCATCCTTGACTAACATTAATCCACTACGTCAAATCTCGATTGTAAATAACGATCACGAACCTTACAGCGCTTATTTAAAGCAAACCTCATTTGCATGCTCATAGTGTCGCTACTAGCGCCACACTTACGCGTGGAGCTAGAAATTCGAATCGACGTCATCTTTCAGATGTATAAACACGCCTACCAAATTTCGTTTATCTAGCACAGCTCCTTCCTAGTGTTAGGAGTTTTTTCCATCAGTGTATATATATATATTATTTTGTCACCTAGGAACGTATCCCCACTAATCCCATAAAAATGACCATTCAGTATTCACGGTTTCTGTATTCGCGGCATATTTATAGAACATATAACCCACGAATAAAGAGCTTTTACTGTATTTAAATTACAGTTACAATGATTCCCGTATAAATAGATGTGTCTACAGGTTAATTTTGTTTAGTTATATTAACTTCCCGTTTTAAAGCAACAATAGCACTATTTTGGAAGCACAGTCAGATGAAGAGGTAGACACCTGAGCTGGCACCCCCCTCTCTACGTCTACAGGTTACATTTGCCTATTTTTGGCGTAATCAGGCGAATCTAAAATAGAATAAAAACTAAGTGCTTATATGATACATTTCTCGGACGTGAATATGGGTCTCGGCTTCTGAGCGTTAGGATTTCAGGTTCAAGATCCGATTCCCCCAAAGAACCGTAGTGCAAGGGGATATGTTGCACGTTAAATCTGTCAGGCCAAATATCTTCCCTCTGATGTGGTGAGGGGGGTTCCAACTCAGGTTTCATCTTCATCATCTAACAGCGGTTCAAAATTACCAGATCCGTTACAAAATAGCCCTAGTTTTGCTTTGAAACGAGATGTTAATATAACTAAATTATGCTCGGACGTGAATGCTAAAAAAAGGAATTAAAAAAGTGAACATTTATGCGATATTTTAATCCATTATGATTGTGATATCCATTTTAAAAGCACCTTTGACTTAATAAGAATAGTTTTTTTTTAAAAAGGTTCTTGGTAAAATTAAGAGAATTGAATATATGTAATGATGTTTTAAAATGTAATTTAAATCCTAATTAATTTCTAAAGTTTTAGCATTTTAACCTATATCAACTTAATTCTAAAACGTTCTCTTATTTCCTGATCCTATTCCATCTTTTATTTATTTAATTAATGCTACGAGAGCTCTGTATAAATGCTCAAATTGTCTCTTTCATCTTCTCCAAATAAAATGATAAAAATCTGTAACCCTAAAAAAATTCTTTTAAAAGATACCTATAATTCCCATACTTAAATCGACACGTGTAAGGAAATCTCTATCAGAATCTCATGGTATATAATCATCGGGATAAATGCAGGTGCTCTTTTCCTTAGAAATTTCTGTTCGAACTAACCGCATCTAATTGCAGTGGTTATTCAGTTGCAAAGAACTCGAAGGATAAATAACACAATGGATTTATACATTTAAAGAATATGATTCTGGAATACTAAAACACCAACAAAGATCAGAGTTATGAGGATGGATTGTATATCAAAGAGGCCCTATTTTTATCGTTTGAAATAAAATTCGAATGGAGTGATGAAATACAATTTTATTGCATATTTGTCCACAAAAATCTAACTCCCAATTTTTGGTAGATTTAAGATGATGGTTCAAATTTTAAACCAGTTTAGAAAAACAAAATAAATAATTCAAGCTGACCATTCTGACAAGACACAGGCTCTTAGGTTTCCATTGTAAAATGATATTGGACATTACGTGATTTCCTTCGAATTAGAGATGACATTTGCAATTCCTCTTAATTTATAGATGAGAGAGGACAAACATAAATATATACATGGCGGCTGGTTCATTTATTATCTATAATTCTAGAAAATGACTCATGACAGCCTTTGTCTAATAGAAGACATTTTGGTGTAACAAAGACATTAAATAAGATATGAAGAATTATTCTACGATACTATGATATTCTACAATACTGTGTGCAGGCCAGTATTCGAAAAATGATGATAGGGTGTATTTTGTGGAGAATAGGAAACGACCTAAAGAACGGAGAATGACACAATGGCAATTTTACGTGGGTTCTCAAATTACAGAAACTTACTTTTGAACGCACTAGAAATCTCTCTCCTTATATCTATTAACCATAGATACATCCAGATACATACGGATTATTCAAAGGGCCATGGTAGCCTGATTGGTAGAGCGTCAGACTCGTAACCGAAAGGTAGTGAGTTCTGTCCTCGTCTCTGCCAAAGACCACCGTGTTGGCTCATGGCAGTTGGGCCACGTTCAATAGGTCGTGACTGCAAAGTCCTCCAAGTTCCCATAATGAGGCACGAGGGCTTATTAGGGTCTAAATTCCGACTTGCGGAGGGATGAATGCATTCGACCTCCCCCTAAAAAGAGTTGTGTCGTGTGTGTTCGAGCAAAGTCGTCCTCTCACCTGAATGGTGCTCTTTAACAACGAAAGGCGCATACCTCTGAATTCCTTCGAAAGAGCTCCGCTCATTCGGGCTTGGTTTGACCAAGTGGCATTAGACCCACCATCCACCATTACCCACAGATTATTCAACCTTTGTCCTTTTTGTCATCACCATGTTTTTTTCATAAAAAACCCATTCAAACAGTTTCTATATCTTTTAAAATGTTTTTTCGCCACTAATATAATGATTGTATTTAGTTCCATGTTTTCTTCGGATTATATGTTCGACTAGAATCATTTCCCAAAATGAACTGAACTCATCTGTAGATATTTCTAAACCCCACTTCTTCTTGTTGTATACAGCCAACCACCCCGCCACCACTAAACGTAGCAGTATCGACAGGATTTGTTGTGGTCGACTGCGTTCACTCGAGGCTAACTGTTGCCCGCAATAGAAGATCACGCCTACTTCCTTAAAATCAAGTGACCACAACGGGACAGTTATTTCCATTGTCCCGTTGATTTTCCGGAATAACTGCCCCGTTGTGATAAAAGTTGTTCGCGTTGTCTCAACTGTTCACACGTGGACAATGCAGAGAGGCAACGTTTGCGGAACAGTAATAAGCCTAGTGTGAACCCACCTTGATATTATAGGTTGTATTCTTGCTGTTGAATAACAAGGGTACAGAAAAACGGACGTTCTTTTTTCATATGCATCAATAGTATGATCACGCCTTCGCTACGTTGTGGAAGATATTCAATTTTATGTTACAGAAAAGTGACCAAAACAAGAGGTAAGTTGCAATAGTGTTCCATTTCTTCAAACTCATGGAATTGCATCATAATTTAACATGGATTGGTTTTACTTGAAATATTTGAAACCAGTTTTCTACTAATTAACCAAATCGCATACAATGACGTGTTTGAGAAGCGCATCGAATTATCGAATTTTTAGTCTGTAATTAAGTCAAGAGTATTAAAAAATTTAAAGTGAAAAAAGACACTGGAAACGTGTTATTGTTAAAAGGAATTAAAATAATTGTAAGCATTCTAATTAGGAAGCTATTAAATTCGTCATTTAATTAAGAAGTTTAGCATATTCGTATGTCAGGTGGTTAAAGTTTCTTGTTATAGATAACTCCAAGGCTTGTGAACTACATTGCAAATGATGTTATTGCAGCATTAGGTTCGACAAGCCTTACTAGATTGCCCATCGCTTGAACAAATCTGATAAACAATTTATCCTGTGCACAATCAATAACTTCAAACTCAAAATAAAATTGCATGAGTATATCATATTCTATATAAATAAAAATGAATGTTTGTCTGTATGTCTCTCATGCGTTCCGCTCATCGGATTGTGATAAATCTTTTAATTTTTATTTCTTGCACTTGCCGGATGGTTATAGGCAAAGTAAAATTATGAAATATATAAAACTTATTTTCAGATCTATTTACCGCATCTTTTAACCGAGGATTATTGTCAAATTAACTCGCCAAGGAGAAAACAGTTTTTTCACAAAACCAATTACATACCGGATGCTACGAGTCGGACAGACAAGAAATTCATTTGTTTCTTCTAAAGACGGAAAAACAAAAATTTATTGCCCACCCTAAAGCTCTTGAATAATAAAATAAAAAAAGAATAGAATAAAAATTAGTTACACTTCTCTTTTAAATATCATTCAACTTCAATGAATGTATTCATTTACGATATTATTCCGAATTAAAAAAGACAATTATTTTAAATTTCAAACGATATTTCAAAAATTACATCTTCTGCGGCAGCAACGCACCGGGTACTAGCTAGTTTACTATAAGGGCCACGGTTGCTGGTGGTAAGGTCATGGTTCGTCAGTCATAGGGTTTCAGGTTCGAGACCTGATTCTATCCGGGAACCGTCGTGTAATCTGGGGCATGTCAAGTCCATCAAATCAAATGTCTTCCCTCTGGTGAGGTGAGGGGGGTGCCAGCTCAAGTGTCGTTCTCATCATCTGACCGTAGTTCAAAATGACAAGGTCCCTTCTAAAATAGCTATAGTGTTGCTTTAAAAACGGGACGTTAATATAACCAAACTAAACCAAACCGATCATTTAGTATATAAAAATATAATTTATACAAGAATCTATTGTAAAAACATAACAGAACAAATTGGCCTATTTCTTCAAAAACCAATTGGTAATTTTGTTTTCCAATTCATTTAAAGAATATAACTTATGTAAAAAAAAAGAGTTTGTGTCATATAAAATTATATTTGAGGTTTTTTTTTTCCGTTACATTTTTTTTTTCAAATAGAAGTTAAAGAATGATATGATACTCAACTTTAGAAGGAGAATACATCAGTTTAACATAAAAGAATATATATTCACATAAAGTACAAAATAAAACTTTTTAGTTATTTAACAAAGATTATTTATCGGCTACATCATATCATATTTCCAGTTGAAATACCCATAAACTGGGGACTAATCTAGAAAAACGTATTCATCTATTTACAAAGAAGCCAACATCAGCATTTTAACACCTGAATTCCCCAAAAACGCACTAAAAAATTCAGAAGCTGATAATAACAACCGGTAATAATTGATGAAGATCAAAACTCATTAAAAATGATTGTATCTCAAAATTACCACTCGTAAAATCTTAATTTAGAGACGTCAGTTAAGTTTTCTTTTTTAGTGTCTGTCTTCACAAAACCTTCCTGAGAAGCATTCTGCACTCTCTTTAATTGAAAATGCTCCCTGTGCTTCGTAATGGATTATAATGAGTTCGACTAACTGCTTCGTTTAATGGGCGTCGTTTTACGATTTTGTAGTTTAACGATGCTGCGAATTATAAAGTCCCAACAAATCGATAGCCCGCTTCTTATATCGATATGGCTGACTTTCTTCTATCGATTGGACCCAACGTTCAAATTGCTTTCTTGCGAGTTTGGAAATAGGAATTTTTAATGTGAATTTTGAGGTGTTTTTTTTAAATGTTGGATTTTAAAAAAGTAATTATAATGCTGTTTGAAATTATAGCTTTTTTAAATTTTGGAATGTATAAAAAAGGAAAGGAAAAAAAAATGTAAAAATCGACATAATTTAACGATTCAAACCAACTTGCATCCAATTATCTTTATTATGTTTCTTTTCAATGTTATTATGGAATAATTATTACTACATGTTATTATGGAATTAATAATTCCATAATAGCATGTAATAATAATCATTATTTGCTATTATGGAATTATTACATGTTATTACGGAATTATTATTATTATAAGAATAGGGTGAAGTGAATCATAGTGTGCCCCCGAGTTTCTCGCCAACATGGCAACCCAACGGAACGTTCTTCTAGCAACCCTAATAATGTTTTGTTGACTACTTTTTTCAATATTTGAGTTGTGCATGAACTACAACTATTTTATGAAAAATATTAAATTATAAATTATTAAAAAAATATCGATTAAGGATTTTAATTTTGTTCTTTACTAAAATTGAAAGGTGTTTTTTTTACATAAAAATAAATTAAATCTCAAATTAAAATCAAAATTATAATACTTATCTGTAAAGATCATAATTTTAATGCATAAAGTGGTAGCCACAACTGTTTCTTAAAAGTGTTTGTTTATTTTGTCCGCCATCTTTATTGGCAATTTGGCATCCTTGGCGCATCAAGGGGCACACTATTCTTCAACCTTTACAGAAGAAAAAACAAAAGTATGTAAGGAAATGGCACATTTTAGTTCTTTACGATTCCACCTGGGATCAATGTTAAAAAAAATCCAATAAAATAACTAATTATTGCGAACATTTAAAAAAATTATTGGGTTTAGCAGTGTTATCATGAGAGAATATAATATTTAAATTTAAAGATTTTGAAGCCACAAAATACACGGTTAGAAAATATGCGATTTATCGCTTTTGAGGCATTTTTTCCGCTTTTAAGATTTTAGAAAAGAATAAAGAAGAATGTCATATTTGGTGATTTATCTCAACAAAAAGACTTCTGCCCTCTGGGTGCTCAGGGGTCTTTACCCTCAGAAGCTACTGTACCGCCTTTTCGTGGAAACACGGACACGACATCATCATCATCATCATCTCAACAAAAAGCTACAGCTTCTCGTGAATGTCTGTCATGTACCCGATTCTCCTGTCTGCCCAATAATGTGCATGTTCGTAAGACGTTACAGCAAGAAGAACCGTAGAGAAGAAAATGGAAATGAACGCAAAACAGTGATATATATAATAAATGTGACAGTTTGGATGTTTGTGACTCAATCACGCCAGAACGGAATCTGAGGAAATTTAGATAGATTAGAGTCAAGAAGAGAGGCTACTTTTACTCCGGTTCATTTTTTATTCATTAAAAACCAAATTTTGAACCAAAAAGCTGAGGCCAAATCCCGCCAAAGATAAGTGAGGCTCCAGTTTTTTTGCCGCAACAAAATTTCGACCCATTATTTCAAGCAAATCTATTTATTTTCTGCGTGTTTGATGTATTTAAAATCAAATGGTGTCAATGAATCGATCTTTCGAATTCATTCTGAAGTACTTTTAGATGAAAAGAAAACAGAATAATGAAAATAAAAAATTTCTAATCTGCATTGAGTTACCCCAATTGGCGTAGGAAAGACAGACATGTGTGTTACGCCAACTGGTGTTGAAAGTTCGTGCGTGACTGTCGGCAACTGTGTTTTTATTTAATATAAAAGTTTAAAAATTATTTGTACTCTTGCAGCTATCTCAATTTCGATCAATAAATAAAATGGGTTTGACCTGGCTTAATTTGCTGTTTTGTTTTATTTTGGGTATACAATGTAAATAAATCGCTTTTACGTTAGCTGTGTGTTTTTGTTACTAAATTCTATTTATGTTATATATTTTCCGTATATGCTTATACCTTTAAATATATCCTTTTTAGGTTGGGTTTTAATTTTGATCATTTTTTGTAGTTTTTCGTATATATACATCAAAATTTCCATGCGCATAGAGTCTCGGGCAATAGCTAGTAAATCTATATATAATAACTGTTAAAAAAGTTTTGAAGCTCGAAGGATTTTGAGATGAAAAAACCCGTCGTTTTCAAAATATCAACGCATACATAATCTGGTAATCACATGGTTGTTTCAAACAAATTTAAACTGAATAATGATTTAAATTAAAACAAACATTAACCTAAAAATAATGCTGTTTTCATAAAATAATTAAAATTTGAGATAGCAGATTTCAATTATATTTTATTTATTTTTATTTTTTTAATTTTATTTTTGAACTAATCGCCTTTGGTGACCAGCTAGTTTGCCATGAGTAATGCGTTCTAAAATTTTCAATTAAATCACATATTCATTAGCCAAAATTTAAGAAATAGTTAAAGTTAAAAGATTCAGTTATTAGTAGTTAAAGAGTCGGTAACTTTATTCGGAAAAACTTTTTGAGTTTAATGCTCTAACAATTTATCGATTATGCTTCCAAAATATTAAAAATGTTTTTTTCGGTGATGTTACCAAAATGTTAAATATGTTTTTTTAAAAAAAGCGAAAAAGGGGAAAAATTATTGAATTAATGATACAGATACTACAAACGATTATAGAAATATGCCATTAAGTCGGGATTTCAATGCATATCCTGTCTAAATTCAACCAGGTTAACTGTAAATAAAGATAATTTATGGAATTAATTATATATCTATTGCAAACGATCATAGAATCCATTGCCTTGCATTTATTTTTTTAGAAGATATCTCATTTTATATTTATGTTATTTTATCCAGTCACATGCTGAAAGTTGTATTTCTTTAGATTTGATTTGCGATGATAGTTTTTTTTTTTATTTGAACTTCCGGCATTGTTTTATTTTATTTTATCCAGTCACGTGCTCAAAAAAACATGGTTAAAATATTTCTTTAAAAATTCGTTAAAAATAGAAGCTTGAGTTATACATTAAAACACTGATGTCACAAGTTCATCCCTTTTTAATTAAAAGCAAAATATTCTTCATTTTTTAAAGCATTTATAGACTCGTGCTACATACTATGCAGCTATTTACTTCATTTAGACTTTTTTTTATAGATGTATTTCTGTTATTAAACAAAGCTGATTTATTTAATTAATAATACTGTAAAAGTCACAAAAAATTCTTTGCATTTTTTTAAAAACATATTTTATATTTATTTTATTTCATGCAGACACGTGCTGAAAATTGCATTTTTAAATGTTTAATTTGCAATAATTATTTATTTTTTTAATTTGAGTTTTTATCTATCTGATGGCAACCTATTGATAAAAGATAATTTTTCCCCTTCCACTCGTAACGTGCTCCTGCAGATTAAATTTTATTGTTTTGTCCGAAATATATTGTTGAAAAATATAGTTGAAATGCTTCTTTAAAAATTCATTACAAATAGAAGCTTAAGTTAAATGTTAAAATACTGATACTATTAGAAAGCTAATTTTTTTATCTTTAAATTGATGTTAAAATCATGTTTGTCCGATTATATTTTCGTAAGTTATAGCTGAAAAACGTCGAAATTTCGCTTAAATTTTAATTAATTCAAATTCTAATTAAAAATTCGAAAAAAGGGCTCCGAGATGCACATTCCGGACCTCCAAGGTATACATGTACCGAATTTGGTAGCTGTAGGTCCAACTGTCTGGCCTGTAGAGCGCCAACACACACACACACACACACACATTGAGCTTTATTATAAGTATAGATGAATCTCTTGTTTCGGACCACAATTATTAATGATGATATCTGAAATAAAAATATTGCTTCTTTGATGTTTATTCTAGTTATGTGGAATATTCCTTTCACAATTTCATGTACATTGCATTATTGTACGAATCATTGTTTTAAATTTTAAGTTGTTGAAGTCCTTTTTTAAGTCCCGTTTTCGGAATTTTATCTTTACACCTCTGTGTTTATTTCATAAGTGAGGCTTTTTTGAAATATCTTTTATCCCTTTACCATTGATTGGCGCAGTATGGCCAAATATGGCTGTTGCGTCATAAAACCTTTGGTGAAAGGTGTTGGCTGAATTGTGCCAATGTGGAGGTTGAATTCTGCCAAGGATCGAAATCTCGATCCTCCAATTTGCCAGCCGAGTAACCTATCCACTATACAAAAGTGAACACTGATGCTTAGTGGTAGTTACTGGCTTATTAAGATGTCACCACAAACCAAACCAACCAACGCTGTTATGATTCATGAAACCCTAAAGCATTTTGTTCAAATATTCGGTGGAATCCGGATTCATTATTCTTCGATCCTGGGAACTTGAATACCAGTTCCACATTTTCAAAATTCAGCTGTCAAAATAAATGGGATTTCAAGTGTTTCGAATTTTATATTCTTATCCTCTGCTAAAACAACTATAAGATTGAATGACATCATTTATTTTTGTCTGAATAGCTATGACCAGATATAAGGAAGGATGACGGGCAGGTAAATGGAATTTGAATATTTGAAATTCAATATCAAATTAAGCATGAAAAGACACCATCCCATTCAGATTTTTTGGCGAAATCTATTTTGAGCCA
This sequence comes from Argiope trifasciata, assembly GCA_026543055.1. Classification (NCBI taxonomy): domain Eukaryota; kingdom Metazoa; phylum Arthropoda; class Arachnida; order Araneae; family Araneidae; genus Argiope; species Argiope trifasciata. The sequence continues at coordinate 577,574 of JAPMOQ010008617.1, read as the reverse complement.
AAGGACATTTAGAGCCCAAACTGTCGCCAGTTTGAGCAGTGTCTAGACAACGGGAGACTCCCTCTTCCAATCTTCCGCTCTTAGCTGATGGATATTTGACTTTCAGCTTCAAATTTAACATAAAAAAGATACTCCCACTTCTGGCTTCTGTTAAAATTTTGTTTTGCAAGAACATTCATATTCCAAAAAGGAGTCAATATTAATAAGGACCACAGTGACTCACAAGCATGTGTGTTATAAACAAAGGGAAATAATGACAGATTAAATGCATTATCTGTTATGGCATTTTAAACTCATTTTAAACAAAGCACTAGTTTTTGTCACGTGAAAGCATAAAAACTGTAATATTCAATTATTCTGGTCAAAATTGTGCTGTTGTTTCTAATTTCACTTGTCATTGATAAATCCTCCGATTGTTTTCAGCGAGTTTAGATCTAAATTAGAGTCCCTTGTTTTTCAGTAGCACCAATTAGGATCAAGAGAACGACTTAGCTACTTCATACTTCACATGCACAACCCCTTTTTACAGGGGGGGGGGCACATTCATACAATTCACTGATAGAACACAGAATAACAAACATGCCCGTCCCGGGACTCGAACCCGGGACGCCCAGATCACGAAGAAGACATGCTATTCCAAGACCAAGACGCTGCTTGTCAAAATTGTTTTAATAATAATACACAGAAAAGTATATTTAAAACTCACACAGTTCATCAAATTGTACATAATACTTTAAAGTTTTGATACTGCAAATTCCTGGCCGCGGTGGTCTGGTGATAAAGTCACGGCTTCGGAACCGGAGGGTTGCAGTTTTCAGACCTGATTCCACCGATGAATCGCCATCGGGACCAAATGTCCTTCCGTTGGTGTGGTATGGAAGTTTGGAGATGTGAGAGTGCCAGCTCAGGTGTCGTCCTCGTCATCTGACTGTGGTTAAAAATGACGAAGTCCATCCCTAAATAGCCCTAGAGTTGCTCCAAAACGGGACGTTAATATAACTAAACTAAATTAAATTAAACACAGCATATAACGAATTCCTACCAGTTTTAGTTGCATAACTTTGCTGTTTCTGCAATCGGAGACCATGGTGGTCTAGAGGTAAGGTTTAGACCATGTAACAGGAGGTGCCAGTTTCGACAACTGATTTCGCCGAAACCTTGATTCTCGTGCCCGTTAAATCCGTCGGGGCCAAATTTCCACCCGCTGATGTGGTGTGGAAATTTGAGAAAGAAGGGGGGGATGTAAATCATGCGTCATCTTCTTCATCTGACCGCGGTTCAAAGTTATGAGATCCGTTCAAAATTGAGCCCTTATGTTGCTGTAGATGGGACGTTAAAATACAAAATTAAGACATCCGACTACGTTATAAACACTTTTTTTGAATTTGCAAATTATTATTATTATAATTTCTTGTATATTTTATAGGCAAACTATTATTATTATTATTTCTTGTAGTTCAGACTTTTTTCTTTCCAAAACAGTTTGTCTTTTCTAGGAAAAGGAAGGCTTGACTCATCATCCAGAGAAATTTTAAGCAAATCATCTTTTCCCTTGTTAATATTTGTCTTTAACTTCCATTTTTTCAAAATTTTAACTGTCTTAAAAATTCTCCACCGTTCACAGGATATCTCAAAACTAATAGAGGTACTTACATGAAAATTTCAGCATATGTTTTAAATAATATAGACAATGAAATGAATCAAAAGTTTTATTGTGGGTGAAATATTTTTTCCCATTCATAGGCGTCTTTAAAAAATTAAGTTGTGAATATATGAAAAAAATGCATACATACGCATTTTTGCTTATAACGCAATGCATAACTTGTGTACAAAGATAAAAAGGATTGCTGCATAACAATTTTGTGTAGAGTATTACGGTTTTGGTTAAATTTCCCTAAAATTTACAACACATTATCCTACTCCTCAAAATATATTTTCAAATATTTTATTTTCTATTTATAGTGTTTATAATTGAAAATACATTTAGAAACGGTAGTTTTAAATAGTTAAAAAAAAAAAAACTTTTCAAAGAAAGTTCTTCCGAACGTATTTGGGTACCTTAAACTCTGCATCGTTGCATTTAAATTGCAATTATTATTGTTGGATTTTATATTATTTATATTATTATGAAGATTATATATTTATTTAACTTATATCATAAAGTTTTGATTTGAGGAGAATATTATTACTAATCCCTGACAAATGATTCGTTTATGAAAAAATGACTGCAAAGCCCTCCTTTAATATGTGTTCTCAGAGAGAAGCCTTGAAAGTTTTGCAAGAAAAGCGCCAACTTAAAATGCTAAAGTAGGAATGTGGGTTATGCTTTTTCCTCCCAAGCTCGGATCAATTTGTCTGACAAAATCGATTTCTTCTCGCCGCGTTCTTCATCATTAACATGATTACACGAGCATTAATTGAATGGATGCTCTCATTTACGAACTATTAGCATATTCAGGTTCTGTACACGCAACAAAGATTTACTGCGAATATCTATGGCTGAGACATACCATGCGTTTTAATATCGCATGACTGAACGTTTTTCACATTCACATTCGTTAAGTAATATCGCAACCTATTACAGTATATCTTTATTGCTGTTTTTTTAACATGTATGACTCGGTTTTGTCTACTATTCGAACTAATCTTTCAGCTGGCTCATCCTTAGTATATTCATTGGTGGCATAAATTGTGAACATAATTCTCATTTTAGATAGCCATTTAAAAAAATGTAAATAGGAAATCTATAATTGCAAATTTCAAGTCATCAGGTGAGAACATTATTTTTTAAGTCATTATTTGTCTTTATTTAAGACCGGTTTGAAACAATCTCAAGAATTATGTCTGTCTTTATTCTATCTTTATTGTTCTGTGCTTCAAACAAATATTCATTTCCATAATTGAATTTGAGTATTCTTTTAGGATCGTTGAGCTCGGTGTTCTTTCAGAAAGATAAAGAAAGAAGCTGTTTGTGGTATCTCGTGAATGTTTTCAGAATCGTTCGGAATTCTCAAGCTTCATATTAGAAAATGGGATTAAAATATTTTGTATTAAAATTGATTAAACATAGAAAATATATTTAGACCATAAAATATTTAATATAGTTGAAAATATAATTTTTTTAATTATTAAGATGGTACAAAATTATATGTACAATAATAATTTCGTAAATTACAGTAAAAAAATTAAATTTTTAGTTACAATTTCAAATCTATAGGATTGGTTCCCTTAAAACTTTCTTACATATTCTCTAATAAAACTAGTACCTCAGAGAAAGATATTGCATTTACATACAATAGCTAAGAAATATGAACATCTAGCTTGAATGGAGCATCTTTACTGAATCTGTTGTCTCCTTGGCGAATGGTTTGGTGGTTGATCCATGGTTGATAGATGCGGTCAATAGATCTGAAAATATTGTTTATGCTTCAGATGATTGTATAACGCTGTAGCCTTCGCGTAAGTGCAATTAATATGCTGTCGAAGTTTCATCGGAATCGGATGAGCGACACAGCAGCGCATTACAGACAGACAGACAGACAAACAATCATATATTTCAAAATTAATATCTATATCATAATTTAATCATATTAATTTGAATAGAATTTTACGAACACAATATTTTTGTAAACACAAACTGCTATTTTCTTATTTCTGGGATCACAAAACAGATTCACAATGGATTAGTCTTAGAACAGAAGTTGAATCTTTCAATATTTCTCACTTAAGAATGAATAAAGTGATCATTTCCCCATTGGAGGAAAGATAAAATAATTTTATCAAAATTGCTATTAAACGTGAAAGAAATTTTTTAAAGCATCATAAAAATTAAATTATTTAATTTCTTCCAAAAAAAATTATATTCCATGAAAATAATAACATGATGCCATAGTTCTACAACAACCTTTTAAAAATGCACTTGTCGTCAATAATGCAGTATTGATAAAAGCAGGTGAAAATATATATGCGATTAAAAATGTCGAGGAATATTGCCATTAATGTTTATTCATTGCCAACTCAATTTTGAGCTTCAATTATTCATTGCCAAC
>JAPMOQ010008617.1:526774-573515 GCA_026543055.1 Argiope trifasciata | reverse complement strand
TTATTCATTGCCAACTCAATTTTGAGCTTCAATTATTCATTGCCAACTCAATTTTGAGCTTCAATTATTCATTGCCTACGCGATTTTGAGCTTCAATTATTCATTGCCTGCGCGATTTCAAGCTACAATTATTCATTGCCTATGTGAGCTTCAAAATTCCCTAACCAAAAACAATATACTCTCGCAAGATAATAAACTGGAATTATACAATATACATAGTAGTATTTCAATTTGAGGAATAATATCATTTATTATTAACAAATCTTTCATTTTTATTTCTCCAGATTTAACCGAAGAATTCTTCACTTGTGTAATCTCGATTCTTAAAAAGATATTTAAAATTCCACGAATTTTCCAAACGCGTACGAAATTAAATTTATGATGCTTAGGGCAGTTTAAGATTACCATGATATGTATTTTAGCAAAAATGTTACTGGTCTATATACTACTAGCTGGTCCCCGGCGCTTTGCTGCCGCAGAAGAAATAAATGATTTAGAAAATATGGTTTGAACCTGATATAGTTATCTTGTTTCATTAAGAGTGATAGGAAGGATGACATTCATTTTCTTTTCGGCAATGAATACATTTATTGAAATGGAAGGATATATAAGGGAGAAGCGTAAGTAGTATTTATTCTATTTTTAGTATTCTGTTCTACAAACAAATATTCATTTTTAAGTATTAGATTTGTCTGTTCTTTTGGAATTGAAAAGCTCGGTGTTCTTTCAGAATGGCAATGAAAGAAACAGTTTATGGCATCTCGTGATTCGTTTCAGATTCGTTCAGATTAATGTTTAATATTCAAGATTAATGATTAAAATGTTTTCTTTTAAAATTGATTAAACGTAGAAAACATATTTATGCCGTACATTTGTTGATATAGTTGAATTAATAAAAATGATGCAAAAATTTGTGCACTCTAATATTTTCAGGATTAAAAAAACGCTAGAATTTTATTAAATTTTTAATTAAAACTTCAGTCCTATGGGTTTCTCTAACATTTTCTCGCTCACTCTCTAATAAAACTATCACCTCAGAGAACGACTTGAATAGAATTTAAGTATAATGGCTTCGAAATATTAACCTCTATCTTGAATTCAACATCTTTACTGAATCTGCTGCGTCTCCATGGCGAGTCATTTGGCGGTTAATAGATGCGGTAAATAGATCTGAAAACATTTTTTATGTATTAGATAATTTTACTCTGCCCATAACCACCCCGTAGGTGCAAGTAATAAGTATTCAAAGATTTATCGGAAGCGGATGAGCGGTACCGCAGTGTATAAAAGACATACAGAATTTATCTTCTTTGAATATAAGAGGAACGATCCAAAAATAGATTACAAGCAGCAGTATTTGGAAAATCTCGGACAGGAGCATTGTTGCCCAGAGTTGTTCTTCTCTATAACTATACCTGTTCTTCGAGCAATTACTGCACTCAAGAGTGGCCTGACCTTGTGAGTTATCTCAGAAACAGGAATAAGGTAGATTCATTTCATCACACAGTCTTGATCAGCATCCATTATTGGTCGAGAAAATGTTAACAAGCGGAAGTATTTGGAAAGTAGAAATTGTGGATGGGAATATCGTTACCCAGAGTGGAGACAGGTGGCGCCAGTTGTTTAAGACGGGTCGTTACAGCAGAAAGTGTTTAGTACTGAGACCTGAAACAGCGACAGTAATGGCAAGACGTCTAGTGAAGGGGTCTCACACACAGAGGTGCGAGCCGTGATACGATTTCTATAGGTCGAGAATGTGTCCCCATCGAGCATTCAGACAAATCGTCGAAGTGTAAGGGGGTGAAGCAATGAGCAGACAACAGGTGGTGTCGTTATTTTGAAGCGGGCAGAGAGTTAGTGAGAAACCTCAATATGGAGACGTTTAGGTGGGAGGTCTAAAGCCACCTCCCCTACAGCCCTTACTTGGCTCGCAGTGACTATTTTGTTTTCCAGACATTAAAGAAACACATCCGAAACAAGGTTCATATCACACGTTCAAAATGGCTCCGACTCTTGGTTCAATAGCCACGGACCTGATTATCACCAAGACGAGTTAAACAAAATGTTGCAGCGGTGTGAAAAATGCCTCCAAGTTTAGTGATAGGCAGAGAAGGGACCCCCACATAAGTCTCTTAATTACCATTTGTATTCGGTGTATTGTTTAATAAGGTATTTTTCCTTTACTTTGGAAATTTTTTTGAATCCCTTTTCGTAAATAGAATGTCGTTACGAAAAAAGCAAATATAAAATTCTCATTACTGTCTTATTGTGCCAGACTTCAGATCGAATGACGAAAAAAATAATTAAAGCCCTAACTTTGATTTTATTTCTATTCTTCCTCTCATTTTTTAAATATTTCTTCTCTTCTCTAAATGTGGATGTTTCGTAACTGAGTTTTATTATTCTGATTCATTTTTTGTCCCATAATCCTACAATCTGAAACATGTTTTTATGAAGTTGTTCATTTTATTATTTAGCAAGTATTTCTTATTTTAATTCTTGGTGATTATATTGGCCAGAATATTCAATGAATTTAGAGGGTTTTTTTTTTTGCTCCAAATTCATGTCATATAATACCATTCTGTTGGTTGATTTGTTTTCAACCGATTTCCTTAATTATAGTCGATTCAAGTGTTCTGAACATCTCGGACTTCATATGTTTTATTGTTACTATATATTTGCATCTAAACTATATTATACATTTTTTTTTCTATTTCTTAAAGAGTCAGCCTATTAATATGGCATTTAATTTCGTTTGTTAATTTGTGATAACAATTCTATGAGAAATTGTTTACTACATTATATAATGAAGAGTGCATATGCTCAGAAGCACGACAAATACGTAGGCTGATAAGAGAGCGCGAATAAAATCCCTCTGCTTCTCTTAATTTGACACGTAAGGAATCCATTTCCTTTTACTCTTACAATCAGAGTGACGGTAGATATCTTCAAGATATACTGAAAGCGCTGAAGAAAAGGAAAGCTGCAGCTGTAGCAAAGCTGTGCTATAACCTTTTGTTGGATGTCTGAGAAAGCTCCATTTCTTTAAAAAGTGAACCCTTCACTCGGATGTATCCGGATCCTTCATATAATGAGATCTCTCATCATTAGATCCGAATGACTAATGGTTAAGAAGACTTAAGATCAACTGAACGCTCAATTATGAATTTTTTTTTTTAATGGATCACCATTGTAACAGTGAAGGAAAAAAAACTACAACATCAATTCGTTTTCGTCGGAATATACCTGAAATAGTTATTTGGTAAATTGCAATATTAGGAAAGAAATTATTATTTTGTGCGATTAATTGAAAAAAAATTCAAAAAATGAAATCTACGATAGCAGATTTCAAGTTTTTATGTGCGAACATTATTATTTCTTAAGTAATTATTTATCTTAGTTAACTTTAGTCATTAACCAATTTAAACAGCTTTGAAACAATCACGAAACTACTGTCTATCTATACATCTATCTATCTATATCTATATCTATAATATAATATAAGGATAATTCTTTTAAACTTTCATTTTTAATCAGTTCTTATGTTTAGCAAAGTTTAGGAGCTCGATGAAATTTTAAATCAAAAAAAAAAAAAAAAACTCCAACGCTTATTTAAATAGCGACGCATGCGTTATTTGAAAGCCTCATGATGGTTTTAAACTAATTTAAAGGGATTAAAGGCTTAAATTAAATTAATTCGTAAGAATTTTGGGAATGGATAATTTGGAAATCCAGTTATAACTTTAGTTGGCGATAGATTGTCAAATGTGACAACCTTCTGCATTATTTTCTAATAAGCCTAATAGCAAAAAATGGATGCCTCAAATGCAATAAATCGCCAATTTGTTGCTTACATAGTTTTAGGCTTCAAAAGTCTCATCATGTTCTCATGTGATCAAAAAAACTTATCTCTTATTCACAACAATATACTTGAAAAAATATCAGTAAGTAGTAATTAAACAGGTAATAATAGTAAGCTTGAATAATAAAGAATTTACTATAGTTAGCTAACTAATAAACAGAAAAACCTTTATTTAGAATGCATTTTACTTTTATCCTGAACTTCGATATTTTCAGTAAAAATATTGATATTTTAATCGACTTTTGAAATTCTGATTGCTAACATTAATATACTAGAAAATGCTTCTAATTTCATTTATTTATTAATAAGTTTTTTAATCTTAAATTATTTCAGTAATCAAATTTTAATCAAGTACAATTATTAAGGAAAAAAACGAACTGCAGCATAAATAAAAGTATTTCTTTATCGTTAGCGAAGGCAGTAATTAAACCCAAAATAAAATAGGAAATCTATCAACTCATTATCCTGAAAATTTTGTTATTTTCTTTCAAATTACTCCGTGATGATGGAAATCATTTCCTTTTAAAAACGGCTATATAATTAATTTACGATGTTGGACGATTTAGGACCAGTTAAAAAAATCAATCAGCAAGAAATGAAATAAAAAATGAAACATCTTCCTTTCTTATTTCCATGAAAAAAATTCCAAAAAAAGGATTTTTTTACTACCATTTGTTCAGATATGTTTTTGCAGCAAAATTAAAAATTCATCAACGTGAATAAAATATTCCATGGAATTTCACATATAGCATTTTCTTTGAAAATATGGCAACATACTTATAAATTAAAAAAATTGAAAATCGTTTGCAATTCTTTCTTCTGTTGCCAATGGCGATGTATTAATAATTAAAGGACATAATTAAATGGAAAGCACGATTTTATTTGTAGGCGAGTAGCAAAATAATTTCGTCTGAAGAGAATAAAATTTGAATAAACATTTTGGAAATATATTTCGTTCTATTCACCGTTTCATCCTAAATTAAAAGCAAATCTTTAAATCTAATTAATGCAAAGACAAACTTTAATCGATTTAATTTGTTGAATCGATTGAATCTTGAATTATTAAGTGTAAATAGATCGTCGCCTCTATAACGACTGAATTTGAAAAGACAGTTGTAATACATGAATAGTACGTTGTATCACATTGTTACAAATATCATTTTGATACTCTGAGTTAGGATGTTTCATTCTGAAATTTTGTAACACGTTGATAGGCAAATTCTCAGACCTAGCTGATACTGATACGAATATGATTTCAAACTAAGACCTGCGGTGGCCTAGTAGCAAGGTCTCGGTACCGGAGGGTTTCAGGGAGGTTCCAGACTCGATTCCACCGAAGAACCATCGTGTGAGCGGGTCTCTTGCACTTTAAATCTGTCAAGTCAAACGTCCTCACGCTGGTGAAATGTGGAGTGGGGGTGCCAGATGAGGTGTTGTTCTCGTCATCTGACCGTGGTTCAAAATGACGAGGTCTGTCCTGAAATAGTCCGCTGTAAAGGAACACTAGGGACGTTAATACAAACAAACAAGCAATTCGTTTCTCCTGGAAAAGTAATTTGCTTGTTGAGTCAGCAAGTCACAACGTAAGACCACAAACATATTTTCAGCAATGCTGACAATATTTTTGTAGCCTTGGTTTTGATTGATATCTGAGAAGACGAAAAGGGCGATTTTCTAAAAGATTTTATATAGGAAAAGACAGATGTACCGGGATAGCCTTGTTGGTAGGTCATTGGATTCGTGTCCCTTGGGTTGCGGTTTCGAACTCTATCGTCCGAAGACTTTACGTATGTCTAGTGGTTGGTGCACTCATAAATCTGTTGGTGTCACAAAGTCCTTCATGTGGAGAGTAATGCCCCTCTCGAGGTATTGAATCAGAGGCGATAGTTCTATGGTTTAGGTTTAAATTACGATCTGTGAATGAATGATTGAGATGCATGAATAAAGTCTTCCCATAAAAAGGGTGAAATTAATGCGGGCTTTTGGGTATAGATGACATTACTAAAAATAAGATACGAAAAAATATTCGGCTTAAAATCACTGACCGCTTTAGCCAGTGGACTTGCCAATGACAAGTATCATTAGAAACAGCAACAACAAGGATAGAAATTCTTTAGCAGTGTGTGAAATTTTACACGAAGAAAAAAATAATACGGTTGGGGATTTAATATATATAATTTTAAAAAATATTACGCATGTTCATATTATCTCATCGGTGAACTGATTTATATCTATCTAATATTTTTTTTTACTTTAGTGAAACCACTAATTGAGGAGATTGCAAGTGAATGGCCCAACAAGATTTATTAGTCCCTGATTCTGAGCCTTACTATACTTGAACCACTTTTACCTGATAATCTTGGTGTGTATTACTTTTGTGCACTTGATACTGATGTACAGATACTAATACCCAATCCTACATTTATTATTTTCCAAAAAGTAACAGCGACAGTAATGGCAAGACGTCTAGAGAAGTGATCTCCCACCGAGTTGCGAGCCGTGATGCGATTCTATGGCCCGAGAATTTGTCCCCATTGGACATTCACAGTAAAATTGTTTAAGTACACGGGGAGCAAAGTATTGAGTTAACAACAGGTAGCTAAATGGCGTTGTCCTTTTGAAGCTGGATGAGGGATAGCCGGAAACGTTAGGTGGGAGGTCTGGTGCCACCCTCCATACAGCTCCGATTTAGCTCCCAGTTATCTCCTTTTCCTTTCATTGAAGAAATAATTATCCTAAACATAGTTCATATCAGATGGTGATGTTCAAAAATGTGCTTCGAAATGGTTCAATAGTCAGGGACCAGTTTATTACCAAGACTTGTTAAACAAATGGGTCCAGCTGTGCAATAAATGCCTCAACAGGTTTGGTGATTACGTAGAGAAGTGACCGCCACATATGTCTCTTAATTACCATTCGTACCCTTTATCCATTGTTAACAAGGCATTTTTCCTTTGCTGGTAAATTTTCTTTTGGATATATCTTCTTATATTGAAACTATGTTTGAATTAATTAAAGTTTCAGATATTTAGCTATTCGTATGGTACCAAAACTTATCATTTTAAAACTGCTTACCTCAGTTGATTTAGAATTTCTCCTTAAATTGAAACTTACTAAAAATATTCTACAAATATTCATTAATTTTTTATTGTTTTATCATTTTTTCAATTCTTACTATTAGTTCACACTCTTTATAATAAATATTTATATAATTATAAATATATATATTAATATATAATTTTTAATATTATCTACTTCGATAAGTAAAAATCCTTTAAAATTCCCCCTTGCACTTAAATGTAATTTTCTTTGTAAAATGACCAAGAAGTTCTGAATAGGACGATAATGTTATATCTGAAATCGATTTAATTTTAATCAGAAGCTAACAATTTAGAAAAATCCGATTCCTACTATAAGTTCCTCCTCTATATGTTTGTCTCTTCAAATTTCCAATCGTTAATCAAATTCTTTTTATTCAATCCCTCTAGTTCAAATATAATTTTTAAACTTGTAATGGATGACACTCGATTTTAATATAGTTTTTCCAAATATTGATTTATTCATTAAATTTAATCCCTTTTTAATACGTTTAATAGAGTTTTAGCAGTGCGTAGTGAAAACTGAAATCAGCAGGCTGTAGCTCAATCGTTAAAATGCAAGGAGTTCAGTATTTTTCACGTGAAGATGAAGAATGCAAGTTAAATTCTCGCGAAAATCAATAATTTTTTGACAAATTAATTAATTTTAATTTTATATGGGAGAAAAAAATACTCCCAAGAAACTTACTTATTTAAAAAAATCCCGAGAGGTGAGTTGGGTGGGTAGAGGGGTGATATGTGGTGTTACTGGAGGAGGAAATCAACAAATTTGTTTCTTCCTCTAGTCAGTTGCCATCATGCTCTGGACTACAGAACAGCGGGCCTTCGCCGTCGAGGGCTCCTTTTCTAACGGTCACTCACTTGTTACTACACAACGTGCCTTCCGCGCTTGCTTTGAAATTCCTCCTCATAGACCCATTCCTGGCAGTAATTCGAATCTGTCGTGGGTTAACTCATTTCAGGAGTGTCGCTAAACCCAGAAATGGGCATCAACGGGACCACCAGAACTCCGTAAAATGTCGAAAGAGTGAGGCAGTCAGTTCTGCGTTCGGCTCGCAAATACGCAGCTGCTCTGGGAATTTCTGACACCACTCATCGACGAATTCTCCATCAAGACCTTCCATTTCATCCCCATAAATTGACTGTTGTGCAAGAAAGAACTGAACGCGATTTTGCTGCCCGTCAAAATGCGCGTGAGATGCTGCTTGACAACCTGCCTGAAGACGCGGTCTTTTTTTTTTTTTTTTTTCAGTGATGAGGCTCACTTTGAAATCCCTTGTTTATGTCGATCGACCACGGACCGTAGATCACCTCAAGAATAACATTCGCGACGCCATTGCCAACATACCGATTGATATGCTGCAAAGAGTGGACACGCACTTCAAAAATAGACTTAATCAGTGTATGCGCAATGAGGGTCGCCATTTAACCAATGTCATTTTCAAAACTGTATGAAAAAAAAATTGGGATTCTGTGTTCTCAAATAAAAAAAGGATCAAAACAATAACTAAAGTACTTTTGTTTTTATTGACTTTTCAAATAAGTAAGTTCTGGCGCACCCTCTATAAGATATTTAATGGGATATAAATTTAGAAATGAATACCTTCAATAGCAAAACGTATAGATCGTTGGAAAAAAATTTTCTTTTGCTACTTAATATTGTTATTCTGTCATATGTATTTGCATATTTATATTAATTCTAACTATTTAATAAAAAGTGATTAAAGTAAACATTTTCCTTATCTACCCAAGTAGGAATTGAATTAAAGATTTTATTTAAATTACTTGTTTAAAAGAAAGAAACAATGCAGGATTTCAGAATGATCTTTTACCTTTTTCAATAGATTTGAATGTATAAATAAAGTGAATGATCTTATTTGTATAATTGAATCTATGTTGAATATTCATATTTTCACTTCTTTGAGGATGTCAATTCACAGAGGAATAACATAAAATGTCTTTTCCAGAAAATTTTAACAATCAAGGAAATTGTATCTTTTTTGCTTTGCTTGGAGAGTTAATAAAAAAAAATCCGTGTTAATAAAACTGTCGCTGTTTACTATCTCTGTGGAATTAGAATCAAACAAGAATGAAACAAATTCTTTAATATTTTAAATTGCATGCAAAATAAATTAATTTTATATTAATTAGATCTCAAATCAGATGTATAATAATTCTGCAATCTTTATTCGTCATGAAAAAAGAATTAAAAAAAATCATTGCTTTGAAATTTAATTATTTTGAAATCAATGTAAGTGTGCAGAATATTCTGTAAAAACGAATTCTAGGGTAGATTTAAATATCTGCACAAGAATCGGTGATAGTGAGTATTAAAAAAGTGGCATACATAAATGTAATAAGTGTTTGTTATGCCCTATTTATTTTATTTCAATATTAGCCGCGTTTGGCGACCAACTGGTTCGCCATGTATAATGCGTTCTAAAATTTTCAATGAAATATTTACGTACCTTGACTCTATCACTTATCAGCTAAACATATTTGAACTTCAAACTTCGATAGTCACGTAACTGGTATTATTATCGGGGCCTTACGATTCTTTGTTTATTGTAGTATCTATCGCAATCATTTGTCATGGAACGATGTGAAAAATCTCACATCTTATATTTATTCCATAACATCACGCTATCATTTAAACACGTGCTGAGCATCACACTTTGGTTGGTTTTAAGATATTCGACTACGTTCGCAGGAAAAGTTTTGTAAAATTGGGTTTTTGAATGACTATTTAAAACTATGGTTTTTAGAAGTATTGTCAATTATAATAGAAAATACTATAAATGCAAAAACATTATTTGAAAATATAAGACATTTTGAGGAATAGGAATATTTGCAGTAAATTTTAATGAAATTTAACCAAAACGGTGAACACTCTACACAATATTGTATTGCAAAAATCCTAATTTTTCCTTGCACTCAAGTTAATGAATCTAATGATGAAAGAAATGAACCAAAATCTAAGAAACATTCTGAGATGCAAAGAAGTGACGGATAAAAGTATGCATATATATGCTTTTTTTCCATAAATTCACCACTTTTTTTCTAAAATCACCCATAAATGAAAAAGTATAGATGGGATAATGAAACTTTTGGTTCATTTCATTGCCCGTATTATTTAAAACACACGTTGAAATTTTTTTGTAAATGCCTCTATTAGTTTTTGAAATATCTTGTTAAAGGTGGAGAATTTTTATGAAAACAAAAATTTTGAGAAAATTGAAGACGCATTTTAGCTGAAAAATATGCTTTGATTCCTGGATGATAGGTCAGATCTTTCTCTTCTTAGAAAACATACTGTTCGGGGAAAAATTATGAATTACAAGAAATAACACCAAAAAAAAATTCGCGAATGTGGTAGATAACCACATTCGCGATATGCAGATATGAGGTAGATGTGGATTCCTTAATCTGGAATACGAGTTCATTTAATCATTCCGTTTGAGTTTTTGTCAAAGTGACGGCAAAGCACAGGTACACTCTTAACGTGCTCTTGTAGGTTAAATTATATTTTCATTTTCAGAAACTTGTTGAAAAATATAATTGCAGTATTTTTTTTTTTTTTTTTTGAAAATTCATCAAAATTAGAAACGGTTATAGGTTATGAATTGCTTATGGAAGGAATTTTTTTGGTATCAAGTGTTAGATTTTACGTATGTAAAGTTAGGAAATAACTTATAAATTAAGCGTTGGCGATGACGAGTATGATTATAATAATAAAAATATAATTGCGGAGTATTAAATTTGCTGCCTTCAGATATCGATTCGCCTTGATTTAAAAGCCATATGAAATCATTAAGTAAATGGGTCCACAAGAAATATATTAGAGAATTATTGTTTACGATTTAATTGCTTTTAATAATTGTTTTTAGTTAATTATTTTATTTGTATCTTTTTATTCTTTGTATACTTATTCATATGTATAAATGAATACTGAACGTAGATGGCGGAATAGGCCCCAACCCATTAGTATGATTGCAATGTGAGGAGAATGCTCTTGTGGTATTTTTTGTAAAGAACCATATCCAGTATTGATGTGAAACGGGTGCAAGCAGTCACCTCGCTCGCTCTCCGTTAGCGGCAAAAAGTATTATCATTGCCAGCGGCTGTATTTTTCAAATATATTAAATATTTAAAAATATAGTAGGTTTTCCTTGTTCGCACTTGTTAGCGGTATTTTAAAATATTATCTGTGTTTCTTTTTCCTTGTATATCTGTGATCATCGTCCATGATTTGTGTATGTATATTTGTGTGTGTGTGTCTGTCTGTGTGTGTGTGTGTGAGTGAAGATAAGCAAGAAAAAGTGAAGAATAATATTTCCTTGGAATAAATACACACACTTTGCGCTACATACAATTATAAAGGTTCGTAATTTTACTGATGGGACAAGCGTACTTTGAATAAAGAAGCTGCTTACATAAAGATTCTATATTGCATGTCTGTCATATTCACACAAAATGGAAATTCTGAAAAAGAATTGTTAAAATTTTGAAACAACAATTGATGATTGAATGCTCTTCAAAGGAATGAATTAAACTTATAATGTGCAGGTTTTTTCAAAGCATTTTACGCTATTGAAAATCAATTTCTTATGACGAAAAAAATGGGGCCTTAACAATATGGGAGAGACAGTGTAAATTTTATTCGGCCAAGACTATCCAAGGTGACAAACAATACTAATACTTCAATCAAGCTCTTATGATTGACGCCTGGATTTTCACATCGCAGGGATAGGCTGATTAGTAAGGTGTTAGATTTTCATCCCTTGGGTTGTGAATTCGAATACGCCAGCCGAAGACTCTGCTTGTGTGTGGTGGCTGGCGCACGTATAAATATGCCGTGGCCGTAAAGTCCTCCCTGTCGATAGTAAAACCACTGAAGGTACTGGTTCAGAGGTGATCGGTTGTTGGTTCAGGTCTAAATTACGATCTGTGGATGAATGAAGTCCGCCAAGTAAACGGATTTTAGTATTTTTTTCAACAATAAAATAATCATGCGTCATATAAATATATACAGATATACTGTCAGTCAAAAAAAGTGCTCGAGAACTTCTTTTTCAATTCCTGCTATTAGTTCACGCTCCATCTATCTATATATATTTAAATATCTTGCTCAAATTTTCAGTCGTTGATAAAATACTTTTTATTCGTCCACTCGAGTCCAAATACGTTTTTTAAACTTGTAGTGGATGACACGGATTTTAATAGTTTTTAAAAAAATATCAATTCAAAAATTTAGTTCAATAAATTTTTAATACTTTAAATAGAGTTTTAGCAGTTTGTAACGAAAATTGAAATCGACAAACTGTAGCTCAATATATAAAATGCAAGAATTTCAAGTGAAGGTGAAGAATGCGAGTTCAATTCATGCGAAAATCGATAATTTTTTGGATACTTGGTAATTTTCTTTTATAATTATTTAATAAAAAGTAACTGTAATAAAAAAATTCTTTATTGACTGAAGTAGGTATTTAATTTTTTTATATTACTTGTTTTCTTTTATTTTGTAAAATATTAAAATTTAAATGCAACTTTCGCACCATCTGTTTCAAGGGATAATCGAAAATTTACGATCCTTTCGAACATTTCAACTTTAATGTCTCAAATTATGAGCTATCAAAATCCACACCCAGACTTTTTCTGCTAGAGTATAAATAACTGAACCTTTAAGCATTTAAGTGCGTAATAAAGAAACCTCCAGATGCTTTATTTTGAAGTTTCTTAAAGCCACATTAAAGTAAAAAAATCATTGAACGCCTCTTAATACGCTTATTAATATAGGTATATTAATATACTTATTAATATAGGTATTTTAAAAAAAATATTCGGTATAGATACGTTGAATGTATTGGTGGTGTAGTATTTGTCTTGAACGATTGGGCAAAATAATAATAACTGGGTAATAAAGTAAACGATAACCAACTTGTGACGAACTAATATACATTTCTATCGTTGAGCATCGTTGTTAAAACAAAATAATAACAAAAAAACAGTACGCATTTGTAAAATATGTAACTTTAGATATTGTTTTGAAATATTTAGCTAAAAATATCATAGTTTCAAATTTATTATTTTGAAGTTAATTTCTAATGAAATAATTATGCCTGACAAATTCTTAACATAATAAGATCTTTAAAACATGATTTTTATTTTAAATCAAAAGCAAATTTATTTGTAAAATCTTCAACCTGAAGCAAAAATTCTGGATTTTTTCAGTCGGCTTATACAATCAAATTGTGACAGAAACTGCAGAGAATTAATATTAAAATTTAATATTAAATTTACAGAAATGGTCTAAATAATGACTGCAGAATGAATTTGTTATGCAACATATAAATCGCATCCACTCGCATGTGAAGAAGGCACGCAATTTCTTGATGCTTCTTGAATAGGAGATAGAAAATCATCATCATTTTAAAGTAAACAATAAAGGGAATTGGGGTTCAAGCTTTATTTTGCAAGTTACCAATTACACATTTTGAAAGCATTACTACTCTGCATATGAAACTCTATCTTATATTTCCATTGGAATAATTCCTATTAATTTTTAGAAATTTCTCTCAGTAAACAAGAACTCCTTTTTTTAAAAGCTGAGTTGTCAATGGCATACTAGAGGTCGTTCCGATAACAGATATTTGTAAATGTTGTGTTGTGACTTATGACACTTTACAAGCCAGCTGACAGTATTCTGTCAGCAGTTTAACCCTAATGAGCGTCTCTTATTTTTTCGGTAGCGCCAAAAAGGCCTAAGAGAACGATTTCGCAATTCACACATCACAACCCTTTTTACGGAGTGTACTTCATTCATGCATTTCTATCATTCATCCACAAATTGTAATTTAGACCTGAATCAGAGAACAATGACCTTTGAACCAGTACAGTGGTATTGCCCTCAACTTGGTGGACTTTGGCCACGATAGATTTATACGCACACCAGCCACCATACACACGGAGAGTGTTTGGCCAATAAGGTTCGAACTCGCAATTTTAGGCATGCGAATTGAGCCCCCTACTTCAGGCTATTTCATGCCCTATAATTGTAAATATGAGCTCTATTATTAATCGCATGCCATTGAGAAACAGGGCCGCGTTGGCCAGGTGGTAAGGTCTCGGCTTCAGAACCGGAGGATTTCAGGTTCGAGTCTTGATTCCAGCGAAAAACGGTTGTGAAAGGGAGTCTCTTCCACTTTAAATCCGTCAGGCCAAACGTCCCCCCCCTGGTGTGGTGTGTGTGGAAGTTTGAAGAGGGGGTTGCCAGCTCAGGTGTCGTCCTCATCATCTGATCGCTGTTCAAAACGATGAGGTCCGTTCCCAAACCGCCCTAGTGTTGCTTTACAATGTAACTAACTAAACTAAACCAATCAATCTTTGCTTCTCTGCAAGAGATGGCCTTTTCCTGGACGATAATTCACTTATCCATGCATCGAGACGTGCTCAGTCATGGTTTGATGAACATCAGGATGAAGCTAAACACCTGTGTAGGCGCACACAGTCACCCGACCGCAATACAACTGAGGCGTTAGGGTCGATTTTAGAGTGTTCAGCACGGAATAGGTGTTCTCCACTGGCATTTACTCCCAAAACTTTCATAATATATCCAAGAAGAATTGTACAATATTCGACTAAATATTATTCAACACGTGTATGAATCGATTACTGGGCTAATCCAAGTTGTATTATGTGTCAAAAGTGGCCCTACACCCTACTAACAAGGAAGATCTTTATAAATAAAAATGAATGTTTGTATGTCTCTTATGCCCCCTTAAACCGTTCATCCGATTGCGATAATACTTGGTCAGCGTATTGTTTACATCTATATGGTATGATTATACAGATAGTAGAATTATCTAAAATAAACAAAAAAAAATGAATTTCAACAGCATCTATTTACCAAGGATTAATTTCCAAATAGCCCACCTAGGAGACTATACATTCTGTAGGAATGCTGAATCCAAGTGAAAGGTTAATATTTTGTAGCTATAGTACGTAAATGCCATGCAAGTCATTCTTACATGTAACTACTTTATGACAGATGATGCGAGAAAGTGTTGGGGAGACCAACCCTAGGGGTTTTATATGTTAATAAATGTAAGCGTTTTTCGCAGTAACTGCCAAAAATATTGTAGTACAAATAATTTTGCACCATCTTTGCCCTTTTTATGATATAAATATATTTTCTAGGTTGAATCAGTTTTAAAAGAAAACATTTTAATCACATTTTCTGAAATTGCACTTCTGAACGAATATTAAACGAATTAAGAAATATATTAAATACTTCCCTTCCTTACCATTCTGAAAAAATACCGTTTTATAATTCCAAAAGAATACACAAATCTAATACTGAAAAAAGTATATTTGTTTGTATTTTATGTACTGCCATACCTTTTATCCTATTTCGTTAAAACATTGCCAAATGATGGATCGATTGCACTTCATATTTTTTCGGTAGAAACGCGCCGGGTACCAACTAATAATTTATAAATCTAAGGTGTTTTCATGATTTTAATAACAACCTGTAAATAAAACGTAAAAATGCTTTAATACACGGCTTATTTTTGGGCTGCATATCAGAAACTAGAATTGCTATGATATTTAAAATAAAACACGCCATATTGACTTAGCATAGGAGTTATTCGTTGAGAGAATACTCTAGTTCATTTTTTTTTCTTTATATGAAATTATTGTTTGGTTGACATTCAAAAATAAAAACAAACAAATAAACATAGGACACAATTTTTCCTTTTCAATTTTTTTTTCCTTTCAACTTTCCTTTCTTTCCTTTTTTTCTATTTTGCATTTTTCACACGTCAACCGTATGGAAGATGTACTAGCTTTAAAAAATATCGATTTACGTTGTTCTAAAAATAGATGTTCGTAGAAAAATAAGTAAACAAAAAAAAACTATTTTAAGCTTTCCGGAATTTCTTCAGATGTTCTAGATTAATTCCGGAAGAATGTCTTTTCAAATAGATTCCAGCGAATATTTAAAGAATGAATAAAATCTTGTTCAAAGAACTCTCTTTTGTTTTTGACACTGGATTGTAATTTTGAACGAATCTCCACTGAAGTGCTAATTGAATTTGCCGCTCTTAGTCACAAAAATCAAATTAGAATTCGACTGGTTGATTGTTTTATGATGTTCGAAATCATTTAAGCTTAATGCGTTCTCTGAGAGCGAGTTTTGATTGTGCTCTTAAATTCCATTAAATGTTAAAATCAGCTCTTCTGAGGAATGCCGAAATAATTTTTGAGATTTTCTTGCAAAAAATACAAAGAATATCGAGATTCGTCATCTGACGTAATTGTTTTTGTTACTATCTGGTACCAGACGCGTTGCTTCCTACGAAAAAAATAATAATAAGCGCAATCAATCAATAATTTCGCAATGTTTTGTCGAAATAGGACGAACGGTGCTACAGTATATAAAATACGAACAAACAAATATCCTTTTTTATATATTAGATTCATGTATTCTTTTAGAATTGTAAAGCTTGGTGTCCGTTCAGAATGGTAATGAAAGAAACTGTTTATTGTATCTTGGGATTCGTTTCATATTCGTTCGGAATTATCAAGTTTAATTTTAGAAAATATGATTGAAATATTTTAAAATTTATCAAACATAGAGTATATATATATATATATATATATAATATAGTTATACCATAAAATCGTTAATAGAGTTGAGAAGATAATTTTTGTAAATTAATATGGTGCAAAATTATTTGTTCTACAATATTTTTAGTAGTTACTGCATAAAATGCTAAAATTTAACTAAAAATTAAAACCCCCAGGATTGGTCTCCCCAAACCTTTCTCTCATAATCTGTAAATAAAGCTGTTTCCTCTGAGGATGATTTGCATTACAGTTGCGCACTATAAAGACAAAATATTAACCTTTCACTTGAATTTAGCATTCCTACAGAATCTATTGTCTCCTCGGCGAGTTATTTGGTGATGAATCCTTGTTAAATAAAAGCGGTTGAGATTCGAATTTTTTTTTGATAATTGTACTATCCCTATAACCATCCCGTAGGTGTAAACAATAAGGAGACATTGCAATCGGATGAATGGCTTAGGAAGGCATAAAATACATACAGATAAGCATTCATTTTTATTTATATAGATTAGGCTACTAGAGCTGTTCAATAATTGTTGGCTATAGTTAATTTGGTTATTTTGAAATGGGAAAGATGTAATCTTGCATAATTAATACGATTCGCAATTTAAATTCTAATAACTATTCTAGGGATTTTGAAAGATAAATGTAACTTTGATTGAGAGAATAAATTGGTATTAAAATTGTGGACGCTTTTGAAATTTTTTATATTTTCTTACTTTGTATACTTATAGGAAATGTAACTTTTCACAAAATGCAAAGTCTTATACTTCAATTTAGAAGTAGATTTCAATATGAGAAGTAAAATTCAAATATTTACAATAAAAAAAAGTTGAGTGGCAATAATTATCTAGATACATTAGATACTGATGGGGCCTCGGTGGCTTGGTGGTAAGGTCACGGCTTTGGAACCGGAGGGTTTCAGGTCGAGACTCGATTCCACCGAGGAACCGTCGTGTGAGGGGGGTCTCTCACTTTAAATCCGTCAGGCCAAACGTCTTCCCGCTGTGTTGTGGAGAGGGGGGTACTTTATTAGGTGTCACCTAGCCTGACCATGGTTCAAAATGACGAGGTCCGTCCCAAAATAGCCCTCGTGTTGCTTTAAAACGGGACTTTAATACAACTAAACTAGATACTGATGACTGCAGTGAGTTATCAGTACTTAGTATGGAAGTCTTTATTTATTAGTTTCACACTGTTGTTCAAGATCTTCTTTTGTTATTGCATGATGTAAAGAAACAATTACAGATTCAATTAATTCTCTTTTATTTGATGAAAGCTTCCTATGTACACGAATTTTCAAACCGTGCCATGGGCTCTCCATAATTTTACAATGGTTTGACATTTGGTATATGCCAAAAAAGGAAGAGTAACTTCAAGTAAGAGTAACAAGAGTAACCTAATCCGTAAATAAAAATATCATTCATTGATAATCCAAATAATATCTGGACAGATTTCCTGCATATTTCCAAAGATCCAAAGAAGCAAGAAAATAAATGCATTTGTGGAGAACATGGGTACGGTTTACCACTATTTAATGGAATGTATGGAGATATCGGAGTGAAGGGAAAACCCGAAGATTGTCATTAATGATTCAAGTACAGAACTGATGGTACCAGGTCATCTCAAAACCCTGAAGGTTATGATGTTAAAGATGGATAGTTTCATTCCAACTGTTTGAAAGTGTGCAGGTGGGGAGAAACAGCTATTTACTACCCCGAAAGGAATGTCAGTTTGACGGATCGGTCCATGTAAGGTAGGACAATACTTATTAAGCAGTCGATACTGCTTTGTTTACTGGTGGCGGGATGTCCGGCTGTATACAAGAAGGCTCTTCATACTATTGAGGTCAGAACTATTTCTTGGTCATAACAACAATTCACTGCTCTTTGTACTAAACCACTCTTTCGATATTTTTGCTGTGTTGCAAGGAGGTAACTAAGGTGGCGGCTGAAAAATAAATGATGCGTTGTTGAGAAAGTGATCCCTGATGAAAGGTATACGTTTTGGCCCTAGAAGGGTGCCGATGTATTTTCTTGCATTTAATGTCCCATCGATAACATGAAAGAGACCAATATTGTCTGCTGATATGCCTGACCAAATCAGAACCCTGAGTTCTTTATAGTAGCCTGAATGCAGTCAGTATGTAGCTCTTCGCCTATTCATTGTCTTACCTATTTTCGCCATCACTACTGCATAATCATGTTTGTTTCATCATTTAGAATAACTTGTGACAACTGATCATCTTCTTGCATACAGCTGTCCACCTCGCCACCATTGAACGTAGCAGTATCGACAGGATTTGTGGTGGTCGACTGCTGAATAAGAATTGTCCAACCTTACATTGACCGAACAGTCAAACTAACATTCCTTTGGGGGTAGCAAATAGCTGTCTTTCTCCCCATTTGCACTCTCTCAGTTGGAAGGAAACTATCCATCTTTAACATCATATCCTTCAGGGTTTTGAAATAACCTGATACCATCAGTACTGTACCTGAATCATTATTGACAATCTTCATTAGTTTTATTTCTTCTCCCATTTCCCCTTTTAAAACACCACTTGATTAATAATATCAACACTCAATAATTGGCAATATTATCAACACTCTTTCTGTAGGATTGCTGATCATCTGTCAAATAAATGCGTTTCTTTGTCAACTATAATCTTTTATATGCCACTGTAAATTAAAGATAGGAAAGTGGCAGAAAGTTTGGGACATGCTGGTTGATAATAAACTACATGCTATTCAACCAAAAATAAAAAAGTGGTCAGTTTTACCGAACCGATGAATGGATGTAAAATTAATTCGTCTGCGTATTGGACACACAAGACATACTCATAAACATTTGTTTTTTGGTGAACTGGTCCCTCATTGTACGAACTGTGGAGTGATCAATTCTATAGCACATATTCTAATCGTATGCCTTAATTTTACTTCAGATCGTTTAACAGATTTGCTGCCACTGACGCGCCTGTGCGTTGCAAATCATATCTAATTATATCAAACCATCTATGCTATTAGATGCCTTCTCTACTACAGTTGAAAGATAGCAAAGAAGGAGGAATCTCATTAGATAGATGGTCCTCACATCAGGCGTGGGTAGTGGCAGTGAACGTATTAAACAGCATCAGCCATAGCATCCCAGTGTCTGCAGAAAAGCGATTAGAGTGCATAAAACATATACATAACTTTCTGAAATTCATAAGGCAATTTGCCAAGAGAGCAGAAACAGCTCTTATGCTACATTTTCAATAAAATCTTAAAGGGTTAAACTGAGCACGAGGAATCGATGGCATTATGGATGCCCTCTAATATAAAGGAGTGGACAAAATCTCCTAGAATCTAGTAATTTGTACACCTGAATAGGCTGCTATGGTTAAATATTCGTCGAAAATTGAAATGAAGTCTCAGAAATCTGTAATCATTCACCTATTTTAAATTTACGAGATCTAATGGGTCAGAAACCTCACTCGAAACTTTATGACTTTTTAAAAACCATTGGTACTATTCAAAGCATTTAACATGTGAGATTTGTTTTTATGCTGGTGCCAAATGGTTTTAAATCATAGATTTTCTCAACTTTTGACATTTTTACAATACATACTTCTTTCATTCACACATTTTATAATAGAATTATTTAAAAATCCTTGTGGATGGCGCAACTACTCCTGAATTGGATATTGTGCCAATAAAACACACCATA
This sequence comes from Argiope trifasciata, assembly GCA_026543055.1. Taxonomy (NCBI): domain Eukaryota; kingdom Metazoa; phylum Arthropoda; class Arachnida; order Araneae; family Araneidae; genus Argiope; species Argiope trifasciata. Next base: position 553,220 of record JAPMOQ010008617.1, on the reverse strand, counting down.
CCGTAAATCGAGATAAGGATTTTTTCGCTCAATTCTAACTCTTAATCCGACATCTGATAATCTTCTCCTTATCGTTCTTTAACTGACATAAATAACAGAAACATTTAATCGATTTCTGATGGTCGCAGATGACATTATTTTATCTTAGAGATTTAGTCTTACTGTTTTTGTGTCATCAATAGATGTGGTGCGCTTTTTTCAAACATATCCTGCTCTGTTTTTCATTCTGAAATCCTAAAAAAAATATTAGGACTCCAGATTGCGCATTTAGTGACTGCATCTGGATTGATGATAAATCCAGAGGTAGTCAATGAACCACCTTCTTCTTGCATACAGCCGACCACCCCGCCACTACTGAACGTAGCAGTATCGACAGGATTTGTTGGGGTCGACTGCTGAAGTCACTGAACCGTATACCTGTATTTCAAACTAGAAAGTTAAATTTCCAAACCAAACTTTAAAATGGATGCTTACTCCAATAAATTGCCCGAATCAAATCACCCCAAAGAATTTAAAGTTCCCGATTAAAATCACTTATACCCCCCCCCCCCCCACCTACGAACTAATTACAATTGGACTAAAGGGGGTTTCCTGGGCGAACACCGAGCAAACTCCTGCCATGCCCCATGAAAAGCTAAATGGGTCCGTTAATCAATTATTATCCGAAAACCACGCCCGCGGAATTCAATTACAAAGAGGTGCGGAGAAGTTTGAACTCCGCTACAAAGTTTCTGTTGTCTCAGCTGAAAGGATTGCCGAGAAAACAGGCAACTCGAATGTCCCGATATTTGCATCGGTTTCTTTTGATAAATTCCACTAGCTGGGACCAGGCGCTGCCGCAGAATAAATGATTTAGGAAATATCGTTTGGAATTTGAAATAGTTGTCTTGCTTAGTTCGGAGTGATATTTATTTTCTTGCCGGCAATGAATACATTCATTAAAATTGAAGGATATATAAAAGAGAAAAATAAATAACATTTACTCTATTTTTATTATTCCATTCTACAAACAAATATTCATTATTATATATTAGATCTGTGCATTTTTTAGAATTGTAAAACTTGGTGTTCTTACACAATGGCAATGAAAGATACTATTTATTCAATCTCGTGATTCCTTTAATATTCGTTCGGAATTCTCAAGTTTAATGTTAGAAAATCTGATTAAAATATTCTATTCTACAAACAAATATTCACTTTTATATATTAGCTTTGTGTATTTAGAATTTTAGAATTGTAAATCTTGGTGTTTTTTCAGAATGGTAACGAAAGAAATTATTTATTCAATCTCGTGACTCGTTTAATATTCGTTCAGAATTTTCAAGGTTAATTTTAGGAAATGTGATTAAAATATTTTCTTTTAAAATTCATTCAACATAGAATATATATTTATGCCAAAAAATCTATAATATAATTGAAAAGATAATTCTTTTAAAACTAAGATTATTCTAAATTATTTGCAGTACAATATTTTCGGAAGTGACTGCAAAAATGCTCTAAAATTTTAGTAAATGCTTAGGTAAAGCGTTGCTCCTGCAGAAAAAATGCTCTTGGAAATATCGTTTGAAATTTGAAATTAATCTTTTTTTTAAATTAAGAATGTTATTTATTTTCTTGTCGGCAGTGAATTCATTAACTGAAACTGAAGGATATATAAAAGAGACAAATAAATAGCATTTATTCTATTTTTATTATTCTTTTCTACAAACAAATATTCATTTCTATGTATTAGATTCATACACTGATGGAAAAAAAAACTCCCAACACCAAGAAAAAATTATTGTACAGTAATGAAATTTTAGGAATACATTTGTCTAGGTAACATATTTAATTGATTAAAGTTTCAAGATCACAGGTAGAGCCATTTCAAATGTGAAATGTTGGTACATTAGTAACCGGTGTAACCGCCAGAATTTTGAATGCAAGCATGCAAACGTGCATGCATTGTGTCGTACAGGTGTCGGATATCAGTTTGTGGGATGGAGTTCCATGCCTGTTGCACTTGGGCGGTCAATGCAGGGACGGTTAATGCTGGTTGTGGATGACGCTGGAGTTGTCGTCCAATGATGTCCCATACGGGCTCGATTGGAGAAAGATCTGCTGATCTAGCAGGCCAAGGCAACATGTCGACACTCTGTAGAGCATGTTGGGTTACAACAGCGGTATGAGAGCGAGCGTTATCCTGTTGGAAAACACCCCCTTGAATGCTGTTCATGAATGGCAGCACAACAGGTTGTATCCCTAGACTGACGTATAAATTTGCAGTCAGGGTGCGTGGGATAACCCCGAGAGTGTTCCTGCTGTCACACGAAATTGCTCCCCAAACCATAACTCCAGGAGTAGGCCCTGCGTGTCTAGGCCGCAGACAGGTCACTAGCAGGCGTTCACCTGGCCTCCTTCTAACCAACAAACGGCTATCACTGCGACCAAGGCAGAACCGGCTTTCATCAGAAAACACAAAAGATCTCCACTCCGTCCTCCATTGAGCTCTAGCTTGACGCCACTCACGTCGCAAACGGCAGTGGTTTGGAGTGAGTGGAATGCACTATACAGGGCGTCTGGCTCGGAGCTGTCCTTCAAGTAACCGATTTGTAACAGTTCGTTGTGTCACTGTGGTGCCAACTGCAGCTCGAATTTCAGCTGCAGACGCAGTACGATTAGCCACAGCCATACGCCGAATACGACGGTCTTCGCTCTCAGTAGTACCACGTGGCCACCCGGAACCTGGTCTTCTTGAGGCAGTACCTTCCCTTGACCACTGCCGCCAATACTCATGCACAGTGGATACATTCCTGCCAAGTCTTTCAGCAATATCGCGGAAAGAAAACCCACCTTCTCGTAGCCCTACAACACGACCTCGTTCAAACTCAGTGAGCTGTTGATAATGGCTTCTTTCTCTTCTCAGAGGCATCCTTGACTAACATTAATCCACTACGTCAAATCTCGATTGTAAATAACGATCACGAACCTTACAGCGCTTATTTAAAGCAAACCTCATTTGCATGCTCATAGTGTCGCTACTAGCGCCACACTTACGCGTGGAGCTAGAAATTCGAATCGACGTCATCTTTCAGATGTATAAACACGCCTACCAAATTTCGTTTATCTAGCACAGCTCCTTCCTAGTGTTGGAATTTTTTTTTTATCTGTGTATATGCCGGCGTTCTGGCATAAGAGTAGCGTATCTTCCCCATGATCTGGGCTTCGCATGTTCGAGTCCCGGTTTGGACATGGTTGTGATTCTGTGTTCTCTCTGTGAGTAGTGTGAATGTGTCCCTGTAAAAAGGGGTTGTGCAGGCGAATGAGAAGCATGAAGTAGCTAAGTCGTACTCTTGGCCTAGTTGGCGCTATTGAGAAAAAAGGGGTATTAAATTATGTTTAAATCGCTAACTATCGGTCTTGAAAAATTGCAATTTGTAATTACAATAGATTTATGTATTCTTTTAGACTTGTAATGATTGCTGTCCTTTTTTTTTTTTTTTTTGAGAGAATTTTGAGAGAATAAACTATTTTTTGTGTATTTCGTGATTTGTTTAATATTCGTTCAGATTAATGTTTAATATTCAAGATTAATGGTTAAAATATTTTCTTTTAAAATTCATTAAACTTAGAAAACGTATTTATGCCGTACATTTGTTGATAAAGTTGAATTAATAATTTTTTAAAAGTTAGAGTGCACAACATTTTGCATCATTTTAATATTTTCAGAACGCACTGAAAAAAAAAGGTAGAATTTTATTAAAATTTTAATTAAAACTTCAATCCTATGGGACTGATCCCCCTAACATTTTCTCGTATTCTCTCTAATAAAACTATTATCTCAGAAAACGACTTGCATAGAATTTACGTAAAATATTTCGGAAATTATAACCTCAATGTTGAATTTAGTATATTTACTGAATATGTTGCGTCTCCTTGAAGTTATTTAAGATTGTCTTAAATAACTTCAGGAGAATTAATAATCCTTGGTTAATAGATGCGGTAAACATATCCGAAAATATTTTTTATATATTACGTAATTTTACAATTCCTATAGCCCTTCCGTAATTGCAAGCAATAAGTCTTCAAAGTTTCATCGCAATCGGATGGGAGGTACGGCAGCACATAAGAGGAATACAGACAAACAATCATTTTTATTTATAGAGATAAGCATAAGAAAAGTCGCATTCCTGTAACGCAATAAACTTAATTCTCTTTCTAGGTGTCCAATACATTTTTTTATTTGATGCCCTTGCTTCTTGATGAAATATTGGAAATAAAATTCCAACTGTGCATTAAAAAAAATTAACGAAACTTTTATCTTGCAATTTAATGAAGTGAAAAACAATCTTTCTTCTTCTGAGAAAAGCATAATAATTATTTATTCCGACTTTAAACAGGATGTCAGATTCTGCTAACAGTTAGTAACATTTGATTGGTTCCCAGAACAAGAACAGTGATTAGTCAGGAAAATTAGAATTAGAAAAGGGAAAATTAATCTGTTGCACTATATTGTAGCGCCGCGGTGGCCTGGTGGTAAGGTCTTGACTTCGCAACCGGAGGGCTTCAGGTTTGAGACTCGATTCTACCGAAGCACCGTCGTGTGATGGGGGTCTCTTGCACGTTCAATCTGTCAGGCCAAACGTCCTCCCGCTGGTATGGTGTGGAGAGGGGGGTGTCAGTTCAGGAGTCGTCCTCGTCATCTGACCGTGGTTCAAAATGACGACTTCCGTCTCAAAATAGCCCTCGTGCTTTACAACGGGTTGTTAATATAACTGAACTGAACTGAACTGCACTATATTGTACAAGATTTTATGATATTGATCCATATCATGCAATATTGTACAATATTTGCGTGCTGCTAGAATCACTGCATTTGTTATTCATATCAAAGTAAGAATAACTTTTTTTTGTATTGCAAAGATTTGAATTTTTCTGTAAAATCAGCTTTAAATTTTCTTTTTAAAAGGATATGTAAGAGTTTGCATTTTGTGAAATGAAACAGTTTCTAAAAGCATACAAAGTTAAATAATATAACAATTTTCAAAAGCGCCCACTATTTTGGCCACAACTATTTTATTAGATTTTTTAATATTTCACAGTCACAAAACAATGGGAAACATCGCAGAAGTTGTTCTTAATGATGAATCACTGAATTTTCTGGTAAATCGTTCCAGAATCGATTTATTTTGGAAAATACATCTCAGAGTAAATCGAATGTAGAATTGATCATTAATGTTTGTTGCGATAAATGTTGGCTCACTGATTTTACTCTACTCTGCTTTTTATTTTAATGGACATGTAATTTCAATGCAGTTATCTTTGACAAATTTAGAGCAATGAAAAAACATGTTTAAAGTTATAATTTGTGAGCCAAACACATGACAAATATATATATTTCCGCATTGAAATGAAACATTGCCGAGTCTGCATAGCTGAATGGTTATGACCCTGGACTCGGAGTCAGGAAATCATGTGTTCGAATCTCGATAGAATTTAAGTATTTTTCTTTGATTTCGTGTTCCAGAAGATTCTGGCCCTTTCTTTCATTTACCAGATAAGGGACTTTTCTTGCTGTCTCCAGAAAGATATTCTGGAACTTTCCCTACTTGTATCAAAGCTGAAGATCTCTCAGTCGCAGTGTTTCTTAATTCAGAGTTTGAGCTAATAAATGGATTTCACTCTACGTCCTGTGTCTTCTTGAGCACTATCTACGTATATATAGATACATACGTAAACAACCATAAAAGCATTAAATAATCAAAACCCATTACCAGAGTCATCAAAAATTAAACTGAAACTAAAGATGTCGGAATCGAAATTAAAATTTAATTTGGAATTAAACAAGAATAAAAGCTAAATGAATAAAACCTATTTGGGAAACAAATATAAATTAATATAATTAAGCAAACGAAACTAAAAAGTGGAATCGGAACTAAAATGATTTCGGATTCGAGCAAGTTTAAAATTTAAAAATTAAATATATAATTTAAAACTCAAATTTAATCTCATTTAATGATTAAATGAGATTAATTGTTCCATACATAAGACATTTATCATTATTTAAAGATAGTTTTATGATGATAAAACATATAAAGAAAAAGAGAAAAAAGTTTTAAAGGTAGTTTTATAGCATCATAACAACTCTAGATGAAACTCATCATAACCATTGTTATTAAATTATTTCTTAAGAATATTACAGCTCACTACTTATTCGAGTCTAATAAAATTTATATTCATTCTGTTAGATAGTATTTTGAAATCCTATTCTCATTTTCTTTTCAGCCATCTATTCATAATAAGATTTAGGTGGCCATTGTAAATGAAAAACTGCATTAATTCTGAAAAGTATACTAGCATGCACACCGATGAAATGTTAATATTATTATTTTGAAATTGAAATATCACGTTAACAAAATATTTTAAGGTATCCGACTATGTTAAAAATACTAGTTTTAGGCCACAATGGCGATTTTTAAAAAAATTGTTATTTTTTGTAGCTCAGACTTTCCTTTTTTCAAAACAGTTTATCTTTTCTAGGAAAAGGTTGGCATAACTTATCATCCTGAGGAATTTTAAGCAAAACATTATTTTCAGCTAGAATTTGTCTTAAACTTCAATTTTAATTTTCATAAAAATTCTCCACCGTTAACACGATATCTTGAAAACCAAAAGAGGTATTTACATAAAAATTGCAGCTTGTGTTTTAAATAGTACGGACAATGAAATAAACCAAATTTTTTATAGTTGGTGAAATACTTTCTCATTTATAGGTGTGAATGTATGAAAAAAAATGCATATACGTCACTTCTTTGCATCTCAAAATGTTTCTTCGATTTCTGTTCATTTCATTTCTCATTATATTCTATAACTTGTATAGAAAGAAAAATACGATTGCTGCATTACCATTTTGTGCAGAGTGCTAATCGTTTTAGTTAAATTTCATTCAAATTTACTACCCTTTTTCCTATTTTTCAAAATATATTATATTTTCAAATAATTATTTTTGTGCTTATAGTGTTTATAATTGGCAGTACATCTAAAAATCATGAATATTTTTTTAAAAACAATTTTCAAAAATTTTCTTTCGAACGTAGTCGGTTACCTTAAAAATATTCCCTTTTACCCATGTATAACGTGTACTATTACAACTGTAACCTAGGATTCTGCAAATATCTTATGTAAGGGTCTACTAAATAAATAGGCTCATTTCTAACAAATTAAAGTACCTTATTCACGCAAAACACGAAGATTTTAAGGCTATCATGTAGTTAGTTTATCAATGATTATAAACTTTGCTTTTATGTTTATAAAATATATTTTTTTAAAATTTTATATATTGTCATTCTTAATATATAAAAATGTTATACAAGTTCTTAATTACCTGGTTCAGTTGCCTCTGAGTTTATGGTAAACAAAAATAAAGTTTTGACTCTTTAAAATTTATTTTGTACTGTTTATTATTTTTAGAGAAGATCAAAATCTAAGCAGATCGAGTTATCTCCCGAAAACTTTCTAGCATATCCTTTAATAAACTTGTTAAGAGAGAGAACGCCTTACATGGCATTGGTGTACAATAGTTACGAATTATTAATTTTTGACTTGAATTTAGCATTTGTACTGAATCCGTCATGCCATCCTTGGTGAGTTATTTGGCAATTAATTCTTGCATGCGTTAATAGTAATAAAAATTTGAAAATCGAATGTGAGTTTTGGACTCATTTTTCTCAACCGATTGAAGCAAAAATTTGACACAAAACTGGAATTGTAATGATAAAATCTCATACCAGATCTGATATTTCTAAATCATTCTGTTTTTTCATTATCTCGTGTGCCTCTTTCTTAAAATACAGACCAACAGACAGTCAACCTGTGGTTGGGTTTGCGCCAAAATTTAACTGATGTTTACACTAAAGATATAAATTTGTATATCAGTTTTGTCTATCTATATCTCTTTGATTTATAATCATTGTGTTAACTTATGTTCAAATAGGCAGACAAATGGGCTTTCTCTGAGCAGATTTTACTGAAAATTTGACAGAAATCTGCAAATTTGCTTTATAGATCGTATATCAAATTTCAACTGTCTAGCACAGTGTTTTTCAGTTATTATTGTCACAAACAGACCTATAGACTTTTTCTATTTTTAATTAAAAAAATTTTTTTTAATCAGAGAGGTCTAAAAGAAGGAGATTTATCAAATTTTCGAATTTGAATTTCCTTCAGACCTATAGACCAGTTCAGATGAACTTTCTCTGAACAGATTTTACTCAAAATTTGGCAGAAATCTGCAAACTTACTTTAAAGACCCTATATCAAATTTCAACTGTCTAGCTTAATGTTTTTCAGTTATTATTGTCACAAAGAGACCTATAGATATTTTCTATTTTTTTTTTATTTATTTAGAGAGGTCTAAATCAAGGAGATTCTTCAAAATTTCGAATTTGAATTTCTTGAAAATTACTATACTTTTCTTGCTTAGCAAATTCATTGTAAACATGCTTTGATTCAGCTGATAGTGTCATTTGAATCGGAAACAATATTAGAAACAATTACAGGATTTCTTTTGGCGTTATAAGTTTTTTTTTTTTTGTAAAAAATTAGCATTAACATATTTAAAAAATGACTTTATAAAATAACGACTGTGCATTATATTTTATCATAACAGGTTAAATGAATGTTGCATGATATTTAACTAAATAATTAATGTTTTGATTAAGGTATCCGATTAAGTTAAAAACAATGTTATAGATCACATTGGCGATTAAAAAAAATCTTATTATTTTTGTAGTTCAGACTTTTATCTTTCCAAAACAGTTTATATTTTCTAAGAAAAGAAAGACCTAACCTAGCACCAAGGATCACGTATTTTTCAAATAAAATATGCCTTCAGTTTTCTCAGAACTTTAATTTTCATAACAATTCTCCATCGTTAACATGATATACCTCAAGAACTAATAGAGGTATTTACGTAAACATTTCAGCGTGTATTTTAAATAATATGTGCAAAGAAATGAACAAAATTTTTATTGCTGGTGAATTGCTGTTTCATTTATAGGTTTCGTTTATTTTAGAAAAATTAAGCTGTAAATTTATGGAAAAAACACAGATTTTTGCCCATAACTTCTTTGCAAACTTTTTCTTGGATTTTGGTTCATTTCCTTCATCATTCTATTCCACAACTTGTGTGCAAAGAAAAATAGGATTGCTGTTTTACAATTCTATGTAGAGTGTTAACCGCTTTGGTCAAATTTCATTAAAATTTACTACAAATGTTCCCATTTCTCATATATTATATTTTCAAATAATTCTTTTTGTATTGATAGTGTTTATTATTGACAGTACATCTAAAAAAATAAATAGTTTCTAAAAAAATCCAACTTTTCAACATTTTTCCTCTCCGGATACCTTGAAATACATAAGAATTCATTCCTGATTGATACAGGCACATATCAATCACGCAAATAAGTCAATAAAAACATGAACCATTTTCTGCATCATTTGTAACAATTTCTCCGCTTACAAAATGTTTCGCTTTTTTGAATGAATGTTTCGAAACGAATGTCAGGTATTCGCATGTTCCAGTCCTAATAATCATACGATTGTTCGCTCGATCATTAAAACTGGCGCTGCCTCATTAGCGGTCCCCCCCCCTCCTCCCTACCAACCCCCTCGCAGGAAAGCTTCCATCCCTGTCGCCATATTGGATGTTCCCGCCGCAGACGGAAGTCACGTGACTCGGACGGTCGATACGTGTGACGTCAATGGAACCGTCGGAAAGCGATCGGTTAAGCGAGGGCTGCGGGCGGTGCGTTCCCCCCCCATCTCCCCCCCCTCCCTTTTTAAAAACTGCTTATTCCGATACAATGATGAGAAAACAAACAAAAATGAGAAGCTATCGTTGAAAAGGCTCGCAGAACGGAGGCAATAAATTGATTTAGTCTGGCTTCCTGTGTTATACCGCCGAAACTGCTCAGTATCGTTTCCGAAAGTTTTGGAATTAGAAGTAAATCTTATCTTGTTTGTGAGGAAGGGATAACATTACTTCCCTAATTTTGTGGGAATAATTCCTTTTTTTAAAGAAAGGAAACGGAAATACGATGTATTAAAAACAATGAAAAATATGTAGAAAGAGAATTAATAGTTAAAAGGTAATTGATCGTGTTAAATAATGGTTTGAACTGAAAATAACTATTTACCACATCGATAAATTTGAATAATTCGATTGAATATTTTTGAGAAAGTCGTATGAATGCATACATCACGGTAAACCGTATAAGTATGTAAAGTTAATGTTCTGCTCATTCCTTGATAATAAATGTTGTCGTTTATATCACAGTTTTCATCGTTCAAAAGTTTGCTGTTAAATATTTCTCAAGGTCAACAGAGGTCGGAGAAATGTCAATCATCGGTAAATTAGTGAAGCGGTTATTTTAAATCTTAAAGGTTATTATTGCGTTTATTGATATGACAGTTTTTAAAGACAGTTCTTCGTTCCTGTGTTAGCGCTGAATCTGCTCGGTATCTTTCCGAAGTTTTGAATTAAAAGTAAATCTTATCTTGTTTGTGTGGAGAGGATAACATTACCTCTCTAATTTTGTGACTACAGTTCGTATTTTCTTTTCCTTTGAAAAAAAAAAAGATGTATTAAAGCCAATTCAAAAGAGATAGGAAGAGAATAAGTTGTTAAAAGGTAAATTGATTGTGTTCAATAATAGTTTGAACTATATTGATAATAACTATTTAACGCATCGATTAATCGAATAATTCGATTGAATATTGATGAGAAAGTCGTAGGAATGTATACAACACGGGGATCGGTATAAGCATGAAAAGTTATTAATTTGCTCATTCCCTGATGAAGGATGCTGTCGTTTTTCAAACAATTTTCATCGTTCAAAGGTTTGCTGTTAAATTTATTTCAATGTCAACAAAGGTCGGGTAAATATCAATCAACCGAAAACTAATGAAACGGTTATTTTAAATCTTAACGCTTATTATTGAGCGTATTGATATGACAGTTCCTGTGTTAACGCAAAATCAGTCCAGTACCTTCCGAAGTTTTGAATGAAATCTTATCTTGTTTGTGTGGAGCGGATGATATGACTTCTCTAATTTTGTGGCCACAGTTCGTGTTTTCTTTACCTTTGAAAAAAAAATATGTATTAAAGCCAATTCAAAAGAGATACGAAGAGAATCAATAGTTAAAAGGTGTTAAATAATGGTTTGAACTGTAAGTAACTATTTAACGCATCGATCAATCGAATAATTCGATTAAATATTTATGAGAAAGGCGCATGAATGTATACAACACGGGAAACGGTATGAGGAAGAAAAGTTATTGTTTTGCTCATTCTCTGATGATGGATGCTGTCGTTTTCATCACGGTTTTCATCTTCCAAAGATTTGCTGTTAAATATTTTTCAAGGTCAAGAGAGGTCGAACAAATATCAATAATTAAAAAATAAGTTGTTTTAATTCTTAACGGTTGTTATCGAGCCTATTGACATGACAGTTCTTAAAGTAAGCAACATACTTTTAGATGTTTTCTATATAGTAATTACAAAAATAATTTGATTTGTTATAACTAATGCTTAAATTATTAATATTATTATTGACGATTTGTAACTTTACAGTGACGAGTGAAAAAGTTTAAATAAAAAATTACTTTTAACTTTCAAATTACTGTTTAAAGCTATTTACATTTAATGCTTGCGAATAGGTCTAAATATTTTATCGAAGAATTAAATTTTATTTATAGGAAACCCTATATTAGAATAATATAATTAAATCTACTAATAGTTTGTTATGATTTATTTAAGCCAACCCATAGTAACAAATTATATGAAGTTAAACTGGTATAGCTTAAAGTTATAGTGCTATAGAAGTTAAACTGGTTTCATCCAAATTATAATAAAGTAGGCTAGTTGAAATAACCATACAAAAACTCGACATCCCAATTCTTTTTTGTTCATTCACACTGTTGCTATTCATATAAATCTTTTTCGTTACAATAATCTTTTCAATACATAACTGAATTGTTTCATTTAGTGTTTAAACTTATTAGATCTTTAAAATTATTTTAGCTTGAATGTATATATTTTAACTACATTTCCGGGTAATGAATATTTATTAAAGTCGCGATTATTAGAATGGGATTTGTAATGCTTCCTGGGGTAAAGGATTCAACTATTTTTGATCTTTTTTCTTTTAATTTTTAATACACATTTAATAAAAATCCCTATTCTTTTATTAAAGACTAGCCATTACCCGCGACTCCGTTCGCATGAAAATTTTTATGTATATGTAAAAAATTCTATCAAACAATGAAAAATAAAGAAAAAAAACCTGACCTAAAAATGATACATTTAAAAGTATAAGAGTAGATGAAAAATATATAACATAAATAGAATTCAATAACAAAAACACACAACGAACGTAAAAACCATTTATTTACATCGTATTCCCAAAATGAAACAAACAGCCAATCAAGACCTGTCAAATCCATTTTATTGATGGATCGAGATGGAAATAGCTACAACAGTATTATACACACCATTTTTAAACTTTTCATTTAAATGAAAACACAGTTTCAGTAATTACGGGCGAACTTTCAACGCCAGTTGGCGTAACGCACATGTCTGACATTCTTACTCCAGTTGGGGCAACGCAATGTAGATTAGAAATTTTTTTTCCTTTATTTTGTTTTCTATTCATTTAAAAGTACTTCAGAATGAATCCGAAACATCGATTTATTCACAACATTTGATTTTAAATACAAATACAAAGAAAATAAATAGAATCGTTTGAAACAATCGGTCGAAATTCTGCTAACTCTAACCTCAATTCTGCTTTGAAAAAAAAAAAAAAAAAACCCTGGAGCCTTACTCAACTTTGGCGGGATTTGGCCTCGGCTTTTTGGCGCGAAAGATAGCTTTCAATGAATGAAAAATGAACCGGAATAAAAATTAGCCTATGTTCTGTTCCTGACTATTATCATTGAGATAAATTTCATCCCATTCCGTTCAACCGTTCTGGCGTGATGGAGTAGCAAACATCCAAACGTTCACATTCATAATATCAGTATCGATATCTCTATTCTTAATTCATAGAATTTTTATCACACATTATAAGAGCATTTTTATTAAATCTATTATTTAAATCCAAGAGAAATATAATTCTTTTATTTAGCCCTGTATTTCAAAGTTTAATAAGCAACGTTTCCCACTTCCAAAATAAGGCGCAGTGACTAGTATTCCAATAGAATCAATCTATTAAAGTATCCGAGCACGTTATAAACACTGGGTTTCGACACCATTGGCGACTTTTTTAAAAAAATTATTTCTTGTAGTTCAGACTTTTCTCTTTCCAAAACAGTTTCATTTCTCAGAAAAGGAAGGCCTCACCTATCATCCAGGAGAATTTTAAACAAAACATATTTTTCAGTTAAAAGTTGTCTTTAACTACAATTTTAATTTTCTTAAAAATTTTCCACCGTTCACATGATATTTCGAAAACTAATAGAGGTGCTTGCTAAAAAATTGCAGCTTGTGTTTTAAATAATGTGGGCAATGAAATGAACCAAAATGTTTATTGTTGGTGAAATACTTTTTCATTTTCAGGTGTTTTTAGAAAATTTATGTTGTGAATTTATGGAAAAATGCATACATACGTATGTTTTTACCCATAACTTCTTTGCATTTCAAAATATTGTTCAGATTTTGGCTCATTTCATTCATCATTGCATTCTATAACTTGTGTACAAAGAAAAATAGGATTGCTGCATGACCATTTTGTATAGAGTGTTAACCGTTTAAGTTATATTTCATCAAAATTTACTACAGATATTTTTACTACAAAAAAAATACAAATAATTTTTTTTTGTATTTTGGGGTTATAATTGACAATACATTTAAAAAATCATAAACAGTTTTTAAAGAAATCCAATTTTTCAAAATTTTTCCTTTTGACAGAGTCGGATACCTTAATAGCGGTATTTTTTAAAATAGGGAGATAATAAATAAAATAACATGACTCTAAAAAAGTGTGAAGAGCAACGATTTAAGATTGAATTCGAAAGCAAGCAGCTCCAAAATCATCTTCCTTTTCACTCCACGGTTTCCGTAAATCAGATATTTTCCGCTCTCGGTCATGAATTCTTTATGCCCAAGAACATGTTTAGAATTCTTTACGAGATCTCTTTTGGAGATAAAGTTTTATAGTGCGTGACAATCTTCCAATAGACACACTTGAAATCTACGCTGACGCTGCTGGGCATTAGTTTGATCCAAAGAATCGGACCTATTTTTTGGAGTAACCAGACGCCTGTCTGAGTAACATAGTTTCAGTAGTGTTCATTTTATCATACCTTGACCTTTTGTCCTTCAGGTATCCGAACTACGTTTTTAATTTTTAGACAAATACTACGTTACGAATTTTTAAAAACTATTTAAAATTATGTTTTATGGACGTGTTGTCAATCATAATACAAAATGCTATAAATGCGGATATATATATAATTTGAAAATATAATAAATTTTGAGAAATAGGGCAATGTGTCTTTCTCGGAATGAAAACATTCTTATGACTTTTAAGGTATCCGCCGACGTTCGAAAGAAAAATTTTGAAAAAATAAGAAAAACTGAAAACTTTTTTTAGAAACTATTTATTGCTTTTAGATGCATTGTCAATAATAAACACTATAAATACAAAAACTATCATTTGAAAAGATAATATATCTTGAGAAACAGGAAAATGTGTAGTAAATTTTAATGAAATTGAACCAAAACGGTTTACACTCTACACAAAATTGCTTTGAAGCAATCCTATTTTTCTTGGTAAACAAGTTATGAAATATAATAATAAATGAAATGAACCAAAATCTAAGAAAAGTTTTTAAAGAAGTTACAGGTAAAAATATACGTACAAATGCATGTTTTCCATAAATTCACAACTTAATTTCTCTAAAAGCACCATTAAATGAAAATGTATTTCATCAGCAATACAACTTTTGGTTCATTTCATTGCACATATTATTCAAGGTATCCGAGCTACATTCGAAAGAAAAAATTTAAAAAAATTGAATTTTTTAAAAACTATTTAAAATTATGGTTTTTAGATGTATTGCCAAATGTAATACAAAATGCTATTAATACAACAAATATATTTGAAAATATAATATATTTTCAGAAATAGGAAGATTTGTAATAAATTTTAACTGAAACGGTTAACAAAATGGTAATGCAGCAATCCTATTTTTCTTTGTATAAAAGTTATAGAATGTAAAGATGAATGAAACGTACCAAAATCTCAGAAAAATTTTGAGATGCGAAGAAGTTAGGGGTAAAAATATGCATGTAAATGCAGTTTTATAGTGCGTGACAATCTTCAAATAGACACACTTGAAATCTACGCTAAAGCCTGGTGGGCATTAGTTTGATCTAGAGAAGTGGCTCGATTCTTTGGAGTGTCCAGAGTCTGTCTTAGTAACATATTATACTTTCAGTTTTTTACATTTTTTCATACCATGACCTTTTGTCCTTGAGGTATCCGATCTCGTTCGAAGAAAAATTAAAAAAAAAAAACTATTAAAAATTGTTTTTTTGAGGTTTTTAAAATATTTTTTAGATTGTTTTTCCAAACATTATACAACATGCTATAAACACACAAAAAATTATTTGGAAATAAAATCTATTTTGAGAAATAGGAAAATGTAATGTAATTTTTAACGAAATTTAAGGTATCAGTCTACGTTTGAATGATAAATTTTGAAAAATTGGATCTTTTATAAACTAATTAAAGCTATAGTTTTTATATGTGTTGTCAATTATAACACAAATTACAATAAATACAACAAAATTATTTGAAAGTATAATATATTTTGAGAAATATGGAAATGTATAACAAATTTTAATGAAATATAACCAAAAACGGTTTACACTCTTTACAAAATTGCTTTGAAGCAATCCTATTTTTCTTTGTACACAAGTTATAGAATGTAATGAGCCAAAATATAAGAAAATTACTGAGATGCAAAGAAGTTATGGGTAAAAATATACGTATAGATGCATGTTTTCTATAAATTCACAATTTAATTTTCCTAAAAACACCAATAAATGAAAAAGTATTTCGCCAACAATACAACGTTTGGTTCATTTCATTTTCCAAATTATTTAAGGTATTCGATTTAAGGTACGTTCGATTGAAAAATTTTGAAAAATTGGATTTTGTAAAAAAACTATTTAAAATTATGTTTCTTAGACGTATTTTCAATCATAATACAAAATGCTATAAATGCTAAAAAATTATTTGAAAATATATTTTGAAAAATAGGAAAATGTGTTGTAAATTTTAATGAAATATAACCAAAGACGGTTAACACTCTTCTCTAAGTTGTAATGCAACAATCCTATTTTTCTTTGCCAGTTTAGTTCAGTTATATTAACGTCCCTTTGTAAAGAAACACTAAGCTTTTTTGGGGACAAACCTCGTCATTTTGAGCCGCGGTCAGATGACGAGGACGATATCTGAGCTGGCACCCCCCTCTCCACAACGCAACTACACCAGCGAGAGGATGTTTGGTCTAAGAGATTTAACGTGCAACAGACCTCTTACATGACGGTTCTTCGGTGGAATCTATAATAGATTCCACCGAATTTATAATAGATCTACTCCGTTTATCTGAAATTTTTGTAACTACATTAATGCAAAGTATTAACATTAGACTTTACTTTTTATTACAGTTATCAATAGACTATTATTTTATTTAAGTGTAGGCATATTACTGACTCTCCATCTCACCCGAATCCACTAGGAAATAAATAATGAATGACCTTGCCACCGCTACTGTAATATTGGCAGCAGCTTTGGTTGTGTCCTAAGGGTTATCACCGACAACGGTACAACCTTCCCCATGAGGTGAATGTAACGTCATCGATGGGAAGAGTCAGATTCCTCCCCCCCCTTTATTGTACCCACTGGATTGGCGAGGTAAAAATCCCCATGCCGGAACCATTTCATCCCCAATTACGTGGTTTTTCCCCCATTGGGGTTTATTTTGTTGAAATATAAAGATATTTTTCTCATCGGAAATGTCGAACTACGGGCCAATAAAACACAATTTTGCAGGCAATTTTAATATTTTTGTTTAATTCAAAGAAAAATGCTGCTAACCATTGAGTTTTGTTGGAATCTTTTGGTGAATGTATTTTATTGATGCCGGCGTCCTGGCATAGGGGTAGCGTGTCTTCCTTGTGATCTGGGCGTCCCAGTTCGGGCATGGTTGTTCTGTGTTCTATCTGTGAGATGTATGAATGTGTTTCCCTGTAAAAAGGGGTTGTGCAAGCGAATGTGTGCGTCACCTGAGTCATTTGAGCTAGAAGATAGACCTTTACCTTCAGAAGCTACTGCACCCTCTTTCCGTGAAAACACGGGCGTGGCATCATCATCACTTTATTGATAAACAAAACATGTGAGCATTGGTTTATGCATTTTAGAAGAGCGGATTTTGAAACAATTGATAAAGAACACTCTGGTAAATCAAAAAAAAAAAAAAAAAAAAAAAAAAGAAATATCTGGAACTGTTATTCAACCAAGATTCAAGTCAACTGGAGACGAATTTGCTGGATGTCGATCGCATAATGGTTTTGCACTCAGCATAATCCAAAAAAAAGGGTGTCATGCGAACTGATGGAGAAATATGTTAAATGGCGATTTTTCAATTGAGAACAATTGCTTCAAAGACGAGTGAAAGTTTTCTTTTCTCTTCCTTATCGCCATTGGCGATGCAAAATGGCTGGGATATGATGATTCTAAAGTAGAAAAGCCGGGAATTTGTCCGGCCGTGTATCATCATCAACGCCAAAGCCGAATATTCATGGTTTTGATGGGAACCAGCTTGATGTTGGGCACTATGAGCTGCTTCAACTATGAAACTATTATTGGTGAGCGTTACTGAATGCAATAGTTGTGTTTGAGCCATTGAAACTCTAGATATTTTTTTGTCCAGAAAAGAAATGTACTTTTCAAATTTAAGTCAGTTAAACAGATTGGATTCGGTTTGTAGTCATAACACTGAAATTACAAATAATCGATGAAATTTTTAAGGAAATCCATTTATATGGAACCTGTCTGTCCGTCCGTTTGTATGGAGGTATGATAACTCGGAAAGGAAAAGAATTAAACGGAATAAATATAGCATATAGTTTTATCAACAAGATTGTTTATATGTATCATGTTTCGAAACAAATACATGAAATGGTTGACTGTCTGTAGTTTTAACTATATTGACTTTCCGTTGTATAGCAAGGGCGAAGCAACACTAGGGCTATTTTGGGACGGACCTCGTCATTTTGAATCGCGGTCAGATGACGACACCTGAGCTGGCACACCCCTATCCATGCCGCACCTCCTCACCAGGAGGACGTTTGGCCAGATTTAACGTGCAACAGACCCCCTTACACGATATTTCATCGGTGGAGTCTAGTCTCGAACTTGAAACCCTCCGGTTCCGAAGCCGAGACCTTATCACCAGGCCATCGCTGCCCCTGACTGTCTGTATGCATCTTTATTCGTGAGAATATGAAAACCAGAAATGAATGTTACTTTTTATATAAATGAAATTTTTAACTTCTAATAATTTTTCTAATAACTCTCGTTTTGCGCAGAAATTCGTTTTTTAATGGGAGGAAATAATTTCTCTCCAGGTCTTCAGTATATTATATTTCTGAATTCTTAATCTATAGATTTCTTAAAGTAATTTATTAATTGGTTCCTGCTTTTCTTAATGTTCATCTAATTGCAATTTTAAACAAAGTTACTTGAATCAAGTCACCAGATTTGCTCTCTTCATATTTAAAATTTAGAAAGCCAAGTGGGGTCTGAGAGTTTTTCATACTCCCGCTTAATTATAGCAGAGTCGCGGGTAATAGCTGGTCACTATTATATTCTTAAAACCTTGAGTTACGCATCATCTATTTGTAGACTCCGTGACCTACAGCTGTATAATTGCAAACCCAAATACACACAACTATCTTTCAAAGAGTTAGTTACATTCTTTGCAGTTAAGGTATCTGACTACGTTAAAAGCACTGATTACAGAACATACTGGCGAATATTTAAAAAGTTATTTGTTATAGTTCAGACTTTCCTCTTTCCAAAACAATTCATTTTCTCTAGGAAAAGGAGGGCCTATCATCCAGGGTCACATGTTTTTCAGCTGAAATTCGTCTGTAACTTCCATTTTCTCGAAACTTTAATTTTCATAAAAATTCTCCACCATTAACATGGTATCTCGAAAATGAATTGCTGAAATTTTTGTGTAATTACATCATGTGTTTTAAAAAATATGGGCAAAGAAATGAACCAAAAGTTTTATTGTTTGTGAAATACTTTTTCATGCATAGAAATCTGTTACACATTTATGGAAAAAAATGCATATGTACGTATATTTTTACGCACTCTTCTTTGCATCTCAAAATATTTCTTGGATTTTGGTTCATTTCATTCATCATTATATTCTGTAATTTGTGTACAAAGAAAAATAGGATTACTGGATTACAGTTTGGTGTAGAGTGTTAACCGTTTTGGTTGAATTTCATTAAAACTTACTAGAAATTTTCCTAAATCTCAAAATATATTACAATTTTATATAATTTTGTTGTGTTTATTGTATTTTGTATTATGACAACACATCTAAAAGCCTTAGTTCTAAGTAGTTTTTAAAAAAATCCATTTTTTCCGAAATTTTCCTTTGAACGTACTCGAACACCTTATGGTACAAAAGAGTAATTATCTGTCCGACCTGTCTGTGCAACAATCATAATTTCACGATTCAACCAAGGTATCTGTGTAACTGCTTTTATCTCCAGTCCCGCATTTAGCCAAGATTACCTTCATTAAGAATGCATACATGATATCTTCCCAGAGAATTGCTAATCAACTTAGCGTCGAAATGAATATTCAAATTCTCAAACATTGTCAAATTACTCATAGACTGCACTTAATAATTTTTTTTTCGGTGGCAGTAATGCGCTGGGTAACAGCTAGTTTGTAATAATCTACACTCTATATCAATATATAAATGTGAAAGTTTCAATAGATGTTTGTTACTCCATCATGCCAGCACGGCTGAACAGAATGGGATGAAGTTTAGCACAAAGATAGATTAGAGCATAGGCTACTTTTCATTCCGGTTCATTGAGTGGTTCGTTTTTTATTCATTAATAACTAACTTTCCCGCCAAAAAGCTGAGGCCAAATACGGACTTGATTTGCTGTTTTGTTTCCTTTTGGGTATAAAATTATTTAAATATAGATCAAAAGTATAATCCTCATATCTTATACGTTTTCATGCCTTTACCTTATACATTTTCTTTCTTTTGTAATTCAAGCATTTTCGATCATCTTTATGAAAGGTGCATATTTCGAATATTTTTGAAAAGGGAAATACTTTTTATATGATAAAGTATATTTTAAGTATCGATAGTAAAGTATGGATAAAAGGTGAAATTCATTCAAAGCAGTATTAATCTGTCCGACAATCATCCTTTCATGCGCAACCGACACAACCAAGGCATCCGTGGAACTGCTTTTATCGTATGTAAATAAATTGTTTTTACGTTAGTTGTGTTTTTTAAAATTAAATTGTGTTTATATTAGGTTTTTCGTATATGCTTATACTTTTAACTTTATCGTTTTTAGGTTAGGTTTATTGTTATTTTTTTTATTTGTCATTATTTGATAGTTTTTCGTACATATGCATCAAAATTTCTACTCTAACAGAGTCGCGGGTCACTATTATACTCTTAAAACCTTGAGTTACGCATCCTCTATTTGTAGACCTACAGCTGTATAATTACAAATCCAAATTTACAGTACCATCTTTCAATGAAATGCACCCGTTGCAGTTATTGTACAAATCTCTCCGACAATCATTTCACGAGCAACTGACGCAACCAAGGTATGAGTGTAACTGCTTTTATTTCCAGTCTCACATTTAGCCAAGAACACCTTCATTAAGAATGCATTCAGGATATCTTCCCGGAGAATTGCTAATCAACTTAGCTTCGAAATGAATATTCAAATTCTCTATGGTCGGGAAATCTCCTCGAAGGAGGATAATAAGTAAACTTCCAGGTGGTTCTTTTCGTTGGCATTTTGGCGTTATTTTACCGTCTCTCTGAATTGCCAGCGAACATTAAATTTTCAAGATGTCCGCTCAAATGATTGAGTAAGTACGCTGGATGTCAATTATTCAGTTATTGCTCAAAGGAGGATATCTAATTAATTCTTTTTCGGTTTCGAAATTAAAGGGATTAGATTCTTGTCGTTTAACATTTATTCTAGGCATTATTTAATGGCTGGAGTGAATTCTGTTGTGAATTACAGATTCTGTCTCTTAAAATAGCAATCGCATTTCATTTATACTATGTTACTATGATTCTATGTTAATAACGTACTATGTTATAAACTATGTTAAATTACTACTAAGTTAATAGTATTAAATTAATATACTGTGTTAATAACGTACTATATTAAATACTATGTTAATAGTATTAAATCAATATATTACCTTAATAGCGTACTATGTTGCATCAATTCTATGTTAATAATATTAAATTAATATAGTATGTTAAGTTAATAACGTACTATGTTAAATTAATAATACTGTGTTAAAGTATACATACTATGTTAATATAATAACAGTGATACATAACATACTATGTTAAATTAATAACAATGATACATAACATACTAAGTTAAATTAATAAAGATACTATGTTAAATTATATGTTATGCATACTATCATACTATGTTAAATTAATAACGATAATATTTTAATATTCTTCCGTATATTTTCTGGAAAAAATAACTGTTACTATGATACTATGCTACATATTATGCTAAATTAATACTATGTGGATAGCATTAAATTAGCATATTATGTTAAATTATACATACTATGTTAATTTAATAATGATTATACATATCATTCTATGTTAAATTAATAATGACACTTTGTTACTGTGTTAAATTATATGTTATGCATACTGTCATACTTTGTTAAATTGATAACGATAATATTTTAATATTGTTCATATATTTTCTGGAAAAAATAACTGATTTGTACTGCAAAAAATATAATTTTAAACATAGAGGAATTTTAGGGAGATATTTTATCCTAGTTCGGTTGTCTTATGATTCTAAGACGTTAAAAATCATAATGGTTCAATAGATTAAATATAATTCGTATGCTAAAATCTTGCAAGTGGTTCTAATCGGCCTACACCATTTTTGAACATTTTTATTGATTTATGTATGCTCCATTTTTATGAAAATGAAATTTTATGTGCAATAAGAAATGAGAACAAACTTATTCCTGTCGTTTAACACAGCATTCAGCATTGCAGAAATGAATGTTGCATTCTTCAAAAGGCATGATTAACCACTTCACATACAATGACGTGTCTGAGACGCGCATCGAAAGATTGGATTATTAATTTTCAATCTGCAATTAAGTGAAAAGTGTTAAATAATTAAAAATGAAAAAAGTGACCCGAAACGTATTATGAAAGGAATTAAAATAATAGTAAGCATTCCAATTAGGAAACTATTAAATTCTTCATTTAATTAGGGAAGTTAAGTAAATTCGTATGTCAAGCGATTAAGTTAATATATTATCTACAAAGTGAAAAATACAACGCTTGAGATGAAGAGTTTCAAATTTCTTTCTATTTTGAACATTTTTTTTTTCTTTCTTCAAAATTCTTTCAAACTTTTTGCATTACAGAAGTCAGATTAAGCACTTAGTTATTTTTTGTTTATTAGATGCTTCAGAATGAAAATTTTTTAAAAAATTGCCTTAAATTTTGAATTAAAAATTAATCAATATATTAGAGATTTTCTTTAATTGCTTTCAGTAAAGCCATTTTTATTTTATTTTAAAATTAAAAACTAAATTTTCCAATGATACCAATTTTATTTCCATATAATTTGACTCCTTAAAAAAATCAAAGAAGCTAAACTTCTATTCTGAATCATTACAGCTGATGAGATTTTAGACTTAATTAATGTAACTTTATTTTCTATTTAAAAATTCAATTTTAATTATACATCAATGAAAATGTACACAAAATCAGGGATAGTGGTGTGCCCTACACTTTCTCCTATGCTGTCTAATAAAGTTGTTCTGGCTCAAAATGCCTTACTTAGCAATGGTAGGCAATAGTACCAAATATTAACTTTTGGTGAGAATTTAGCCTTTGTATTGAATATATTTTTTCACTTTTGGCGAGTTTTGGTGATTAATCTCTGAACAGTGTTAGTAATTATCCAAAACTCTAACGCGCTCTTTCCAACTAATTGCAACCAAAATTTGACAGGAAACTGCAGTTGTTGTCCCAAAATTTCATACCAAATGTGATATATTTGGCCAGTACGATTATGAATAAGCGCTTTTACAGGTTTCTAAAAGTAAAGACCGACGGACAGTCTACCAGTAATTGTTTTTTTCAACTCAAAATTTGACAGGCGTCAACACTATTGAATGTTAAATCTGTGCATCGAATTTTATCTATTTAGCTCTCTTCTTTTTGTAATTACCGTGTTAACGTTTAATCGAATAGACGTACAGACGCAATTTTCTTTATTCAAAATTTGATGGAAAAATGCAAATTTGTATAAAGTATGCGAATTTGGGTATAAAGACAATGCACCGAATTTCAACCTTTTCGCTCAAAGGGGTTTTAAGGTATCCGACTACGTTCGAAGAAAATTTTTTGAAAGTTTGAATTTTTAAAAATTATATTTAAAATTATGGTTTTAAGATATATCGCCAATTGTAATACAAAACACTATAAATATAACAAAATTATTTTAAAATATATTTTCAGAAATAGGAAAATTTGTAGTCAATTGTAATGAAATGTAACCAAAACGGCTAACACTCTACACAAAATTGCAATGCAGCAATCCTATATTTCTTAGTGCACAAGTTATATAGAATATCAGGGTGAATGAAAGGAACCAAAATTTAAGAAAAAGTTTGAGGCACAAAGAAGTTATGGGTAAAAATATGTGCATATATGCAGTTTTTCCATAAGACAACGATTTAATGTTTCTAAAAACACCTATAAATGAAAACGTATTTCACCAACAATAAAACATTTGGTTCATTTCGTTGTTAATATTATTTAAAACACACATTGAATTTTTTATGTAAATACTTCTATTAATTTTTGAGAAATCGTGTTAAAGGTGGAGAATTTTTATGAAAATTAAAGTTTTGAGAAAATTGAAATTAAAGACAAATTTTAGCTGAAAAATATGTGAACCTGGATGATAGGCCAGGCCTTCCTATTCTTAGAAAAGATAAACTGTTTTGGAAAGAGGAAGGAATAACAATAATAAAAAAATAATCAATTTGGTCGATAACAAATGTTTTCAATGTAGTCGGATACCTTAAATTATCTTTGTCATTGACAGACAGACGGGCACTTTCCCAAAATGTGCTTATCAGATGCAGGGAGGTTTAAAACGGGAAGATTCGTCAAAATCACGAGTTTTTTAAAAAGATTTCTCTTCTCTATGTATACCAGAAAGTAAAAATGCATTCAATATCGTCTCTAGGCAGTGAATTTAAATCACGTGACTACGATTATGAAAAATACTTTTTGCTAAATATACTGAGGATACTTTGGACTAAACAGAAGCCTTTCTTGTGAAAAAAAACTACAAGCTGAATCACAATCAGATTTTGTGCACAAGATTATAATTTGGATGATGGGAGAACAGATTTGCATGAATTTGAATATTTTCTATCTGCATAGCTATGCAGGAAGTAATTCGCTTTATTAAATTAGTGATTTATTTTATCAGATGGGAGTGCAATCAACAAAAGCTTGCATCTGAATTCAAAACCCTTTTATTTGAAAAATAACAAAGTGATTTTGAGTTCAGTTTAGTTATTTTAACGTCCCGCTACAAAGCAACTCTAGGGCTGTTTGGAAACGGATCTCATGACTTTGAGCCACTGTCAGATGACGAGGACGACAACTAAGCTGGCACCTCCCTCTCCAAACTTCCACACCACACCTGTGGGAGGATGTTTGGCCTGACAGATATAACGTGCAAGAGACCCCTTTATACGACGGTGCTTCGGAGGAATCGAGTCTCGAACATGAAGCTCTCCAACACTGGGTTTTTAAATTTTAATTAAATTTTGGCGTTTTTCGCAGTCACTTCAGAAAATATTGTAGTACAAATCATTTTGCACCATCTTAATTTTCAAAAATTATATTTTCAACTCTATTAATGATTTTATGGTATAAATATATTTTCTATGTTTAATCCCCTTTAAAAGAAAATATTTTAATCACGTTTTCTAAAATTAAATATGAGAATTCCGAACGGATATGAAACGAATCACGAGGTACAATAGTTTCTTTCATTACCATTCTGAAAGAACACCAGACTTGACAATTCTAAAAAATCACTCAAATCTAATAAATAAAAATGAATATTTGTTTACTGAATAGAATGAAGGCTATTTATGCTTCTCCTTAGTATATCCCTCCATTTCAATGAATATGTATTGATTGCCGACAAGAAAATAAGTACCCTTCTTCCTATCATTCCGAATTAAACAAGCTAGCTATTTCAAATACCAAACGATATTTCCAAGATCATTTCTTACGCGGCAGCCACGCGCCGGGTTCCAGCTAGTGGAATTTATCAAAAGAAACCGATGCAAATATCGGGACATTCGAGTTGCCTGTTTTCTCGGCAATCCTTTCAGCTGAGACAACAGAATCTTTGTAGCGGAGTTCAAACTTCTCCGCACCTCTTTGTAATTAAATTCTGCGGGCGTGGTTTTCGGATAATAATTGATTAACGGACCCATTTAGCTTTTCATGGGGCATGGCAGGAGTTTGCTCGGTGTTCGCCCAGGAAACCCCGTTTATTCCAATTGAAATGAGTTCGAAGGTGTTGGAGGGGGGAGTATAAGTGATTTTAATCCGGAAATTTAAATTCTTTCGGGTGATTTGATTGGTGCTATTTATCGGAGTAAACATTCATTTGGAAATTTAACTTTCTATTTTTAGAATATTTCGAGATTTTTAAAAATGTTTGAGAGAAATTATTTTTCATACTTTTGAAATTCAAGCAGTTTTGATAATCTTTATGAAAAAAGCATATTTAGATAATCTTTATGAAAGGTACATATTTTAACTTTCTATTTTCAGCATATTTCAAGGTTTTTGAAACTATTTCAGACAAACTATTTTTCTTACTTTTGCAATCCAAGCAGTTTTGATAATCTTTATGAAAGACATATATTTTAAGTTTTTATTTTCCGCATATGTCATTGTTTTTGAAACTATTTCAGACAAATCATTTTCATTACTTTTGTAATTCAAGCAATTTCGAAAATCTTTATGAAAGATGCATATTTCGATCATCTTAATGAA
>JAPMOQ010008617.1:500089-526764 GCA_026543055.1 Argiope trifasciata | reverse complement strand
AACTATTTCAGATAAGTAATTCAAGCAGTTTCGAAAATCTTTATGAATTATGCATATTTCGTATATTTTTGAAAAGGGAAATCAGAAGATTTATTGGGAAAACCTGTGGAAGTAGTCACCCCAAAACTTTCTCGTATTCTCTCTGAAAAACCTGCCATGCCAGAGAAGGCCTTACATAGAATGGTATAGAATAATTACGAAATATTAACTTTTGGCTTGAATTTAACTTTTTACTGAATTTATCGTGTCATCCTTGGCAAATTATATGGCGATTAATCCCGATATGCGGTTAAAAGTATCTAAAAATCGAAGTTGTGTTTTAGATAGTTTTTTTAACCATTTAGAAGAAAATTTCGATATAAAGCTACAATTGTAGTCAACAAATTTCCGGACCAAATTTGATAGATTTAGGTCATTGCATGTTTTAATTGCACGTTTACATCTATGGAAAGTACAGACCGACAGATAGTCAACCATAGATGAATTTGGCTGAAACTTTGACAGGTATCTATACTATAGAAGTTAAATCTGTGTACCTAATTTTATATATCTAGCTGTCTTGTTAATATCTTGTTTTCAATATTATAACAAACGGATAGACTGACTTTTGAACAATATTTTCTCAGAATTTCATTGAAGTCCACAAATTTTGTGTAAAAATCGTGTGTTAATTTTCACACGTTTAGCTATAAGAGCTCATGAGTTACCTTTGTAGCACAGACAGACGGATATTTTCCGAACCTAGGCAGGTCAGAAAAGTAGATTGGTCAAAATCCCTTGTCCAAATTTTTTTATTGTTACTCTACTTTCTCTGTACTACCTACGCGAGGAAATAACAATCTATGCTCTGAAAACAAAAACGCAAAATGAATGAATCAGCAACCCATCCCCAGCTAACGGTTTGACTTTGCTAGTTTACTTTTCAAATGCAATCTGGTGACCTCTAAATATGTGATTTAGAGGTTACGAGATTGCATTAATATTTCCTCAAACGCCGAAGCAGATACCAGTGTTATCTGTTTTTCCGTTTTGTGAAAAACGTTCTGTAGTAGTAGCAGAAAAATATTGAGACATCGTTGCACCGAAAAAAGTTATTAAACGGATTTTGATAATTTTGGTTTCATATAAAAATTCATGATATTCTCATGTATCATCAATGGTCACTTGCCATCTGTCATGTCTCTAACCACCATGAGACTGTTCTGTCTTTACTATAAACGATGTGAAGTGAAGTGAAGTGAAGTGAAGTGAAGAGTAGAGTAACAGCAACAGCTGCGCGAGGGGATGTTTATTCAGGAGTCTGGATGCGGAGAGTGCATGTCATTTGTAGGAGTTCTGAGGATATCTCTGTCTGGCATCTACAGATATTACACTTTCCTTCGCCCGCTTATTTAAGTGAAATCGAGTTCATAATGCATTTTCTATTTAAAAAGTTTCAACAAGGTTCACCAGCCATAACCAATTTGCATAATTTTGGTTTCATGAAGAAACTTGTGACTTTTTTGGTACTACCACTTTACCATTATAGTTAAGAAAGCCGAGTATTTTGTTTTTTAAAAATATGGTCAAAAATAAATATCACAATAAAACTTTGTTGGACTTACAGACAAATAACAGTCATTAGCTATCATTTGTTTGCTCTGCTTTTAGATATTTAAACTAATTTTTAAGAACAAAGAATCTTCCTTTAAGAAAAATAAATACACTAGAATTAAAAACTTTGATTCCATACGAAAGTTAATATCATCTACATACGTTATAAATGGTCGGCTGTCTATTTATATCTGTCTAGTCCTTTTGAAGGAAATTCTTAAAACTTTATTCAACAGTTCATTCACCACGGGAAAAAATTCAAGACCGAGAACCTCAAGCCTTAACACTGCACTGATTTAGCTAATTTTTATTTATTTGAGAATTTCTGATCTTTAGATACATTAACAGCGATTGCCTCTACTCTCCATTGGGCCGCTGTAGCCTGGTGATAAGGTGTCGACATCGGAACCGGTATAGTGTTCCAGACCCGATTGCATCGGAGGATCATCGTCTAAGTGTTTCTGGTGCACATTAAATCCATGTGGTCAAATGTTGGTGCCTTCCGTTGGTTGATGTGGAAGATTTGAGAGGGAAGATTCCCAACTTACTTGCCATCCTCTTCATCTTAGTGCGGTTCAAAACGGCAAGGTCTCTCCTGAAATAACCCTGGTGTTACTTTACAACTTTACGTGAATATAACTAAATCAAACTAAATTCTCAACTTCTATTTTTGTGAGATATTACAAAATAAGAATTCGAATTTGCAACTCAACAATTGGATCAACTTGGCAGTTTCTTTCCCAATTTATTGCTCAGCCTTGCAAGCACAGTTACCTAATTAAAAAAAGTCTATTATTATTTCACATTCACTATATAAAACTGTGTTACATTAAGGTATCCGACTACATTCGCAAGAAAATTTTTGTAAAATTGGATTTTTCAAAAACTATTTAAAACTAAGGCTTTTAGATGTAATGTCGATTATAATACAAAATACAGTAAATACAATTTTTTTGAAAATATATTTAGAGAAATACTAAAATTTGCATCAAATTTTAATGAAATTCAACCAATACGGTTAACACTCTACAGAAAATGTTAACACAGCCATCCTATTTTTCTTTGTACACAAGTTATAGAATAAAATGATGAATGAAACGAAGCAAAATCTAAGAAACATTTTGAGGTGCAAAGAAGTTATAGGTAAAAATTTACATATATATGCATTTTTTCCATCCATTCACTATTTAAGTTTGCTAAAAACACCCATAAATGAAAAAGTATTGCACGTACAATAAAAGTATTGGTTCATTTCATTGTCCATATTATTTAAAACCCACGCTGAAAATTTTATGTAAATACCTCTATTATAGTTTGAAATATCATGTTAACGGTGGAGAATGTTTATGAAAATTGAAGACAAAGTTTAGCTGAAAAATATGTTTTGCTTAAAATTACCCCGGATTATCATCCAGGCCTTCCTTTTTCTAGAAAATATAAACTTTTGGAAAGAGTAAAATCTGAACATGAAGAAATAACAATATAAAAAATTACCAATGTGGTCAATACCTTACTTTGATGAGATCTTTTAATCAAAATTGATAGACAAGACAATTGTATTTACGACTCCCAACAGTCACTAGGTTTAGTGAAAATATTTTAGTCATGTCTAAGGAAATCCACATTTCAAGATATATATCTTACCACAACACTCCCTTTTTGTGCCATATTGTGGAAATATTCTGATTAGTTATCGGCAATTCAAATTAATGGCACCAATTTAAGTGTCGTGGCAAAGTGGCGAAATTAATAAGTGACTCCAATTGGCGAAACTTTCTGTGTTGGTAGGTTGAGTATCTCTCGAAAAGGAGAGAAAAAGTAAAAACAATCATAGATAACAAATCGAGAGCCTTTATGAAATAAAATAAATCGAAATCGGTCCGATGGTTTTGGCTAGCTTTCAGGGCCGTGGTTTTGGCTGGGATGAAATTTTTTCCACTGACAAGGTACAGTTCAATTCTTTTCAATTTCTCTCGAAAATGAAGAAAATAGGACAAGCGATTCGTGATGACGTCTATAGACATCATCAATTTTCATGAGAAAAAGCATTTTCGAAATCGATTCTGAGATTTTGGCTCTGGAATTGTATTTCTGAATTTCTCTAAAGAGGATATACATAATGTAGTATTTTATTTATTTTATTGTGGGAAAAGAAATGAGACCAACTGATCTTTGATGTCATATTTAGCTGTCCTGAGTTCACATGAGACAAAAATTGGCAGTTAATAGCCAGCATTGTGACAGTCTTATATTGTGGAGTCGCGCCAATGGCGATATTGAATTCCGCCAAGGATCGAACTCGCGATCTTATGATTTGCAGCTGCGTAACATATCCGTTAGACAAAAGTAATCACTGATGTTGAGTGGCTGTTTCTGGCTTATTAAGATACCAGAACAATACTCCACCACCAGTCAGTTTACTAACAGGCGAACGAATTTATAGCGCCAAGCGTTATGGTGAGCAAAGAGAGTTTGGTGGTGATGTTGGCTGACACTGTACCAATGTTGAGGTTGAATTCCGCCAAGGATTGAACCTGTGATGTTGGGGTTTGTTGTCGCATATCTATTCGAAAAAAGCTATAACTTATGCCTAGAGGCTGTTACTGGTTTATTAAGATGTCACCACAAGAGTGTTTCGGTGGCACCAAGCATTATGTCGAGCGAAGAACGAAGTTCATTGTCCTAGGTCACTAATGTGGTGATAATATTGACTGGAATCGTGCCAATGTGGAGACTGAATTGTCACGAAGGATCGAACTCGTGACCTTAACGATTTGCAGCCAGGTAACATATCTGCTAGACAAAGTGATCACCAAAGTTTAGTGCTTGTAACTGGCTTATTAAGATACCACCACAGCGTTTCGTGCTGGATGATCAGTTTATTGGCTTTTATTTTTATTTCAAATATATATAACAAAAGGTGTATATATTGGGTTGGTACATAATTACCAGGTTTTTCTTTGACTTGCTATATTTTAATAAAACAACATTTCAATGTTCAATCATTTCATGTACAACATTTCATAAATGTATGAATGAAAATATTCTTTTAGGCTATAGAAAGGTGCGCCGATAACCGTACTCATATATCATGTCGCAACATCTCTAAAAAAAGGACGGATAGCAGCGCAGTCATATCGCGATTTCGACGAACTTTTCTTTGATGGCACAATCGGCGGAAGTTGATGCAGAGAATGGCTTTCAGATCTGGAGGCAGTTAGTTGCTTGGAAGATGAGCTAATCCAGGGAGAAGCTGACCATCGGATGTGGACGACCAGGCACTTCTGGCAGCCGTGGAAGGAGACAAAAGCTTGGCGGCTCGAACGCTGGCCGACAACTTCACTGTGGACCTTTCAACCCTCGTTCGGGTATTGATGCAGTTATCGAAGTGACTGCGTTCCGTATTGATCATTTACCCCTTCTACTGTTGAATTGTTATGCTTCCTCTTCCGTAACAATGACTGCGCAAGAGCTCTTGATACTTATGCATCATTCCAATAAATGTGAGCGACGGTTTTCCAGATGTTTTCACTCGTTTTAATTGAAAGTGCTCATTAATTATTTAATTTAGAAATATTTGGCATTTGCTGATAGTATTTTTACTTATCGATGTTGTATTTTCACATTATAAAATAAAATTATAAAATTATTTGTCATTTTTAGGATAATTTTGATTTTTTTGATTAAGATTGAGTTATATTTACGCCCTGTTTAAAAACAATATTAGAGCTGTTTTGAAACAGATCTTGCAATTTTGAACCATGATCAGATAACGAGGACGGTACTTGAGCTGTCCCCCCTTCTTGAGACTTCCACACCACACTAGCAGGAGGATGTTTGAACCATGTTATCATAACGCACACTGACACGCTTGTACGACAGTTATTCAGTGAAATCGGGTTTCAAACCTGGAACCCTCGGATCCCGAAGGTTCCAAGTTAACACCAGGGTGTCGCAACACTCTTAGTATCTGATATGAAGTCTAAGTATCTGATATGAATTCTAAGTATTTGTAACACTCTTAGTATCTGATGTTTTATTCTAATCTTCAGTAATAGAAACATTTTCTGCATGATGCGATTGATATAAGAATTGGCTATTAATGTTCCTGTCCCTTCCCTGACAAACTGACCTCTTGGCATAGGGGGAGTGTGTCTTCCCCATCATCTAGGGTCCCCGGTTTGAGCATGGTTGTTCTTCATCTGTTCTGTCTGTCAGTAGTGTGATGCGCCCCCCCCCCTGTAAAAAGGGACTGTGCAAGCGAATGTGAAGCCTGAAGTAGCTAAGTCCCTACTCTTGACCCTAGATGGCGCTACTGAAAAAACTAGAGACGCACATTTCAGCTTAAATCGCTGGCAGATAACTGTTAGAAGGCTTTTAAAGTGCCATAAGTAACAACTTCCTCAATAAAATGGAATTAATAACCACCATTCATTAAAAATAACATTTATGATCTTGAGAAACTGCTTTACCTAGTTTCGAATGGAGAGTTACTTAAACATGCGTGGCAGTAAATTTCAAAATTTAAGTATCCGACAACGTTAAAAACACTGGCTATCAACCACGGCGAATTTTTAGTAATATTATTATTTCGTGTAGTTCAGACTTTTTTCGTTCCAAAACAGTTTAGCTTTCCTAGGAAAAGGAAGACCTCGCCTGTCATCCAGGGTCATACATTTTCTCTGCTAAAATTTGCCTTTCACTTCAATTTTCTCAAAACATTATTTTCTCAAAAATTATCCACCGTTAACAAGATATCTCAAACTAATAAAGGTATTTGCATAAAACGTTTCAGCTCGTGTCTTAAATGATATGGGCAGTGAAATGAACTAAAAGTTTTAGTGTCGGTGAAATACAGTTTCCTTTGCAGGTGTTTTTAGAAAAATGAAATTGTGAATGGATGAAAAAAATGCATATATACGTACATTTTTCCCTTAACTTCTTTGCAACTCAAGATTTTGGTTCATTTCTTCATCATTATGTTCTATAACCTGTGCACAAAATAAAAATAGGATTGCTGCATTACCATTTTGTTTAGATTGTTAATCACCTTTGGTTAAATTTCATTAAAATGGACTACAAATTTCCTATTTCACAAAACATATTGTTCTCAAATGTATTTTTTTTTTTGCATTTATATAATTGACAATAAATCTATAAACCATAAATAGTCCTTAAAGCATATAATTTTTCTAAAATTTTCCTTCGAGTGTGATCGGATGCCTTAACCGAATCTCGACGCCTTACATTTTTACAAATTTTAAATTTGTTTGAATCTGTAAAATATTCCTTCACATTTAGATAGTCAGCGTATGCATAATGGAGCAGAAGAGAGCCAGCCACACTCCCAGAATGGATCCCTTTTCAAAATCAATTTCAAAATGAGGTGCTTTGAAAATATGGATGAAGCATGTCTCGTTTTCTTACTGAATTCATGAATCAATGCCAAGGGAATATGCAACCACCAAAAGAAAAAGTTGCCAAACATTTATATATAACCGTATTTTCCAAATGAGATATTAATTAGAAAGAAAGAATTTAAATTGTATTTTGTTCCGCATGTTGCAATTTTTTCATCTAAAAACCCTTAAGGTATCCGACTACATTGAAAACACTGTTAACAGATCAAAATGGCGAATTATTATTATTATTTCTTGTAGTACAGACTTTTTTCTTCCCTTAACAGTTTACTTTTTCCAGGAAAAGGAAGGCCTCACCTATCATCCAGGGTCATATATTTTTCAGTTAAAATTTGTCTTAATAAGCCAGTAACAGTCACCAGACATCAGAGATCGCTTTTGTCGAATAGATGAGTTACTGGACTTCAAACCCAAACATCGCAGGTCCGATCCTTAGTGGAATTCAACCTACACATTGGCACTATTCCGCCAACACCATCGCCAAATAGGCGTTGCACGAATTGCATTACCTCGTCTGGAAGACATACTATATATTAACCCTCATACCAACCATGTAATATTGGTTTTTGTTAATAGTTTTTTAAAATTTGCTCCGGGGAGCAAAAAATCGCAATTTTTATTAACGATATAAAACATATATCACCTTCTGGCTCTTCATCATTTGTTTAATAAATAGACTTTATAAATAAGTCACATTTGTTTTGCTTCTGACTCTTTATTTTCCTGAATTTACATTATCCTTAATTTATGGACATGAATATGCTTCACTGCCTAAAAACATAGTATGCGATGATGGCAGTGTCTGTTGTTATACAGATTATGATTTGAAACAGAAATGGGAAAAAATATCCTGAACAAACTTGTTAATAAGGACAATTTCACCTTCGAAGTAAGCAAGGCTTTGATGTCCACGATAACTGATGATATTGTTACGGATTTCTTATCCTAATCCGTCGAGTTCGTTTACTTGTATAGTGGGTGTGTATGATGTGAGAAGATAAACACACAATGATCAGTCCTTCAGTAGACGACCCAACACAGACGATGTTTATTTACAGGACGAAGCACAAAGGCAACAGATATTAACAACGCAGTGACGACAATTATTTACAGCCGTGACGAACACACAAGTAGTGACAATATCCGCAGCACTGGCTATATAGTACTCGACGCTGCTTCCTCAACTGGCTACAAGGCGCACAGCTCAGTTCAGCACTTGCTTGGCTCCGCCGATTCTTGTCTTCTCTGGAGGACTCGTTATCTAAAGTCGATTCCCACCACTCTTCAAGACCTCTCTATTCAGGTCTTATCGATCGATCGATTCCACTACTCAAATTGACTGCCTTATATAGTGACGGAAGGCGGAGCTAAACCTTCTAGACCAATCAGGAGCGTTCTGGATGTATCTCGGTCACTAATGGACGAATCGGGAACATTCTCGATGTTTCGAGTACTTTTTATTTTCTCGCCAAGCTCTGGGATCAATGACGTCACACCCATTCACTATTCAATACAGACTACTGTAAATAATTCTTTCTTACGATGACAGTATTGGAGCGGGAAAGCAAAATGACAGGTTCGTAACAATATAATTTGATAAAGTCTTTATTTTGATCGTATAAATTCTTTATATTCTAATTTTGCTCGAATTCTATGAATGATGAAAATTAACATTTTTAAACGTAAACCTGATGCGACAAAATACTTAGAAATGTATAGCAATATGATTTTTGTTTATTTATGATCTATATATTACAGGATTCAGCTCCTTAAAATCTAATCCATAATGAAAAATAAACCTG
The DNA here is from genome assembly GCA_026543055.1 of Argiope trifasciata. NCBI lineage: Eukaryota > Metazoa > Arthropoda > Arachnida > Araneae > Araneidae > Argiope > Argiope trifasciata. Next base: position 517,949 of record JAPMOQ010008617.1, on the reverse strand, counting down.
TTCTAGGAAATATCGTCTTAACAATAATAAAATATTTATTTTAATCAATTGCCGAAATACACTAAGCTTGTGCAATTACAAGCGCAGCTGGGGAAAATTAAAAAAAATTGTAATACAGTCGCAGTTAAGATTGTTGTGTAAGTAGAAATATTAATTATACAGTTAAAGATGTAAATTTAATAAAAAAAAAAATTGCAGTCAAACAAATAGTTAATGAATTAAAAAGAGCTCTTCAATTTTATTGTTGCCAAAAAGCTATAAAAGAAGAAAAAAAACCGATTTAAGTTGATAATTTTATAGTGTTTCAATTAGTTATATAGGTTCTCCGTATATTAAAATTAAATTTCATAGTTGAATTTTCATTCACTTGCTAATAACTGATCCATTTAAGAATTTTTTTCAAATTTTATGTTCTTGATTAAAATAAAAAATACTTAATTTTTGAAAATTTCAATACCATTTAATTAAATTTTCATTAACATTGTATTTTTTTGCTTGGTTGTAAGTTTGAGATTCCATAAAATTTATGATTATTAATTACAAATGAAATAAAATAAATAATGAAAATAAATAGATTATGTTCTTCAACGTGTAGCATGTCACAAACATTTATCTTTAACTAATGTTTTCATTAAGGTATCTGACTGCGTTAAAAACACTGGTTACTGACCACATTGGCGATTTTTTTTAATTGTTATTTCTTGTAGTTCAGACTTTCTTCTTTCCAAAATAGTTTCTCATTTCTAAGAAAATTTAGGCCTGACCTATCATCCAGGATCACAGATTTTTCAGCTAAAATTTCTCTTTAGCTTCAATTTTCTCAAAACTTTCATTTTCATAAAAATTCTCCACCGTTAACATGATATCCTCAAAACTAATCGAGGTATTTACATAAAAATTTCAGCGTGTATTTGAAATGATATGAACCCAAAGTTTTATTGTGGGTGAAATACGTTCTCATTTATAAGTTTTTTTAGAAAAATTAAGCTGTGAATTTAATGTAAAAATGCATATATGCGCATATTTTTACCCATGACTTCCTTGCATCTCAAGATTTTTCTTGTTGGTCCATTTCATTCATCATTAGAGTCTATAACTTGTGTACAAAGAAAAGTAGGATTGCTGCTTTGCAATTTTGTGTAGAGTGGGAACCGTTTTGGTTAAATTTCATTAAAATTTACTGCAATTTTTTCCATTGCTCAAAATATATTATATTGTCAAAAAACTGTTTTTGTATTTATAGTGTTTATTATCGACAATACATCTAAAAACTATAAATAGTTTCTAAGAAATACAAATTTAAAAAAATCCTTCGAACGTAGTCGGATACTTTAAACATTTCTTTTTGTAAATGCATTAATTACACGCCATTTACTAGAAATAAATAGTCAGTCATTTTGTGCCTTAACTCGTTCCTTGAATAATAATTCATTAATTACTTATCGGATGTTTCTAAGTATTTGGAAAAATTAAATGTGTTAAAATTCTATGAGATGAATAAAAACTTTTTTTACCATTTTTTTTGCTTACCCTCCAAATCTTTGTCCATTTTTCAGTAAGAATAACAGATCTTTTAATTAATGTAGCAAAGAGAGCGTAAATGAAAAATACATGAGAGATTTTACCGGAGCTTAGATTTTTCGCCGTTACGGTCGAAGTCATCAGACCTGTAATTAATGAAAAAAAAAAAAAGACACAGATTTATTACAGATTTTTTCTTCGAATGGCCTGAAAGTTCTTTTTTTCCTAGAAAAAGAAGGGCACTTTCGAATTTCTTGAAAATCTCTGGCTTGAGAGGATATTTGAAATTGGAGTTTTAATTTTTTAAGGTTCAAAATCTATTTTTTGGCTAAGCTGTGACACAGTTATGGAGTTAAATGTTTGTATCAGTTTATTTGCTGGTACCCGGAGCGTTGCTGCAGTAGAAGAAATAATTTCGGAAATATCGTTTGGAATTTGAAATGGTTATTTTGTTTAATTAAGAATGCTAAGAAAAATGATATTTATTGTCCTGTCGGCAGTGAATACATTCATTGAAATTGAAGGATATACAAAGGAGATGCATGAATGGTATTTATTCTATTTTTATTATTCTATTCTACAAACATTTATTTTTTTATTATTAGATATGTGTATTCTTTTAGAATTGTGAAGCTTGGTGTTTTTTCAGAATGGTAATGAAAGAAACTGTGCATTGTATCTAGTGATTCGTTTCATATTCGTTCAGAATTCTCAAGTTTAATATTAGAAAAAGTGATTAAAATATTTTCTTTTAAAATTGGTTAAACATAGAAAATATACTCGTACCGTTGTTTATCTTTAATATAGTCTAAAAGATAATTCTTTGAAAACTAAGATGGTGAAAAAGTTATTTGTATTACAATATTTTCGAAAGTCACTGTAAAAAACGCTACAATTTTATTAAATGTTTAGTTAAAATTTTAAACGTATAGGATTGGTTCCCCTAAAACTTTCTCGTACTCTCTCTAATAAAACCATGACATCAGAGAAAGACTTACATCGCATTTACGTACAACAGCTCCGAAATATGAACATATAGCTTAAATTTAGCAGCTTTACTGAATCTGTTGCGTCTCCTTGGCGAGATATTTGGTGGTTATTCCATGGTAAATCGATCCGAAAATATTTTTTTATGTATTTGGTAATTGTATTATGCCTATAATCATCACATAAGTGCAAATAATAAGTGGCCGAAATTTTTTATCAATCGGATGAGCGATACGGCAGCGCATAAGACAAACAATCATCTTTATTTATATGGATCATTTATACAATAATAGTTGGAACTTGAAATTCATACAAAATACAAACGCCTAAAAGCCTAAAAATGTGAGCCAGAAAAATCATGTTCAGTGTGGTACAATACTAAAGAAGAGGGGCCATTACTTATACACGACTATAAAATCCGAGATTTAAAAAACTAAAAAGATTAACATGAGGAGTTTCTGAAATCAAGTCGCCCAAATTAGGGTGAGATTTCTGAAAAAAAATTAAGTCATTAAAAAAAACAGTGGGCATTTTACATGAATGTGTAAAACAGACCTGTTACAAACTGAGCAACAGAGTGTTGGCTACCCCTTCAACAAATGTCGGTGCGTGAATTGAGTATGAACAATCCAAAACCTACTTTATATGGTTTCCAGTTTTCTGCTGTTTAAAGAGGGATAGAAATCTATTGTTTGCTAAGTTCTATGACTCTTATTACGAATCTATGTATGCCTCCTAGTGAGACAGTTTGACATTAGGAATGTAAAATAGGATACATATATTTCTTGTAATCCGAAGGAGGAATCTGTGTTGGCAAGATACTAGTAGCCTGTTACTATTCGTCAGCATATTCTGAAACCACCTATTCAGATGATTCCATCTCTAACCCATTAATGCCTTCCGTTTTTGAAACACCCTTCACATATAAGTTATTTTTTATTTAACAGACAGAAATTTCATGCAAAAATTCCTTTTTTACCTTAGGCATAAATGGGTTAAAGGGTGAAACTTGGAACGATGAATGCATTTCCGGTATTTATATTTGACCTTGGATTACCCTCATTAGATATTTTTTAGTTCAATTTTTTTACGTAAACGTTATATTTCGGAAAAAATTCAATCTATATAAATAAAAAAGAATGAAATGAAAGAAAGAATGAAGCGAAGCAATTACTATAATAATAAATCGAAAATTTTTGAAGCTCTTTAAACTCTGGAAAATTTTGAAAATGGTTGCTTTTGGCTCCTCCTTTTCAACAGGTTGCCGTTCCCTGGTAACTAATTCAGCGTCAAGTGTGTGTTCCTATGAGCATGCGCGGTTCTCTTTTCAGTTTTTGTTTTGTTCAATTTTTATTTCCTTGTAATTTTTATTGTTAATGAGAAAACATATTTTGCCCATTTATGATTTATCATTTTACATGTTCTTGGTACGAAAGGACGTGATCACGATATTCCCATCTGTTCGTTGCTGCATATTTCCTTTTATTTTATTCAGCGGTTTTGTTCCTACCATAGAATGTAAGCCAACTTGAATGGAATGAAATAGCATAAAAATAATTAAATGGTAGAAAATAAAATGGTATGAAAAAGAATTGAAAGATTAATCCGACCTGAAGATTTCATCAAGGGTGTGAAACAGTGGTTTAAAACAGAAATTCTTTTCTGTGAGGAGTCTGACTTTTGTTCAAGCATTGACCCTTTTTGATCCAAAACTCTTAAGAAATTGAAGACTAATATCAATATAATAAATCAAGAAGAAGAACTTATATAAAAAACAAAGGATCAACACTTAGATGAAAGTCAGACCCCTCACAGAAAAGAATCCTTGGTGCGAATCGATGCCAGAGGGATTCTTGAAGTGCCGGATTCATCTTTTTCTTCTCTTTCATTCCAATTTACTCCGTTTTTGAAAGTTAAACATATTTATTCCTAATTTGTTTAAGTTCGTTTGTGATTTAGAAGCAACAGCATTGGCGAGCTCTAAGAAAAACCTCTTAGTTTTAATAGTTTTCAACTCAGGAAATAGTTACTTTATAAAAATTGTTTTAATTTTATAATATGTAGTTTTTCGAGGAATTTATATATCCGTTTAAGCAGTTAAAGTTTTGTTTTAATAGCTCATAGATTTTTTTTATGCTGCAGTTAAAAGTTGCTTTCTGAATACTAGAAATTCATTTGTAAAAATGTTTTAAAAATTGTGTTTTTGATTTGCTGAACAAACTCAACAACAAAAATCGAACTTGTTTAAAATTACATTAATTATTCAAAACAAAAAGAAAAAAAAGAGAGGAAAAAGAAAATACTTTATACGAATATATTTGTTTAAATTTGAAGTCATCATATATTGAGAAATAAACTAGTTTAGTTTAGTTATATGAACGTCCCGTTTTAAATCAATTCTGAGGCTATTTTGGGAAGGATATCGGAATTTTGAACCACCGTCAGAGAAAGACGACTCCTGAGTTGGCACCCACCCTTCCAAACTTCCACGCCACACCAGCAGGAGGATGTTTGGCCCCGGCAAATTTAACGTGCAACAGATCCGCTTACACGGCGGTTCTTCGGTGGAATCGGGTCTCCGGTTCCGAAGCCGTAATCTTACCACCAGATCAACGCGGCCCTAGAAATAAATTAGGATTTTATATTCTACATGTTAACCATTTTTTGTAAAAGTTTTTATTCAAGCAAGCAGCTAAAAGACGTAAAAAATAACTTTACTTTTTGATAATGATGTCAGCTGTGTTGATGTTTTAAATATTCTATTCCTTTTTTTAAAGAATTTTCTATTATATATCAATATGAGGATGGTTTTCTTTCAAACTTTTATAATCAAAACGTTTTTAATCACATTTTTTTACAAAAAACTTTGCGAAAATTTATGTTGATTTTGCTAAAAGAGAATATTTTTTATGAAACTGTTGAAATAGGAAAAGTAAAAAATGTTTCACTTTAGAAAAAATTCTGGAACCTTCGTTGAATTCCTAAAAAGTATATTTTGTTCAAAAAAATTAACGAACAGAAATTTATGCAGAAATTTTTAAAGTAGAATTTAAAAGCCGATTTCAAAGTCAGGTTTATTTTTGTTGAATTATGAGAAAAGTTGTTAGAACTCGGAGCTTCTTTTTCTTGTTGAATCACGAGAAAAGTAATTAGGGTTCTCATACATTTTTTTTAAAAATTCTTCTGTTGAGTCTGTTTAAATCCTTTTAAGATGAATTTATTAAAAAGAATATAACAGTTATCGTTTTGTAAACGAATAACTTTCCACATGGTAAGAATATTAGAATCTGCAATAAAAATCAGGAAAATGAGATCTCCGACAGCAAATTTAAAGTTATCATGTGGGAATATTATAATTTTTTATGTCATTATTTACCATATATTAATTTAAGTAATTAACAGATTTGAAACCATCACGAGACTTCTAAACCGGCCTCTCTCTCTCTCTCTCTCTCTCTATATATATATATATATATATATAAATAATATAATTTTTTAACCTTTCATTTTCATTTTTTCTAGCTGGAAAAATAAGTTTTGGAGCTCGGTTAATTTTGAAATGAAAAATATTCATCGTTTTTCTGATAAATCGACGCATCTGATAATCTCGTGATTGCTTCAAACGATTAATGGAGAGCGAAATTATGGCGAAAGAGGAGAGTGTGCTGCTATTGGCGATAAGTAGTATCGAACTCGTGACCTTATGGTTCGTAGCCAGATAACATGACCACAAGACTAAAAGCGATCACTCCATCTTGATGATGTTATATGGCTTATACAGCTTCAGCTACAAGTGTTTCAATAATGCCAAGCGTTATGGCGAGCAAGGTGAGTGTTTCGGTAGCGCCAAGCGAAGAATGTGTTTTGATAGCGCCAAGCGATTAACATGCTTTGATGGCGCCAACGTTATGGCGAATGATGAGCGTGTTTATTGTCCGAGGTCGCCAATGTGGTGAGTTGAAATGTGGTGTCACGCCAAGGTGAAGTTACAATTCCACCAATGATTGATATCGTGACCTAACAATTTACAATCGCGTAACATATCCGCTAGACGAAATTGATCACCAATATTTAGTGGCTGTTTCTGGCTTATTAAGATACCATAGCATATATACATGGCCAAGGCATTCTTTACACAGTGCCAATGTAAGCATAGAAAGGTAAAATAGTCTAGTTATAGTAACGTCTCTTTGTAAAGCAACACTTGGGCTATATTGGGAGGGGCCTCGTCATTTTGAACCACGCTCAGATGACAAGGACGACACCTGAACTGGCACCCTCTTCTCCACATCACACCAGGGGGAGGACGTTTGGCCTGACAGATTGAACGTGCAAGAGACCTCTCTTTCTTAAACGACATTTTTTCGGTGGAATCGAGTCTCGAACCAGAAACCCTTCGATACCGAAGCCGAGACCTTACCACCAGGCCACCGCGTCACTGAAAAATAAAACAGATAACGGTCATAGATATTTTTTTCCTTCAAGAATGAAGTTGATTTTATTAAACAATAACAATAATGTCTTTCAACTGATGTCAGTTAAAAAATTCATTAGCTGCTCATAGATAAGCATCGCCATTCTATTACTCTGTGAAATTTTTCTTTTAAAGGTAACCGAATCGTGGGCTTGTGGCCCTTAATAATCTCCCATGAAGGTATTATCTCTTGATAGTTTCTTTGCTCTGCAAAATGAAAGGATCGGACAGTGAAATATAATCCGATGTTTTTTTTTCAGTAAAAACATCTTAACCCATTAAAAGCGGGAATCGTAGTACTATGATTTGATCCGCGTTATCTAGCATACTTTCGTCAAGATCCACCGCCTTTAATGTGTTAATACCATTGAAAAAAAATGAGCTTTCTTACCAAAAATAGTGTTTTTATGCTAATTAAATAGAGCGCGTGATAAATAGTGAATATTAGGTATTGATACTGAACACTTACTCAAAGATGTCTGAAAGTGAAAGCAATGAAAACACTGGCAGAGAAGTAAGAAACAGTTTTTATTTCTTTAAGTAAATCTTTGTATGCATCAAAATGAATGAAAATAAGTATTTAAAGGATTTTATTTTCTTAACATGTAAGATAATGTTGCCCTTCTTATGGGTCGGGCATTAAAATATAATACGGGTGCTAACTAAATGTTTTATCGCCAATTTGATTAGATCATAACTCATATAGATGAACTGACAATATTTATCCTTTAGCAGATTTTGTTGAATTAGTTAATTTTTTAAAAAAAATTACTATTCTGAAACTTTTTCGAAAAGGAAAACAAAAAAAACTCAAAGACGTTTGGTCAAGCTTTTTAGACTCGTTTGTCTATTTCATAATTTTTTATTTTATTATTACCTTGTCGGTCTATTAGAATTCGGGTGAAGTGTAACATGGTGTACCCCCGAGTTTCTCGCCAATACGGCAACCCAACGGAACTTTCTTCCAGCAGCCCTAATTCTGTTTTGTTGACTACTTTTTACAATAGTTGAGTTGTACTTGAACTACAACTATTTTATGAAAAATGTTAAATAAAAAAATATTGCTTAAAGATTTTAATTTTGTTCTATATTATAATTGAAAGTTTTTTTTTTTTTTTTTTTTTTTTTTTTTTACAATTAATAAGAAATACAATTCTAGGGTCGATCCTATTTTAGCCCACCTCTGACGCCAATTTAAAAACTCGCCAAATTATCAGCGATAATGATTTTAAAATGGCAACCCTGACAGCATCTGAAGAGAAATGCGGCAACCATACGGTTTAAATCAACCTCTTAACCTTTTAATTCAAATACTTTTGATTTGGCAAGATTTTGAAAAATTGGCGACATTTTGAAAAAGTCGCCAGAGGTGGGCTAAAATAGGATTTTACCCAATTCTATTTTTTTAATGTAAATACGAATAGGAAATATTTGTTTTCAATTGTTAGTACGCACTTTAAAAAATCTTCTGAAATCGTAATTTACGAAATCGTCTGCGTTCTCACATTAAAAGACAGCTGCAGTAGAATTCTTCGAAGTTCTCGACATTCTTTTGCTGCTGTAACATTCGTTCCATTAATAATTTGTGATGTAGTGAATTCTGCAAGAATGGATGTCGGGTAAATCTGTAGCATGGATAAAGGGTGAGGGGAATATATATATATATATTTAAGAGTTGATGAATTTAGGAAAAGATATTTGCATTTATGTACTGTTCCTGTTATCCCACACTGTCCTCATGTTCAATGTACTAGCGAAGCTACCAAATTCCCGTTGCCATCGGTAGCGAAGCCTTAGGATGCTTTTTTAAGTTAAAAAAATTCTGCCCGGTGCCTTCTTCAGAGGCCGACAGAAATTGCGTGCTCTAAAATTTGTTCTGTACACAGCAGACCGGCACAACCGGTTTGGAAATACTTCTACAAAATTAAGAAGCGATAGTGATCTCAAAGATTAAAAACAAAATAAAATAAAAATCTAAGTAGCAGATTAAATAAATTTCAAATTAAAATCAAAATTCTAATACTTATCAGTTAAGATCATAATTTTAATACATAAAGTGGTAACCATAACTGATTCATAGACGTGTTTATTTTGTCCACCATCTTTATTGGCGACTTGGCATCTTTAGCATAGCAAGATGCACACTATGCATCACTTTTACCAAATGAAATCCTCTTATTTTTTTAAATATTTTTATTACGAGTTTGGCACGGTTTGGCCTCTATTGGCCTTTGCGCCATAAAAACCCAATCAATCAACCCTAGATTAATTGAGACTTAAAAGCAAGGTTATCATATTGGCGACGAATTTGTCACCAATATGATAACCTTAACAAACAGGCAGAACAGTTCCCCACTAAGCTTAACATCGATTTGTTTACTAATTGTTTTCGCTTGTTGAGTTGTACATCTACTAACCAATTTTGTAGGAAAAAATACCAAATAATTAGTAAATAAACATCAATTAAAGAATTTAATTAAATTGAACGTCATTACTGAAAATAGTATTGTTACTGATAATGTATAAGATATATTTTTAACTAACTGTTACCCTTAGCGTTGAAAAAAAATATTAAGTGCAATCAATCAATAATTTGGCAATGTTTTATCGAAATAAGAAAGGTACATAAATTACTAACAAATATCTTTTTTTATTTATTAGATTTGTGGACTCTTTTAGAATTGCAAAGCTTGGTGTTCTTTCAGAATGGTAATGAAAGAAACTATTTACTGTACCTCGTGATTCGTTTCATATTAATTCAGAATTCTGAAATTTAATTTCAGAAAAAGTGATTAAATTATTTCCTTTCAAAATTCATCAAACATAGGAAATATATTTAAGCCCTAAAATCGTTAATATAGTTGAAAATTGTTTGAAAATTAAGATGTTGAAAATATTTGTACTATAATATTCTGGAAATTACTGCGAAAAACATCAACATTTAATAAAAATTGAAAACCCCGAGTATTGTTCCCCTCAAAATTTTCTTTTAGAATATGTCGTAAGGTTGTTACCTCTGAAAATGATTTGCATGACATTTGTGTTCAATAACTATGCAATAACTATCTAAAGTATAAAAAATACTTATGGCTCTTTTTACCGCATCTATTAACCATGGATTGACCGCCAAATAACTCGCCAAGGGGACACAACAGATTCAGCAAAGATGAAAATCAATCTAGACGTTAATATTTTGCAGCTACTGAACGTAAATGCTTTCTATAAAGTAATAGTTTTATTAGAGGGTGTGCGAGAAAGTTTCAGGGAAACCAATCCTAAAAGTTTGAAATTATAACTAAACATTGAATAAAATTTCAGAGCTTTTATCTGTAACTTCCGAAAATAGGATAGTACAAATAATTTTGCAGCTTCTTAGTTTTCAAAAAATTATCTTTTTAATTATATTAAAGATTTTATTATATAAATATATTTTCTACCTTTAATCAATTTTAAAAGAAAATATTTTAGTCACATTTTCTAACATTAAACTTGAGAATTCTGAATAAATGTTAAACTACTCACGAGAATACCATAAATAGTTTCTTTCCTAACCATTCTGAAAGAACAACAAGCTTTACAATCCTAAAAGAATACACAGATTCAATACATAAAAATGAAAATTTGTTTGTGGAATAGAATAATAAAAAAAGAATAAATTCTATTTATGCTTCTCCTTTGTGTATGCGTCTATTTCAATGAATGTATTCATTGCCGACAAGAATATAATTATCATTCTTCCTATCATCCTTAATCAAACAAGAACACTATTTCAAATTTCAAACGATGTTTCCAAGATTATTTCTTCTGCGGCACCAACGCGCCGGGTAACAGATTGTTCTGAATAAAAATAGAATATTTCAGAAAGCAAGATTTCTCCATCGCATACAAATCGTGGATAACCTGAACATCCTTTCTATAGAGCATCTCAATTCACTATTGTAAAATAAGCTCCCTTTTCCAAGCAAATGTCTTGTCCAATTGTAACAACATTTGCACGACATCTTCAAGATTTTGTATGAAATTTATCAAATTGAATAACTTCGCAGATCTTAGTAATTCGTAGAGCTGCATCTCGAGTAATAGAGATGCTTCAAATGTGTGGTAGTGGCGTGTCCAATGCCACTTGGTCATGCCAAACCCGAATGAGTGTAGCTCTTTCGAATGAATTCAGAGGTGAGCACCTTTCGTTGTTGACGAGCACCGTCCAGGTGAAAGAACGACTTTGCTCGAACACGCACGGCACAACCCTTTTTAGGAGGTGTTCGAACTCATTCATCCATACTCAAGTCAGAATTTAGATCCAAATCAGAGATCGACTCATCCCTAATTCAGTACCCCCAGAGTTTTCAAGTGTTGTTTTAAAAGGGGAATTGAGAGAAGAAATAAAACTGCAATGGTTTGACAGGTGGTATATGTCCAAAAAAGGAAGAGTAATTTTCGACTTTATTCCTAACCCGGAAATTAAAATAAGAAGGTACTATCCACTTATAATCCAAATAATATCTGGAGATGGGAGATTTCCTGCCTATTTCCAAAAACTTGGAAGAACACAGGAAAATAAATGCATTTGTGAAGAAATGGGTACGGTTTGCCACTATTTAATGGAATGTATCTCAGAGTGAAGGAAGGACCTGAAGATTGACAATAATGATTCAAGTATTGAACTGATGGTCATCTCGCAACCCTGAAGGATAGGATGTCGAAGATGGACAGTTTCATTCCAACTGTTTGAGAGTGTGCAGATGGGTAGGAAGACAGCTATTGACTACCCCGAAAGGAATGTTAGTTTGACTGATCGGGCCGTGTAAGGTTGGACAATACTTATTCAGCAGTCGACCACAATAAATCCTGTCGATACTGCTACGTCCAGTGGTGGCGAGGTGGTCGGCTGTATGCAAAATGTAGTACCCCCAAAGGTATAATTTGTTATGTGAACTTGGAGGACTTTGCAGTCACGACCTATTTAATGTGCCCCAACTGCCATGAGCCAACAAGGTGGCCTTTGGGCAGAACTTGCTACCTTTCTGTTAGAGACTGACGCCCTACCAACCAGGTCACCGAGACCCTTTATATCAAATGTTGCCTCAAAAATGTATCGAATGTTGGGTTTGCACGAAATCTCGCAGACGGAAGTTTCTGTCCTTACGAAAGAAAGTTCTTCACATTAATAATGAATTTGCCTTTGTAGTGGAGAAATCATATCATCCCATAAGAATCTAACTGTTGTGACAGTGTTCTGGCATAGGGGTAGTCCCGTGATCTGGACTTCCCAGGTTCGAGTCATCTTTCGGACATTGTTGTACTTCTGTGTTCTATCTGTGAGGTGTATGAATTTTTCCACCCCCCCCTCCCCCTGTAAAAAGAGGTTGCGCAAGCGAATGTTAAGTATGAGGTAGCTAGGTTGTACTCTTGGCCCTAGTAGGATTTTTATTATTTTTTAATTTTTAGTTTGGTTATTTTAACGTCCCGTTGTAAAGCAACACTTAAGCTATTTTTGGGACAGATCTCGTCATTTTGAACCACGGTCAGATGACTAGGATGACACCTGAGCTGGCACCCTCCTCTCCACATCACACTACTTCAGAGGGAGGATGTTTTTTCTGACAGATTTAACGTGCAAGAGACCCCCTTACACGACGCTTCTTCGGTGTGACTCTAGTTGGAGCTACTGAAAAAACAAGAGACTCACATTTCGGCTTAAATCCCCGACAGCTTTCTGTCAGAGGGCTTGTAAAGTGCTATAAGTAATAACAGCATCTAAGTTCACCCCGTATGTGGTGGTGACTGACTCGCGTAAAAATCTGCCGTGATCACAAAGTCCTCCATGTCGAGAATAATACAACTAGGGGTACTGGTTAAGTGGTCATCGTTCTCTGGTTCGGGTCTAAATTATGATCTGTGGATGAATGAAAGTCCGTCGCGCAAAAAAGCTTGTGATGCTTGGGTGGCAAAATCGTACCTTGGCCCTAGATGGCGCCACGGATAAAAACAAGAAACGCTCACTATTGGCTCAAATGGCTGTCTACGTCACAGCGTGTTTATGCAGTGGTAAGCGTCATAAGAAACAGCAATAGCATCTATCTACAAGCTCATATATAGAGGGGAAAATTCTAGTAATGTAACCTATGCACCATTTGCAAAAATGTTTTAAAAGTGTCTCACTACGCTTAATTTCTTACACCGATTTTATTCATTTTTATAGAATATTTTATTAAATTTATTAAGTTTTGCTATGAAGCATGTTCTATTTCAAATGTGTATCGACCCCATTGGCGAATATTTTAGAATTGTTATTTCTTGTAGTTCAGGCTTTCCTCTTTCCAAAACAGTTTCTCTTTTCGAGGAAAAAGAAGACCTGACCTACTATCCAGAATCACATGTTTTATTTAGATGAAATTTGTCTTGCTCAAATTTGTCTGTCTCGATTTTCTCAAAATATTAATTTTCATAAAAAATTTCCACCATTAACATGATATTTCAAAAACCAATACAGATATTCACATAAAACTTTTAGCGTGTGTTTTAAATAATATGGGCAATGAAAGTAACCAAAAGTCATATTGTTGGTGAAATACATTTGCATTTATAGGTGTTTTTAGAAAAATTAAGAAGTGAATTTATGGAAAACATGAATATTTTTCCCCATAACTTCTTTGTGTTTCAAAATATTTCTTAGATTTTGGTTCATATCATTCATCTTCATATTCTCTAACTTGTGTACTCAGAAAAATAGAATTGCTCGATTGCAATTTTGTGTAGAGTGTTTACCGTTTTGGTTGAATTTCATGAAAGTTTACTACATATTTTCCTATTTCCCAAAATATATATTTTCAAATTTTTTTTAAAATTATATATAGTATTTTGCGCTATAATTGTCTGTATATCTAAAAACCATAGTTTTAAATAGCCTTCAAACAATCCCATTTTTCGAAAATTTTCCACCGAAAGTAGTCGGATACCTTAATAAAGATCTATCTAATCATCCATAAAATTAATACTCCATATAATCCTTTTAGCATGTTTTCTAGGAAACTAACCGTTTTCTTAAGGTTCAAATTATATATATATATATATTTCCGTAGCTCGCAGAGCATCTTATATTCATGAAAAATTAAAGCAAGACTCCAAGCGTTTCAGAATTTCATCGGTTTCGTTTATTCTCTTCACTTCACATTACCATTTACAAACTATTGCCAGATTTCAAAAGGTTTACGATGGATCATCAGTTATTATACAAAATAATATTTATAAAATATGTTTATCAAAGAGAAAATTCGTTTGCTTTTACTTTTAATAATATTTTAAAAGAAATAAAATTTGTAACAGTTATAAAATATCTTAAAAGGAATCGTCTGCTAAGCATCCGTTAACAAATTATGACATTTACCGAACGCTCGCATATCTAGAATATAACTTTGAAATTATGCATTTCCGCAAGTTATCTTTTGAAAATTTTTCATATATTTCCACGGGGCCGCGGTGGCCTGGTGGTGAGGTCTCGGCTTCGGAACCGGAGGGTTTCAGGTTCGAGACTCAATTCCACCGAGGATCCGTCGTGTGAGGGGGTCTCTAGCACTTCTAATCTGTCAGGCTTAATATCCTCCCACTGATGTGGTGTGGAGAGGGGAGAGCCCCTTCAGGTGTCGTCCTCGTCATCTGATCGTGGTTTAAAATGACGTCCGTCCCAAAATAGCCCTCTTTTTGCTTTAAACGGGACGTTAATATAACGAAACTAGACTAAACATATATTTCCACGAATAGGAACCACATAAATCACGACTTAACAATCTCCAAGCCTGTTTCGCAGCCACTGCATTTTTTCTTTTTACTCATTCCAGACAACTTTTTATACTTCTTTCCATTCTTGCTTTTCCAAAGGTTCGTCTGCCTCCCCCCCTTAAATGCGGCAATTATTTATTCATGGGTAGAAGAACGTTTTTGCAGAAGGAGCAACACCGACCTACTTTGGAAGAGCTGAAAGAAAAAATCTCGACGGTAAGTAGGAACGAATCAATATTTATTCGCAAAAAAAAAATCCAGTAGAGAGTAAGCAGTATGTTATGATACCTCGGAGAAAAATTGGCATCGCTTATAATTGATGAAGGTTTAAGTGTGTCCTACCCAATTGCTTCTGCCGCCTAACATAAAAGCTTCTTGAATGATGTATTAGTATAAATGAAAATAAAAAGAAAGTGCCCCCATGGAGATGTTGCTTACTAAACTAAAAATCGAAAGTAGATTTCCTTCTTTTTGTTTATGTTAAGTTTAATATAAATATATGTTATCTTTATCCAAGAATATTAAGTACTAGCTGGTTGCTGCCGTAGAAGAAATAACCTTGGAAACATCGTCTGGAATTTGAAATAGTTATCTTGTTTGATTGAAAATAATAGAAAGACTGATAGTTATTTTCTCGTCGTCAATCAATACATTTATTGAAATTGAGTGGAGGATTTGATTGACTGAAATTGAATAAAGGAGAAGAATAAATAGCATTTATTATTTTATTATCCTTTTTCCTATTGTACAAGCAAATATTTATTTATATATTTGTTAGAATTTTGTGTTCTTTTTGAATGGTAAAACTTGGTGTTCTTTCAGAATGGTGACGAAAGAAACTACTTATTTTACTTAAACTCGTGATTCGTTCCATATTCGTTCGGAATTCTCATGTTTGATGTAAGAAAATGTAATTAAAACATTTTATTTTAAAATTGATCAAACATAGAAAATATACTTATGCCATAAAATCGCTAATATAGTTGAAAAGATAATTTTGTGACTCGTCCAGACTTGTATCCGTCTATTTAGAGAATCCGATACATCCTTTTTTAAAGTTATTTTTAATTATTTTTTTATTTCATTCATCCTCCTCCTCATGTTTCTAATTGCTGATTCAAGAACTACATATGTTGAATGTGGTTCGATTTTTTTGCACAAAATGTTAATATCTTCAGTCTATACTAATATGTGAAAAGGAAAAAGCAATTAAATTACTTGGTAGCAATTCCAAATAATATTTCTTTGGTAGTAAGTAGCAAAATAGAAAGTGAGTTTCCTTGCAATTTTCCATTTTCGTTTCTATATATGGCGTTATTTGTTTGTTACTATTTAATAGCCTTTTTTTTCCGTTTCTAATTTATGAAGCTGATGATGGTCTATAATTTCTCATCGCAAGAATTGAATTCACACTCTCTCTTAAGAAATGTATAACGTTCTTCATTCAGTATTGTATGTATGAATGACTAAGAATCAATCTGGATTTAATTTTTCAGTCATTTTTTTCTTCAAATTTTTGTTACTTTTCTTGTAATTATTCGAACGAAAGATAAACAAGTGCTGCCAAATTCAAACAAAATGAAATTTAAAAAAAGTTAAAATTGAAAAGTTCTCTAAGCTACAACGACTCATGAAGCTCAGAAAATTCTATTATATCTTGTTTGATGGTATCCAAACACGTTAAATTCACTTGTTATCGACCCCCATTGGCGATTTTTTAAAATTATTATTTCTTATAGTTCGGACCTCCCTCAAAACAATATAAATTTTTTAGGAA
The DNA here is from genome assembly GCA_026543055.1 of Argiope trifasciata. Classification (NCBI taxonomy): domain Eukaryota; kingdom Metazoa; phylum Arthropoda; class Arachnida; order Araneae; family Araneidae; genus Argiope; species Argiope trifasciata. The sequence continues at coordinate 501,411 of JAPMOQ010008617.1, read as the reverse complement.
AAAGGAAGGCCTGACCTATCATCCAGGCTCACTTATTTTTTTCAGCTAAAATTTGACATTTAACTTCAATTTTCTCAAAAGTTTAATTCTCATAAAAATTCTCCACCCTTTACATGATATCTCAAAAACTAATGTAGGTATTTACATAGAAATGTCAGCGTGTGTTTTAAGTAATATGGGCAATGAAATGAACCAGAAGTTTTATCGTTCGTGAAATATTTTTTCATTTATAGGTGTTTTTAGAAAAATTAAGTTGTGAATTGATGGAAAAAAGGCAAACATACGCATATTTTCACCCATCACTTCTTTGCATCTAAAGTTTTTCTCTCATTTTGGTTTATTTGATTCACCATTATATTGTATAACTTGTGTACAATGAAAAATAGAATTTTTACATTACAATTTTGTGTAGAGAGTTAGCAGTTTTGGTTAAATTTCATTAGAATTTACTACAAATTTTCCTATCTCTCAAAATATATTATATTTTCACATAATTTTGCTGTATTTATAGTATCTTGTATTATAATTGTCAATACATCCAAAAACCATAGTTTTAAACAAATTTTTAAAAATCGAATTTTTCAAATTTTTTCCTTCAAACGTGGTCAGATACCTTAACTAATTATTTCGCGATGCATGTACGATAAGAAGTAGCTTGCACTTAACCAAAATTGCGCCTCCTTTTTGCATTTTTGAGCTTTTGCCAAGCATTTCTTAAACCCCCCTGCTTTAAATCAGTTCTTGAGCCGTTCCGAAGTCAGCATAAATTGCTCACAACGACGAAGAGATTTGTGGAAATAATCTCGAAGATTTTGAAACGGCCATTAAGAAACCGTAGAAGTGGCCGCCTGCTTCCCGAGACGATCAGTTGCCGAGGAATTAGCTCCGCTTTCCTCACATAAAGCAAACTTGACTGAGCTACTTGAACATCAATATTCAAAACGAACGGATAGAAGAATATTTTGCTTCTTTACAGGGTAAAACTCTGATGGAAGAGTTTTTGGCCAAATTTGGCCAAAACCAAGTTATTTTAGGGTCTGAAGTAATTTGTTTAAAATAAATGTATGACTAATTCGAAAAATGTGTTATAGATTAGGAAAAAAATATTTATCATATGAGAACACGGCATTGTTTTGGCTTGAGGTTTTAAAACGATTTTAAGGTAAAAAATTGTTGAAGCCTGAAAATACATAGGGAACAATTTAGCAATTTATCCTTTTTTTTAATTTTGGAGTCGGCTTTCACAGTATAGCTTTTGAAATATCTATCGTTTTATAATGTAGTTTTATTTTAGAGTCATTTTTCACTGTATAGCTTTTGAA
>JAPMOQ010008617.1:463298-500079 GCA_026543055.1 Argiope trifasciata | reverse complement strand
TAATGTAGTTTTATTTTAGAGTCATTTTTCACTGTATAGCTTTTGAATTATCTATCGTCTGCTAATGTGGTTTTATTTTAGAGTTGGCTTTCACTGTATAACTTTTGAATTATCTGCCTTCTACTATTGCAGTTTTTTCCTTTGGAAATCACACAGCCATTGTCTAATTCGCTCAAAGTTAAAAAAAATAAAACAAGTTAAAATGTTGTTTGTTTAATCGATAAAGATTGATTGTTCAATCAAAGTGCATTGAAAAAATCGCAGACGATTGTCACATTTAGTGATTTTTCGCCAACTAAAGCTACAACTTTATTTCCAAATCATGCATTCTCTGAATTCTAAAGAATTCTCTTAATTAATTTATATCCTTAACCAGTCTAAACTGGTTTGAAACAATCACCAAATTATCAGATGCGTTGATGTTTAGATAAACGATGTGTTTTTTTCATCTCATAATCGGTCGTGCTCTAAAACTTTGTTTGCCACCAAGAAAAATAGAAAATGAAAGTTAAAAAATTTTATTTAAAAATTAATATTGTATCTAATAGAAAGAGAGAGAGAAGGATTTTCATACCGATTTAAACTGGTTAATGACTGAAATTAATTTAGACAAATAATAACTTTAAAAAAATAATTTTCTCACATGATACTTGAAATTTGCGATAGTTTCATAATTCATTTCATTTTTCTTTAGATAGTTTCATTTTTCTTTTAACTTCAGGGCAGATTTATATTTGTGAAAAACTCTTATTTTTATTCGCCATTTTCGAAACAATAACGTCATTAATTATCTTAAAACGTGAAAAAAAATTTATATAGAAATACATTTATTTTCGTTTTTCGAACTACTCTTCGTCATTTATTATGGTGATTTGGATATTTCTTTGATTTTTAGAATGCCAAGAAAAAATTGCGCTCACTTCATATGCTGTTTTTTTAACGTACATAAAATTTATTTTTTTCTTCCCTAAACTGATATATTCTACTAATTAGTATTTGAATTTCTCCTCTAACTTGTACAAATTTCGAATTTAACCCATTAATGCCTACTGTTCCAGTTTTGGAACACCCCTCACATGAAAGCTATTTAGAAATTTCTTTATAGAAATTCTTATTGAAATTTCATGCAAAAAATCCATTTTTTTAACATTAGGCTTAGTTTAGTTTAGCTATATTAATGTCCCATTGTAAAGCAACCCGAGGGCTATTTTGGTACGGACCTCGTCATTTTGACCCATGGTCAGATGACGAGGACGACACCTGAACTGTCACCCCCCTCTCCACACCACACCAGCGGAAGGACGTTTGGCCCGTCAGATTTAACGTTCTTCGGTGGAATCGTGTCTCGAACCTGAAACCCTCCGGTTCCGAAGTCGAGACCTTACCACCAGGCCACCTCGGCCATTTAACATTAAGCATAAATGGGTTAAAATGCTAGCTCCGAAGTCTTCTATCAAGACTATGTATAACAGTTACAGGATTCAACCACAGTTTCCCCCGGTGTTGCTGCTGTGGTTCCGATCATTCAGATTACTTTTTCGTGTGCTTTCGGGTTGGTAGGAGAAGACAGCTTAAGGTTTCCCTACTTTTCCTTCTTTACATTTGTATGCGGTCTTTTGCACACTTGCAACCATTGATAAAATCTATAGATTTTTGTTCTTTAAATTTGAGTTTTTGCGTGTTTTTAGTAAAATGCTTTATGATAAGGGAAACTTTAAATTTCCTGCTAGGGTTTCCATATACATTCCCTTAGTAGCACACAATTACTGTACAATATTGTACGATATTTATCAATATTCGCAATATTGTGAAATATTGATTATTATCATATAATGTCGAACATTATTTGCAATATTTGAAATATATTTTTCAACCTGGGTCTGTCTGATTTCTTTCTATCTAGAACCACTTGACAATTTTAGAAAACTCAAACAGATATTACAAGAATTAAAAATAACTCCGTTTTTGATATGTTTTCATTTACAATAGTGTGAATGCATTAAAGAAAAAGAAAAATGACTCTAAGCTAAAGTAAGAGCATGGTTATGCATATAAAAAATTATAACTTTCTTATAAAAACAGAAATTTTAGATTAATCTTCCACAATATTCCATTCACATTCCAAAGCCAAAATCTCATTTCCTCAGCTTCTTCAAAGCTGCTTTGATTTTCTCAATGTTTTCTTATCCATAGTAGTTTATATGAATAAAAATGAATATGCCTTCCTAAACCTTTCATCCGATTGCAATGAAATTTGGCCAGCTTATTGCTTACAGCTACGGAATGATTGTAGGCATAGTAGAATGATCTAAAATAAAAAATAAAAATTCGGATCTCAAACGTATCCATTTACCAAGGATTCATCTCCATATAACCCACCGAGAAGACACAATAGATTCAGTAGAAATGCTAAATTCAAGTTAAAGGTTAATGTATTGTAGCTATAGTACGCAAATGTCATGCAAGTCATTCTCAGAGAAACCAACTTGATTACAGATTATGCGAGAAAGTTTTGGGGAGAACATTCATGGGGTTTTTAAGTTTTAACTAAATTTTATCTTTTTTCGTAATAACTTCTAAAAATATTATACTACAAATGATTTTGCACAATCTTAATTTTCAAAAAATTATCTTTTCAACTACATTGAAGATTTTATAGTATAAGTATCTTTTCTATGCTTAATGAATTTTGAAAGAAAGTTAATCATATTTTCTAACATTCATCTTGGGAATTCCGAGCGAATATCAAACGAATCATGAAATACAATAGTTGCCATTCTGAAATTCACCAATTTTTACAATTCTAAAAGAATACACAAATCTAATACATAGAAAGGAATACTTGCTTGTTCGTGTTTTATGTATTGTCGTACCGTTAGTCCTACTTCGATAAAACATTGCCTAATTGTTGATTAACTAAACTTAATATATTTTTGGCTGCAGCAACACTCCGGTATTTTTATATTTTGTAAGTTTCCAAGCATGTTTTATTTTAGTCAAACCGTTTTTTATTTTTTAGGAATGGCACTGGATTCCATTGGATGAATTAGTGGGAAAATTAGGCACTGATCTGGAAACGGTAATATTTAAGTATTATAAAAACAAATATTTTTAAAATTGCTTGTCGGCTATGTCGAATGATAATGTTACCAATCACTATATACTTCAGAGGTTAAGAAAATCTGAGAAATTATTGCTAAAAAATTACGCTAAATAAGTAATCTTTTGGTAAAGATATATATTATATGTAATTATGAAATAATAAATAAACGTCGTTATTGTCATTTAAGAAGGTCTTATTTCCCAAGTAATACAATTTTTTGCCCTATATTGAACAATACTGCGAGATATTATATGATATTAAACAGTGTTCCACAACATTAAACAATATTGTGAATATTGATCTATGTCAACTTCCAAAAATTGGTACAATATTATTATATACTAGACGCCTTTGGCGACCAGCTGGTTCTCCAAGAGTAATGGGGTCTAAGATTTTCAATTAAATACTTATGTGCCTTGCTCTCTTTATAATTTCTCTGCCAGATATACTTAAACTTCGAAAGTCACGTAACACTGATTCACTAAATTAATGATATAGATGTTGCAAACGATCATAGAAACCTTTGTCTTGTATTTCTTTTTTAGAAAACATAACATTTAATATTTATTTAATTTCATCCAATCACCTGGTGAATGTTACACTTTTTTAAATTTAATTTGCAGTCATAGTTAACTTATTTTTTAATTTGAACTTCTGTCAGTATGATTTCAACAGTTTAATAAAAGCTATTTTTTCCCTTTGCTCAATCATTATTTATTTTAGAAAATGTCACATATTATATTTCTTTTATTTTATCCAGTCAGTGCTAAAAGTTGCATTTCTTTTGATTTAATTTGTAATGATAGTTGTTTTTTTTTAGTTTGAACTTCCGCCAATAGGATGGCAATATGCTGATAAAACCTAATTTTTCCCCCTTAACGTGCTCGTGCAGATTAAATTTTATTGTTTTGTCCGAAATATATTGTTGTAAAACATGGTTAAAATATTTCTTTAAAAATTCGTTAAAAATAGAAGCTTAAGTTATGCATTAAAACAGAGATGCCATTAGAAAGCTAATTTTTTAATCTTTAAATTGATGTAAAAATCATGTTTGTGCGATAATATTTTCGGAAGTTATAGCGGAAAATCGTCGAAATTTCGCTTAAATTTTAATTAATTCAAATTCTAATTAAAAATTCGAAAAACGGGTTCCGACGTGCACATTCCCGACCTCCAAGGTATACATGTACCAAATTTGGTAGCTGTATGTCCAACGGTCCGGTCTGTAGAGCGCCAACACACACACACATACACACACATTGAGCAAGCATTATTATAAGTATAGATTGTACAATATTGAGCGATATTATATATGAAACAATATTCCACAATGTTAAATAATATTGTGCATAATGATCAATGTCATTCTATATTGTACAGTATTTGTAGCCCCTAAGGTAACAATGGTGTTCTTCATGGTCAATAAGACACAGAAAAAATGCAATTCAGAATCAGTTTCTCCAAGTATTTAATCCATTTCACGTGACTGAAAATTCTAAACAAGTATTAAAAAAATTTAAGTCAATTCCTACTCAGGTCAACAAAGAACATTTGTTTAGTTACTTTTTATTAAAGAATTACAATTAATATAAATATGCATATGCATGTAACAGAATATTAAACGGTGCAATAAAATGAAAGCGTTCACCCATAGAGGGTTATTTTGGTTTGTTACTATTTACTTGCTTTCTATTTTTTTATGTTCGTTTCTAATTTATGGAGATGTTGGTGGCTCATGATTTCTAAGCTTGAATGTAAAGAAGCCTTATTTAATTGTTAATTTTAAGAATTAATGAATTTAATTAATTGAAATTGTTGCAGAATTTGAGAAAAGAAAAAAAGACAGAAAGAATGATGCCAATTTAAAAGTCGTGCAAATGTTTTTAATTTGGAGCATTTAAAAATTTTTTCCCCTGATTTCTAATGCTGGATTACATTATTGATTTGAAATTCAAATCACTTTCATTGTTTCATTAATGATTTTTCACATGATTTCCTTTTGATATTTTAAGTCAGAGTTTGAGTATTATATTTACTACCTCTACAATTTACAAGAAGATGTGGTAGCATGTGTGTAGGGATTTGGACTCGCATCCCTTGGATTACGAGTTCGAGCCCCGCCTATGAAAGACTTTCGTGGTCGTATGGTGGTTGACGTTGTGGTCACAATATCCTCCGTGTCGAGAGTAATACCCCTAGGGGTAATGGATAAGAGGTTATTGTTTTGTGATCCAGGTCTAAATTACTAATTGTGGAAGAGGGAATAAAATATATGAAGTCCGCCCCGTAAAAAAGGCTGTGATGCGTCAGTAGCTAACTCGTACTCTTGCAATTAGATGACTACTGAAAACAAGAGTTACTGTGGCTTAATTGCGGATTCAATTTAGTCAGCGGGCATGTCAATGACAAATTCCATTAGAAACAACATTTTATAAGAATAATAAAAATCGCAGTTAAACGTAAAATGCAACGAAATTTAGAATACAGAAGAGTTGGAAAATTGCGTTTTTAAGAGAATTTGTTATTATGAGCTGGTCTTTAATAACAAAATACATGTACACAATGGCCAGAGCCTTGTAAGACTATTAAAATAACACGTTTCTTCCTGGGAATTTTATGGAATCATAAACACGGAATTATACTTAAGGTATCCGACAACGTTAAAAACACTGGTTATAGACCCGATTGGTGACTATTATTTTTATTCTTATTTCTTGTGGTTCAAACCTTCCTCTTTCTAAGACAGTTTATCTTTTCTAGGGCAAGGAAGGCTTGACCTATCATACCAGGATCACATATTTTTTAACAAAAATTTGTCTTTCACTTCCATTTTCTCAAAACTTTAATTCTCATAAAAATTCTCCACCTTTAACAGGATATCTCAGAAACTAATAGAGGTATTTACAAAACAATTTCAGCGTGTGTATTAAATAATATGGGAAATGAAACGAACCAAAAGTTTCATTCTTGGTGAAATACTTTTTCATTTGTATTTGTTTTTAGAAAAATTATGTTGCAAATTTATGGAAAAAATGCACATATACGTATATTTACTTCTCCATAACTTCATTGCAGCTAAAAAGGTTTTTCAGATTTTGGTTCGTTTCAATCATCATTATATTCTAAAATATTTGCACAAAGATAATTACAGTTTCTGCAATACAATTTTGTGTAGAGTTCTAACCGTTATGGTTAAATTTCATTATAATTTACTACAAATGTGCCTATTTCTGAAAATATATTAAATTTCCAAATCATTTTGTTGTATTTATAGTAAAATACAACATTAGTTTTGTATAATACACTGATGGAAAAAAATCCTAACACTAAGAAGGAGCTGTGCTAGATAAACGAAATGTGGTAGGCGTGTTAATACATCTGAAAGATGACGTCGATTCAAATTTCGAGCTACGCGCGTAAGTGTGGCGCTAGTTGCGACACTATGAACATGCAAATGAGGTTTGCTTTAAATAAGCGCTGTAAGGTTCGTGATCGTTATTTACAGTTGAGATTTGACGTAGTGAGTTAATGTTAGTCAAGGATGGCTCTGAGAAGACGAAGAAGCCATTATCAACAGCTCACTGAGATTGAACGAGGTCGTGTTGTAGGGCTACGAGAAGTTGGGTTTTCTTTCCGCGATATTGCTGAAAGACTTGACAGAAATGTATCCACTGTGCATGAGTATTGGCGGCAGTGGTCAAGGGAAGCCTCAAGAAGACCAAGTTCCGGCCGGCCACGGGGTAATACTGAGAGGGAAGACCTTCGTATTCGGCGTATGGCTGTGGCTAATCGTACTGCGTCTGCAGCAGAAATTCGAGCTGCAGTTGGCACCACAGTGACACAACGAACTGTTACAAATCGATTACTTCAAGGACAGCTCCGAGCCAGACGCCCTGTACAGTGCATTCCACTGACTCCAAACCACTGCCGTTTGCGACGTGAGTGGTGTCAAGCTAGAGCTCATTGGAGGACGGAGTGGAGATCTGTTGTGTTTTCTGATGAAAGCCGGTTCTGTCTTGGTCGCAGTGATAGCCGTTTGTTGGTTAGAAGGAGGCCAGGTGAACGCCTGCTAGTGACCTGTCTGTGGCCTAGACACACAGGGCCTACTCCTGGAATTATGGTTTGGGGAGCAATTTCGTATGACAGCAGGAGCACTCTCGTGGTTATCCCACGCACCCTGACTGCAAATTTGTACGTCAGTCTAGTGATACAACCTGTTGTGCTGCCATTCATGAACAGCATTTAAGGGGGTGTTTTCCAACAGGATAACGCTCGCCCTCATACCGCTGTTGTAACCCAACATGCTCTACAGAGAGTCGACATGTTGCCTTGGCCTGCTAGATCACCAGATCTTTCTCCAATCGAGCACGTATGGACATCATTGGACGACAACTCCAGCGTCATCCACAACCAGCATTAACCGTCCCTGCATTGACCTCCCAAGTGCAACAGGCATGGAACTCTATCCCACAAACTGATATCCTACACCTGTACGACACAATGCATGCACGTTTGCATGCTTGCATTCAAAATCCTGGCGGTTACACCGGTTACTAATGTACCAACATTTCACATTTGAAATGGATCTACCTGTGATCTTGAAACTTTAATCAATTAAATATGTTACCTAGACAAATGTATTCCTAAAATTTCATTACTGTACAATAATTTTTTCTTGGTGTTGGAATTTTTTTTTCATCAGTGTAGTTGAAAATACGTCTAAAAACCATAGTTTTAAATTTTTTTTAAAAAAATCCAATTTTTAAATTTTTTTTCTTGGAACATAGTCGGATACCTTAAACAATTTAGTTTAAATGAAATATAAATTATATTCCCAGTAAACCCCCTGTCCACCAAATGCGTCCAGTTAAGAATAAATGAGTAAAAATAATAAAGGAGACTCAGTGTGGGAGGATTTTTTTGCTTTGAAAATACAGCTGAAGGTATCCGAATACGTTAAAAACGCTGGTTATCGACCACAATGGCGATTTTTTTTATTGTTATTTCTTGTATTTCAGATTTTTCTCTTTCCAAAACAGCTTAATTTTTCTAGGGAAAGGAAGACCTGGCCTATCAATAAGGGGAATTTTAAGCAAATCACGTTTTTCAGCTAAAATTGTCTTCAGTTTTCCCCAAACTCTCATGTTCATAAATATTCTCCACCATTAACATCATAGCTTAAAGTTTAATCGAATTTTTTACAGGTAAATTTCAGAGTATATTTTGAATAATATGGAAAATAAAATGAACAAAGTTTTATTGTTGGTGAAAAACTTTTACATTTATAGGTGTTTTTAGAAAAATTAACCCTTTGCACTCGAGCGGCGCCGATACGGCGCCCGGCCGAATCGAAGTGGCAACTCGGGCGGCGCTGCTACAGGGCCCGAGTGTTTTAAAACTTTAAATCGAACTACGCTGCTACGACGCTAACTAAACTTTAATTTAAACCTTTAACTTAATTTTAAAACTTAATTAATTTAACTTAACTTAACTTAATTAATTTAATTTAACTTAAATTTAAAACTTTAATTACAGAGTGTAATATTTATTAAAATTTTGTAATACTTAATAAAATTTCTTGTTTTCGACATATAAATGAATAAACTAGTGAAATTTTATTATTTATATACGTTTGTTTCCTTATAAATGTTTTTCAATTACTTGTAATATGTTCGCCGAATTTGGCCAAAATCGTTTCGAGTTGCTGGTTCGCGCAAGCGAAAAAGGCCTCGAGTGCAAAGGGTTAAGTTAATGAATTTATGAAAACGAGGCACATATATGTATATTTTTACCCATCACTTCTTTGCATTTCAAAATGTCTCGTAGATTTTGCTTCATTTCATTCATCATTATATTCTATAACTTGTGGACAAAGAAAAATAGGATTGCTGCTTTGCAATTTTGCGTAGAGTGTTAACAACTTTACTTAACTTTCACTAAAATTTGCTACACATTTTAATATTTCTCAAAATATATTATATTTTCAAATAATTTTTTTGTATTTATAGTATTTTGCATTATAATTGACAATACATTTAAAAACCTTATTTTGAAATAATTTTTAAAAAATCAAATTTTTCAAAAATTTTCCTTCGAACGTAGTCGGACACCTAAATCTAGATAACAATTTTTTAAATCAATTCCGAAATATATTCATTTCAAAATAGTGAAAAAGTACTTTATCTTATACATGGTACGTCGTAATTCCAATGTCTCAAAATACATTATATTTTCATATAGTGTTTTTTTGTATTTATAGTGTTTATAATTGACAAAAAATCTGAAAATTATAAAGAATTTTTAAAGAATCCAGTTTTTCAAAAATCTCCCTTCGAACGTAGCCAAATACCATAAATAAAACAATGATTGTGGGAATTTTTTTCGCTAAATTGTTACGGCCACTTTGCTACAAATTTTCCCATTTCTCAAAATATATTATATTTTTGAATAATTTAATTGTATTTATAGTGTTTATAATTGACAAGACATCTCAAAGTCATAAATAATTTTTAGAAAATATCCAGTTTTTCAAAAAATCTGCCTTCGAACGTAGTCTGGTACCTTAAATAAAACAATGATTGTGGGAATTATTTTCGCCAAATTTTTTCTGCCACAAAAATTCCCAACACATTTTCCAATTTCTCAAAATGTATATTTTTTCAAATACTTTTTATTTATTTATTGTGTTTATAATTGGCAAAATATCTAAAAATCATAAATTGTTTTAAAAAAATATCCAGTTTTTCAAAAATCTTCCTTCAAAAGTAGCCAAATACCATAAACAAAACAATGATTGTGGGAATTTCTTTTCGCCATTTTTTTCCCGCCAACATCATGTCCCATTATTCCACTGTTTTGTCTTGTTTGGGCACTAAAAATGAGCGAACGAATCTGTAGGAGACGACAGCACGTTTCATCCATCATCGCATTAGAAGTTCCACCGACCGTAAAGACTAAGCAAGAAGAACACCATTTCACGATCCTTGGCTCTTTCTAGAGCGTTAATTGTGAATTGTGTCTCCCAAATTCTCCCAAGTGCGACTCTTGGAAGTAAGAAGCAAGGTGAATTTTCAGATGCCGTTGTAAAAGAAATAAATTTATTGAATGGGTCGTGTCTCAAAACCCTAGTGCAGAGTCTCAGAGTTAAGAAAGGACCTGAAGATTGTCAATAATGATTCAAGTACAGTAATGATGGTACCAGGTCATCGATATTATTATCCCCAAATCAAGTTGTGTCTTAAAAGGGGAATTGAGAGAAGATATAAAACTGCAGCGGTTTGACAGATGATATATGTCCAAAAAAGTAGAGTGACTTTCGACTTTATCCTAATCTGGAAATTAAAATAAGAAGATATCATCCACTTATAATATCTGGACATGGAAGATTTCCTGCCTATTTGCAAAGATTTGGAAGAACGCAGGAAAATAAATGCATTTGTGGAGAAATGGGTACGGTTTAGCACTGTTTAATTGAATGGATGGAGATCTCAGAGTTAAGGAAGGAGCTGAAGATTGTCAATAATGATTTAAATACAGTACTGGTGGTACCAGGTCCTCTCAAAGCCCTGAAGGATATGATATTAAATATTGATAGTTCCATTCCAACTGTTTGAGAGTGTGCAGATGGGGAGGAAGAGAGTCATTTAATTCCCTGAAAGGAATGTTAGTTTGACTGCTCGGTCCATGTAAGGTTGGGCAATACTTACTCAGCAGTCGACCGCAACAAATCATGTCGATACTGCTACGTTCAGTGGTATCGGGGGGGTCGGCTGAATACAAGAAGATGAAGTTGTTCAAACCAAGCTTGATGTGAATTGGTGGCAAAGATGGCTTGACTGGAATCAACCAAACTTTCTTCCTTTACTGTATTTTCGTTTCCAGCTTTTATTGCTTTCGCATGCTGCAATTCTTTTTTTTGATTCAATGACTCTTCTTATTCCCAAATGTTACATTCATAAAGAAAAAAAAAAGATACTTGGTACATTCGATTTATTGTTTAACCCCTTGCGTACCAGACGGCGTTCTCTATCGCGCAAATCCCAGATTTCTAGGGATACTGACCTTGACGTTACGAGGCTGTTGGGTGTGCTACAATGTTGAAAAAAAAGAACTAAAATGACAATACACTCATGTAATGCATGTAAAAATACTTTTTGTTCCAAGGAACATTTCAAGAAATTTCACAAAGATTTGTAATTTTAAATTTCCTATTTTTTCAAATTTTTGTAACACAGACATTTTGCAACCTCCCCCCTCCTCCTGTTTTCCCCCTTCAGTTAACTGCAGACAAAATGAATCCAAAATATATTTTTATACAATCCCAATAAAAGAAAATCTACCTTATGATGTTTCCTGTGCTGGTTACTCTGGTTGTACACCTAAAGAAGCCATGTATCCACATGAGGTTACTAATGGGATTTTGCCCTATACATAGCATGTATCCACTAGTGGTTACATGGTACGCAAGGGGTTAACACATTAAAGGCGGAGGATCTTGACGAAAGTATGCTGGATAACACGGATCAAATCATAGTACTCTGACTCTCGCCTTTAATGTGTAAGGAACATGGAAAACAGTTTTACATTACTGCATACGGTCCATCGACTATTTTTATATTCCAGCTTAGTAAAATCAAAGCTAAATTCTCCTCAGATTCTTTCAAATACACAAAGTGCCTAATGGCGCTGAAGAATCATGGTTACCATTATGTAAAAACACAGTTTGAGGGCTTTTTTTAGATATCCGCAAGCAGTCTCAACTCGTTTATACTACTATATATAATACTTTATACTACGTTCACTTTATATTTTATGCTACTATATATTATACATCTCTATCAATATAAGACCATTTTTACTGTAAATCAAGCCATTATTTTTAGAAATGTATTGGATAGATGCTGTTTCTTTCTTTCTAAACTATGCAAAAAGAGTGCCAGGAGCTATTATATGGAATTTCTTTAGTCTAGACGAATAAAAGCCATTTTGAAGCCATCTGCTGAAATAAATTTTTGGGGAGAATTTTTTTCCTCATCGAAAATTGTTCTTATTCTCACCTCACTCTGTCCTCAAGATCTTCAATTTTTGTATTTAATAAAGTCCAATTTTTGCAAATTTTGGCACTGGATGCTCAATTTTTTTGGTGGATTATAATATAAGGGATTGCTGGTTACGAGAATCAAACTTTTTTATTTGCGAAATGATATATGATACAATTTTTTATTAGTTTTCCTGAAGTCAGGAACCAAAAGTTTGTCTGAATCATTTGCTGATTTCTAACCATTTCTGGCTGAAGGCCTATTTTATTATTTTATTGGATTAATCTTTATAAGCGAAGGATTTCTGATTAATCTAATACTATAATACGAGGAATGGTTGCCAAGTCGAAAGTCGCCCCAGAATTAACAAACTCCGGTAAACTTGGGGGTCTGAGGTTTTTGGCCACGAGGAATCGATTGGCGCCGGTTTTGAAGCTCTACGGTCGAGCAGTTCGGAGTTACAGATAGGATATTTTCAAACTTTATTAGTTCGCCATTATGGCTACTTAAATTTTCAAGCGGTAACGTGCTGCCATCTATAGCCAATATGGCGAACTAATAAAGTTTTATGTTTCTGCTGTTATAGGTTTATAATATGTTTCTTATGAATGTATATATGTTTGGTTTTTCTAAATAAATTTGTCAAAAATATTGAACTTCAACACACTTCAATCTTTACCTTTGTATAGAATAATTCCCTTTCCAAACTCTAACTTTGTTTAGAATAGTTTACAATGGCGCGCTTTAACCGGTTATCTTTTCACCAATGGTTTCACAAATTTTCTTATGGCATGTTTTGTTTTGATAAATCACAATTGAAAATTTAAATCTTCGAGTTAGCTTCGATACCTGCTTTCTCCGAGCGGAGCTCGGTCACCCGCTGGTAGTATTCGAAAATCGAATTTGAGTTTTTAAATGCAATATCCCCAATTGAATAAAAGAGAAATTTGATACATAGCTACACTGTAAAATCAGAAAATGATATTCAGATTGATAAATTAGGTCATTGCGACTGAGTTATTGGGTTTGTATGTTTCTAAGAAAACAGATAGACACACGGTCAATCTCTTGGATTAGGTTCTAAATTTTATATATGTTTAGACTTTAGATATTAATTCACTGTGCCGCAATTTATCTTTTTAGAGCTTTTCATTTTGTAGTTATTGTGTAAATTATATTCGAAAATCCAGTGTAATATTTTTTTCTCTTTCCAAAATGATTCATCTTTTATAGGAAGACCTGAACTATCATCCAGGGTCACATAATTTTAAGCAAAAATTTGTCTTTCACTTCCATTTTCTCAAAACTTTAATTTTCATAAAACTTTCCACTGCTAATATGATATCTCAAAAAATAATCGAGGTATTTACATAAAAATTTCAGCGGTTGTTTTAAATAATACGGGCAATGAAATGAAGTAAAAGTTTTACTGTTGATGAAATACTCTTTCATTTATAGGTGCTTTTAGAAAAATTAAGCTGTAAATTTATGGGGAAAAAAATACAAATATACGTATATTTTTACCGATCACTTCTTTACATCTCAAGATTTTTCTTCGATTTTTGGTTTATTTCCTTCATAATTATATTTCATAACTTGAGTACAAAGAAAAATAGGATGGCTGCATTTCCATTTTGTGTAGAGTTTGAACCATTTTGATTAAATTTCATTAAAATTTACAACACATTTTCCTATCCCTCAAAATATATGATATTTTCAAATAATTTAGTTGTATTTGTAGTATTTTATATTATAACTGACTATACATTTAAAAACCATAGTTTTTTAAAAATCCAATTTTTCAAAAATATTCTTCAGAACATAGTCGGACACGTTAATATAAAAAATAAACTGTTTTTGGAAAAAGGGAAGTCTGAAATACAGGAAATAATAGTAATAAAAAATCGCCAATGTGGCCTATAAGGTTTCTTATTGATAAATAATGGGATTTAAATGGTAAATCCATTGGCGCATTTTAACGGCTGTAGACATATTGATTTCTTCCGATACCAGTGAAAAATGGACAGATCCTCTCTAAGAGTCAATGTTTGAAGTTCCATCGCAGAAGAAAAAAAAAGATTTTTCCGCGCCAAAGGATTAATTATTCTGCCACAGAGAGTTTAAAGAAGGATTTAGAATCTGCCTTGCTTGGCTCCTTTTTTTCTTTCCTTTCCGGACGGATTCTCTTTGTTTTGGCGAATTCTGTAAACCGAAGCCCTCTTTGGTGGGGAACTTTGCTGCTGGGACTAATGTGGCGTGAAGTTTTCCCCAAATTTTGCAAAGTCATGGTTCTTTGTGGGTGGGTGGAGAAGAATTCTGATCGTATAAATAGAAAGGGTTTTGGGGTAGATTCTAAGTAGAGGGGAATGAAATGAAAACACTTAAATGCAAATGCAAAAACTGGAAATATAATAAGAGAACTTTTCATAGTATTCGAATAAGGGATACATTTACTTTTTTTTAATGTTTTCCTTTAATTTCGTTTATTTTATGCATTTCTTAAGGCATCCGACTACGTTAAAAATCTTGGTGACTGACCACATTTGCGAATTTTATTTTTATTGTTATTTCTTGTAGTTGGTAATTTCCTCTTTCCAAAACAGTTCATCTAATCTTGAAAAACGAAGGCCTGATCTATCATCCAGGGTCACATATTTTTTCAGCTTAAATTTGTCCTTTAACTTAAATTTTTCAAACCTTTAATGTTCATAAAAATTTTGCACCGTTCACATGATATCCCCAAAACTAACAGAGGTATTAACGTAAAAATTTAAGCGTGTGTTTAAAATAATATGGACAATGAAATGAATTCAAAGTTTTACTGTTGGTGAAATACTTCTTCATTTATGGGTGTTTTCAGAATGATTAAATTGAAAATCTTTGGAAAAAATGCATATATGCGTATATTTGTATCCACAACTTCTTTGCATATGAAACTTTTTCTTCGATTTTGTTTCATTTCAATCATCATTATATTCTATAACTTGTGTAATAAGGAAAATAGGCCTGCTGTGTTACAATTTTGTTGCGAGTGTTAACTGTCTTGGTTAAATCTCATTAAAATTGACTACAAATTTTCCCATTTATCAAAATATAGCATATTTTCAAATGATAGTTTTTGTATTTATAGTGTTTATTATTAACAATCAATCTAAAAACCATCAAAAGATTCTAAAAAATCCCATTTTTAAAATTTTTTCCTTCGATTGTAGTCGGATACCTTAAGAAATCCATCATGTCAGCATAAATGACAGAAGACATGACGCAGACATAGTTGGACATGATATGAAATTATACGATAACTTAACCATGGAACGAGGATACATGTATTTCGCATCTAGTAAGAGTTATAAAATGGACTTGATGAAATAGATAGCCACAGGCTGGTACACGGCGCGTTGCTGCCGCAGAAGATATAGTATTGGAAATATCATTTGGGATTTGAAATAGTTGTTTTGCTTAATTAAGAATGACAGGAGGAATTATATTTATTTTCTTGGTGGCACTGACATTGAGGGATATATAAAAGTGAAGCATAAATAGCATATTCTATTTTTATTATTCTATTCTATAAACAAATGTTCAACTATATATAGTGATTTGAGTATTCTTTTAGAATTGCAAAGCTTGGTGTTCTTTCGGAATGATAATGAAAGAAACTATTCATTAGATCTCGTGATTCGTTTCACATTCGATTTGAATTCTCAAATTAAATATTGAAAAATGTGATTAAAATATTTTTTTAAACGTTGAATAAACATAGAAAATACATTTATACCATGAAATCTTTAATATAGTTGAAAAGATAATTGTTTGAAAACTAAGAAGCTGCAAAATTATTTGTTCTATAATATTTTCGGAAATGACTGCAAAAAACGCTAACATTTTATTAAATGTTTAGTTAAAATTTCATATCCATAGGATCAGTTCTCCTAAATGTTTCTCGCACCCACTCTATTAAAACTATTACCCCAGAGAAAGACTTAATCGCATTCAGGTACAACAGCTCCGAAATATTGACGTCTAGCAAGAACTTAGCATCTTTACTGAATCTCTTGCGTCTGCTTGGCGAGATATTTGGTAATTAATCCATGGTAATAGATGCGGTAATAGAGATGAAAATATTTCTTATACTTTAGATCATTGTGTTATGCCCATATCCTTCGCGTAAGCGCATGCAATATGTTGTCGAAGTTTTATCGGAATCGGATAAGCGATACAGCAGCCCATAAGAGACAGACAATCATTCATATTTATTTATATCGATTCGTAATATACCATTTTGATCTCTCCGTAATTTTTCTTAAGCCTAATGTCACTGTTCATTTGCCTAATGTCATTATGTAATACCATTCATTGACTCTGATGCAGGAACGTAATTTGCATTCATGAAACCATTATTATTCAGAGGAAATGGCGATCGATTTAATAATTGTCCAAAGTAGTGCATAAATCAGCAAAAGTAGTCTTCCCAAAACTTTCTCTCATGCCAGAGAACACTTTGCAATTGCGTTGGCTTACAGTAGTAACGCAATATTAACATTTGGGGCAAACGGCATTTTTACTGAATTTATTGTGTCGTCCTTGGCGAAAGATTTGGCGAAGCATTTCTGATTAATAGTGTCTAAAACGCATTTTTTTGCAATCGATTCAAATACAAATGAGTCACAAAACTGCACTTGTATTCAGAAAATAACACAAAGAATTTGACATGCTTAAATCATTGTGTTTTTGTGTTATCACGTTTACATGTTTCTGAAAATAAATACAGAGAGACAAATCAATTCCTTATTGAATTTGGCTCAAATTTAGATAGGTGTCTACTTTAAAGAAAGTAAATCTGTATTTCGAATTTTATTTAGTTCTTTATCTTTCATAGTTATTGTATTAACGTAAATTCGAACAGCAGGACATTCGAACGGACTTCCTCCTAACAAATTTTTCTCAAAATTTGATAAAATTTTCTAATTTGGTGTAAAAGTAGTATGCCAAATTTCAAACTTTTAGCTCAAAGTGTTTTTGAATCATTTTTTGTCACATAAGGGCATTTTCCAGAAATATGTTTTTCGAAAGCGTAGATTCGTTTAAGTTTCAAATTCGAAAATTTTGACGTTACTCTACTTTCTGTGCATTTCCTTTATGAGAAAGTAATTAGGCATACAAGGTGTATATAAAGTACTTTTTCACTATTCAGAAAAGATGAAGACTTTGCGGAATTGAAAAATAGTATTTTAGAGATTAATGGAAAAAGTGGATAGTTGTTTCTCTCAAAATTATATAGCCATAAACTATTTATTCAGACTTTTTAAAAATATTTCACAGATTCTACACATTTAACATTTTGATTCAGCTGTCCCAAAAAATGTTTAATGCTTGTTATTAGCTCTATTTAATTGAATAGTTGCTCATATCATCGATAAAATTATAAAAGTGAACGAAACAGTTTAACAGAATGGAATAAAATATTGAGTCAAAGAAAGATTACTAAACTAAATATAAATTCAATGAAACGATAATTCGCTTATAAACAACATCAGATTTAATTAAATAATAAAGTATTTAATTGAATAAATATTCTTAAAGGGATTATGAACGATAATCTGCATAATTCTCCAATAGAGAGGAATGAAATTAATCCATTTTCATCAATTTTCAATGAGAAATACTGACAGTTTTAATTTTCAGTTCTTCCATTTTGCAGGGCATAACGTTCTGTCATGCGGATCATTGCAGATCAAGGGATGGCCCGAACCAGCTCACCCCTTTAAAGGAGCCCCTTCGCCTGTTCCATTTTACCCGGCACCTCAGAGGCATCATTCTGCCCCTCATGATTGCCGTGTTGTTGTGCTTCATTACTGCTACTGTACCCGAGTTGCAACCCATGGGGTCACACTCTCAGGACAAGGTA
Source organism: Argiope trifasciata (assembly GCA_026543055.1). Taxonomy (NCBI): domain Eukaryota; kingdom Metazoa; phylum Arthropoda; class Arachnida; order Araneae; family Araneidae; genus Argiope; species Argiope trifasciata. The sequence continues at coordinate 482,030 of JAPMOQ010008617.1, read as the reverse complement.
AACAAAGGTCGAATACCTCAATTTCAATGCTGGGATTTTTTAACAGAATTATTGTTTTTAAAATAATCAGCATATAGAAATGCTATTAAGGTATCCGACTACGTGGGAAGGCAATTTTTTGAATAATTGGATTTTTAAATTATTATTTAATATTATGATTAATCGACGTATTGTTCAATTTTAATAAAAAAATATTATAAGAAAACAAAATTATTTGAAAATGTAATATTTTTCAAGAAATAGGAAAATGTGTAGTAAATTTTAGTGAAATTTAACTGAAACGGTAAACATTCTACACAAAATTGTAATGCAGCAATCCTATTTTGCTTTGCACACAACTTATTTAATAAGAAATTATGAGTAAAAATATGTGTATAAATGCATTTTTTCTTCATAAATTCACAACTTAATTTTTCTATGATCCCCTATAAAAGAAAAAAGTATTTCACCAGTAAAATTTTGGTTCATATCATTTAAAACCCAAGCTGAAATGTTTATGCAAGTATCTCTATTAGTTTTGGGAATATCAAATTAATGGAGGAGAATTTGCATGAATATTAAAGTTCTGAGGAAATTGAAGTTAAAGACAAATTATAACTGAAAAAATATATGGCTCTGGATGATTGGTCAGGTTTTCTATATCCTAGAAATGATAAACTGTTTTGAAAAGAAGAATCTGAATTACAAAAAAAAAAAAAAAAAAAAAAAAAATTCGCCAATGTGGTCGAAAACCAGTGTTTTTAACGTAGTCGGATACCTTAAACTAGGAATGCAATCTAACCACAATACTGGTACAGAATAATCTGTCATCAGTTTGATTTGATGTAAGTGTTTGTAACATTTTGTTCTCTGATTGCAGGTGTGTCTCGGAATCATGCTGATTCTTTCCACGATCATCGTGTGCAGCTTCTCTATCACAGAGGAAAGAAAGAGCAAGCAAGTGCTGGAATCTCTGAGAGATCTCTATCCTCAGGTAAGCGATGGTTTCATCAAGAATCTCCTATTCTCATGACAGCCAGTATTTCATTCCTTTAACCCTTTGGCCTACAACCACGATTCTGACCCTTGGTAAAGAATTTGTGTCATAAACAAAAGCCACGAGTCTGACTCATGGTGAGGAATGCCACGTATTGCCACGCAGATGCCACGTATTATTATTAGAATTGTTGGAATTATTATTAGAATTAATCGATTGGAGTTATTTCGCATTGATTCAATTGATTATGATTACACCCTAGACGTCTTAAAATTATTATTTGTACTTAAACATTGTTTATTATTTTCTTTTCTTCCTTGAATTCCTTTCGTAGCATTGGAATATATATAGGCCATGAAAAGTATACATTTTGCACCAGTTCGGGTACACGGCTGAACGGCACGGCGCGCGATCGACTTTCTTGTTTACTATAGCTCTCGTAAATAGCAGATATCGTGTAGGCCAAAGGGTTAAGGATACAAACTTTCTTCGGAATAATTTTTCCAATTTCTTTTCTTTTGATGTAATCTCAGATCATTGATGTATGTGCATTGTGAAAATGCAGTAACTTTCATGAACGAATTTAACCGCTAATTTATTAAAAACTAGCTGATAATCTGGAGTGTTTCTGCCGCCGAAAAAAATATCAAGTGCTATCAATCAATACTTTGGCAATGTTTCATCGAAATAGGATGAAAGGTACGAAAGCAAATAAAGTACAAACACACAAATATTCATTTTTTATTTATTGGATTTGTGTATTCTTTAAGAACTGTAATACTCGGTGTTCTTTCAGAATGGTAATGAAAGGAACTATTTATTCTATCTCGTGATTCGTTTCATATTGGTTCGGAATTCTGAAGTTTAATTTTAGAAAATGGGATCAAATAGTTTCTTTTAAAATTGATTAAGTAAATGAAAAGATAAATTTTCAAAATTAAGATGATACAAAATTAATTTTACTACAATAAGTTTGGTAGTTACTGCGAAAAACGCTAACATTTAGTTAAAATTTAAAAACCCCAAGATTGGTCTCCTCAACACTTTCTCGCATAATCTGTAACAAAGCTGGGCCGCTGTGGCCTGGTGGTAAGGTCTCGGCTTCGGAACCGGAGGGTTTCAGGTTCGAGACTCGATTCCTCCGAAGAACCGTCGTGTGAGGGGGTCTCTTGCACGTTAAATCTCCAAACGTCCTCCCGCTGTTGTGGTGTGGTGTGGAGAGGGGGGTGCCAGTTCAAGTGTCACCCTCGTCATCTGATCTTGGTTCAAAATGACGAGGTCCGTCCAAAAATAGCCCCCGTGTTGCTTTAAATGGAACGTTAATATAACTAAAACCAAATACTGTAATAAAGCTATTACCCCTGAAAAGAACTTGCATGACATTTACACACTAAAGCTATAGTTATGAAGCTATACAATATGAACCTTTAACTTGGATTTAGCATTTTTATAGAATCTATTGCCTCCTCAGAAAATTATTTGGTGGTTAAACCTTGGTAAACAGATGCCGTGGAGATTCAAAATTTTTATTTAATTTTAGATAATTGTACAATCTCTATAACCATCCCGTAGGTATAAGAAATAAACTGACCTGGTTTCATCGCAATCGGATGAACGGTTTAAGAAAACATAAGAGACATACAGACAAACATTCATTTTTATATACAAGGTGGCCAGAAATAAAACACCCCTACTCTGACCTCCATGGATATCGAACTACTCAGTGTAAAGGCTCAAAATTTTGTACACATACTATTCAAAATATGGGGAAACGGATTTCACGAAAAAAAAAATAGTTCCTGAAATCACCGATAGGTGGCGCTGCACAACTGGAACTATGATCAAAAGACACAAATAATAATAAAAATTAAAATGTTTATGCGGAATGGAATGCTTCCATGCTTCCTTTTTAATTTTTCTGCCCCTTATGGAAAATAAAAATAGTAAAGAAGCTAGAACTCCCGTTGTAACTGCAATTTCATACTGTAACCAGAAAAATTTGCATAAAGCATGGTTAGAAGCCATGTTCTGGGTATAAAAGAAGTTAAAAGGTGGGGAATGTCATTCTTATTAGTGATGGCTGTCACGCTGCCAGAACGCGCTTTGCTTGTGAAGTTGTTTTACGAGAATAAAGGAAATGCTCCAGCAGCACTTCGAGAGTTTCGCCGACTTAAGGATTTGCGTAAGGGACCATTGCTTCCACAAGCTCTCAGGAGAATGATCGCTCGATTCGAGGAAACTGGACATCTTGGAGTTCAGCCTGGTCGAGGACGCAAACCGGTTCGTTCAGATGTCGTTGAAGATGTTGCCACCGGTATTGTTGAACAGTCAATGGATAATGTTTTAGGCTGCAGTAGTGCACGTGCAGTGTCACGACACTTGGGTGTTCCCTATAGCACAGTGTGGAACGTACTCAGAAAAATGGTGCATTGTTTCCCGTACAAAATCCGCCCTAATCAACAATTGCTGGCCACAGACAGGGAGATGCGACTGACCTTTGCATTGACATTTCTTGCTAGAGTTGAAGTGGATGCATCGTGGCCGTGGCAGATTCTGTGGAGCGATGAGGCCCATTACCACCTCAGTGGAACAGTGAACACCCATAACTGTCGCATATGGGACACGACAAACCCCCGTACCTTCCAAGAGATTCCACTCCACTCACCGAAAGTTACAGTCTGGTGTGGATTCACAGCCACATTCATCCTTGGACCGTTCTTTTTCGAAGAGGTTACTTCCAATGGCCTTGAGACATGTACCGTGACGGCCAACAGGTACAAAAGGATGCTCGCAACATTTGTTGTACCCCATTTGCAGCAGCGCCAATGCCTTGACACCATTACTTTTATGCAAGATGGAGCACCTCCACACATTGGACTCCCTGTGCAACAGTTTCTTCGCCAACATTTCACCACTGACAGAATAATCAGTCGCGCGTTTCCGACAACTTGGCCATCTCGTTCACCGGATCTTAATCCGTGTGATTTTTGGCTTTGGGGACACTTAAAAAACCTTGTTTATCGAGAACGTCTGATAACCTTGGCAGATTTGAAAGAGAGTATCAGTCTGCATGTGAGAAGCATCTCAGATGACCAGTTACGATCCGCAGTTGAACAAGCTGTCCACAGACTTCACATTTTACATCTTCAGGAAGGGAACCATATTGAGCAGCATTCCCTGCATCGATAACGTCCTTGTTTCATGTATGCTTGGTACTTTCAAATAAAATGTGTTTAAAACGTGTTTTTGTGTCTTTTCAGCATACGTCCAGTGGTACAGCGCCACCTATCGGTGATTTCTGGAACTAAATTTTTTTTTCGTGAAATCCGTTTCCCCATTTTTTGAATAGTATGTCCACAAATTTTCAAGCCTTTACACTGAGTAGTTCGATATCCAGGGAGGTCAGAGTAGGGGTGTTTTATTTCTGGCCACCCGGTATATAGATTCCATGTCTAAATGTTGTTGTTGTGTTTTGGTTTCTTGCCATCGGTCAATCCTGCTGTTATGATAGATGCCGATTTAAGCCGATAGGGTGCGTCTCTTGTTTTAGTTACTAGGTTCAAGAGAGCGACTTTGCCACTCACGCATCGCTCGTTCGCTCGCACACATCTCATAGATAGAACAGATAATAACAACCCTGCTGAACCGGGACTCTCATATCATGTGGAAGATGCACTCCTCCCATGCCAACTTGCGGCCTGTCTAAATGTAAATATATCGAGAAATTAAAATTACAGTAGAGATCGGCTTTCTTGTTGCTTTGTATTCCTTCGTTTCTGCGTTCAATGAGATAACAAATATCCTGGTTGGTAGGATGTTACAAAAATGATTAACCTTTTACTCATGAATGATTTAAAAAAATCATTTGTATATATGTATAATGTTATTGCTGTCTAATGCCACTTGGTCATTACCAAGCCCGAATGAGCAGAGCTCTTTCAAATGACGACAGAGGTGTGCGTATTTCGTTGTGAACGAGCACCGTTTAGGTGAAAGGACGACTTTGCTCGAACCTGCACGATACAACCCTTTTTAGGGGGCGGTCGAACTCCATCCATCCACAAGTCAGAATTGAGATCCCAATCAGAGACCGACTCATCCCTGATTCAGCACCTCCAGAGGTATCGTTTTGTTATGGGAACTTGGAGGACTTTGCAGTCACGACCTGTTGAACGTGCCCCAACTGCCATTAGCCAGCACGGCGGTCTTTTGCCAAGACGAGGACAGAACCCGCGACCTTTCAGTTACGAGACGCTCTACCAACCAGGCTACCGCTGCCCTGTGTATATATAATACATTATATAAACGTCTATACGCTTCCAGAAAGTGTAGAGCTTAAAAGTTTAAAGGTTTCAAGCGAATTATCTGTATATACTGTATTTATATGCTTTTGAAAAGAAGGATCGTTCTTCCTTTAAAAAAATGATTTGTGTATAAAATAGGTTATGTAATTATCTATAAGCTTCCGGAAATTGTAAAAATTATTTGATGCTATCAATATCCTTCATTTTAATCCAAAATTAAATTACGTATTGAAATAGGATTTTATATATTTCATTATTTAGTATATGAATATATTTTTTGTTAAAAATATCTAAGTTATTTTTGAATAAATATATTTATTCGTATTCATTTTATCCATCGAAAGCTAGAAACAAATATTTTTAAGTCAAATACGTGTTATTTAAATAATTTATTTCACAATTAAAAAAATACTTTTATTCCGAATAATGATTGAACTGTAGATAATAATCTGTCATAATTGAGATATTTAAGCTTGTCATTTTATTTTTCGTATTCATCTTATCCATCGAAAGCTGGAAATAAATACATTTTAAATCAAATACGTGTTATTTAAATAATTTATTTTACAATTCTTAAAAAATACTTTTATCCGGAATAATATGTAATAATTGGGATATTTAAGCTCCCTTGAGATCCAAAAATTCCTGATAAAGAATAGATCATCCAAGAGATATCGAAATATCCAACTTAGTAGGTCGTTACTCTGAATCGATTCGTAATAACTGCTGTTCCAATCCATTCGAAATGACATAAGTGCCATCTAAGATTTCTGATGGTTTAGATTAGTTTAGTTATATTAACGTCCCGTTTAAAGCAACACGAGGGCTATTTTGGGATGGACCTCGTAATTTTGAACCACGGTCAGATGACGAGGGCGACACCTGAACTGGCACCCCCTCTCCACACCACGCCACACCAGTGGGAGGACATTTGGCCTGACAGATTTAACGTGCAACAGACCCCCTCACACGACGGTTCTTCGGTGGAATCGAGTCTCGAACCTGAAACCCTCCGGTTCCGAAGCCGAGACTTTACCACCGGGCCACCACGGCTCAAGATTTCTGATGGAGATGTGCTTCAGTGGATGATAGAACCAAGTCCCTCCACCCAGGGGGGTGTAAATTAATCTCTGAGAACAAATAAAAACTGTCATGGATAAATCTTGCTAAGGATCTTTTATTCCATCGATCTAATTATGCAAATAAAAATGAATGTTTATCGCCAGAACAATATCTCGGGGAAGAATGGTACAGGAGAGTTGCATCGAACACCCATTCACGCAGCAAGATCCACTCCATAATAAACCATATTCACACATACCAAGACATCTTTAGGGCTATGCGTTAGCTTAGACCAAAATGCCAGTCAAAATCGGCTTCAAAAATGCTACTAGCTTCATACTAAATGCTTCATCGGTAAATTATCGATGACTATGGAGTGGATCTTGCTGCGTGAAAGGGTATTCGATGCAACTCTCCTGTACCATTCTTCCCCGAGATATTGTTCTGGCGATAAACATTCATTTTTATTTGTATAATTAGATCGATGGAATAAAAGATCATTAGCAAGATTTGTCCTTGACTCTTTTAATTTGTTCTCAGAGATTAATTTACAATCACTTTCGGCGGAGGGAGAAGGTTCCCTCATCCACTGAGACAAATATTCATCAGAAATCGTAGGCGGCAGTTATGTCATTGCTAATGGATTGGAATAGCAATTATTACGTATCGATTCAGAGTAACGAGCGATTAACCCTGCACGGGTCGCGCTCTATAAAGTCACGTAAAAGGTCGTGCGGATTACAATTGTAGTCCATTTCCAAATCAAAATAAAACTCCAAAATAATTAATCAACATTCTTTAATCAACTTTAAACATAACAAGGCACTTCTTAATAATTTTTTAAACATCAGACTCACTTAAAGTTGCTATTGTAATCCGCTCGACCCGTGCAGGGTTAAGTCGGATATTTCGATGTCTCCAGGGTGATCTAACCTTCGATTTTCCTTAACTACTTGGTCAACTCGTTGAACAGGGTCGTCTGTCGCAGCAGACTTGCGTCCTTGACCCCTTCATCATGCACGTCAGTTCGGCCATCTTTAAACTTTCGACACCATTCACGAACAACACCATACTCATACAGTTGTATCCATACACTCAACTCATTCTTCGCTGAATTTCCGCTTTCCCTTTCTGCCTGCAAAAAGCGAATAACACTTCCCACTTAGCGGGGGAATCAATAGAGACAGCCATGTTTAAGTGACTGCAGCTGAACAAGAAATGCCATGTTGGAATTGCCAGTGACAGGGCAAGTGTGTGGAGGGGGAGATGCGCAGTCGTCTAATGAGCACACTCGCCACCTGCCGCATGCCTGGCCTTCATAATGCGCGATCGGAGGTTGAAAAAAACAACCCTCGTATAACTTCAAAAATGCTCAAAAGTCCCGAGGTATCCATCCGAACGCGTTCGGAGAAAAACATGGTGCAGACATACTTTAATCATATTTCTGGGTTCAACACCATTCAAATTAGAAACTGGATGTCAATATTTGATATAAATATTAAAATTTACTCGAAATTGGCATTCAATAGCATAAAATTAAGCATTTTTTTTCAAAAATTTCAAATTGAATACACCAAAACCTATTACCCTCATCCGAACAAAACTTATAACAAAATAAACTACATAGTTTTCTCTATGGAATGAACTATAATCATATGTTTACAATAATAAATAAAAATTTTAGAGCCAGTCGAAGATTTATCCTGAAATTTTTAGTAAATTTATGACATTTTTATTTCAAACAATAGGCTATAAATTAAAAACTATTCACTCGATCTGAATTCTTTTAGAACATTCCTTAACGAATAGCACAAAGACAAAGTCCACCAAATTTCATAAAAATATGTTAATTATATTTTGACTTATTTGATTTGAAGTGAGCAAAAAATAAGTAAAGATCAGTTTTGAGAAAAATGCGTTTAAAGTATACAGTTCACTTCCGGTTAACAGATCATTACGAAAATATGAATATCTTGACTTCTAACTAACGTAGAGTCAAAAGTAAACCAGTTTTGGATTTCTCAAAGACTGGTCTGTGCAATACAATAATTATTGAAAAATGTCCTTTTTTCCGAAAATCAACCTTTTCAACGTACGTGTTCGGATACCTTAAAAGTACAGTTCTCAGGAAGGAAAACAAAACCACAGCACCCAGACGGACGCTACAGATTTCTGACTCTACAGTGATAGTTCATCTGCTGATACATGTCGCACAGATGTTCTCAATAGCATTTATCCATCTCTTCTTTTTAGTTCGTGTTCTCATTTCCCTTTTTGTTTGACCCATAGTCAGCATTTGTTTAAGTATTCTTGTTCCCTCCATCTAATTATTACTTCATCAAAAATTGAATGCAGTCGTGTATGATTTAACACCAGCGGGATTCCCTTTGAATATACCTGGATGGTTTTTCGTTTCCTTCTTTATTGTTTTTATCTATTTCTTCTTTTTTTTTTTCCTTTCCTTTTAACCGGTTAGATAACTTAGTTTTATAGGCACAGGGGGCACAGGATGGCGTTATGTATGTCTCTTATACCTCACTAAACCGTTCATCCGATTATGATGAAACTTGCTCAGCTTATTGTTTACATCCATATAGTAAGGTTATAGGCAGAGTACAATTATCTAATATATATAAATAAAAATGAATGTTTGTCTGTATGTCTTATGCCTTCCTAAACTGTTCATCCGATGGCGATGAAACTGGGTCTGCTTGTTGCTTACATCTACGGGATGGTTATAAACATAGTACTATTATCCAAAAAAAAAATCGAATTTCAACCGCATCTATTGACCAAAGATAAATCTCCAAAAAACTCAGCGAGGAGACACAATATATTCTGTAGAAATGCTAAATCCAATTGAAAGGCTAATATTTTTATAATTATAGTAAGGAAAGGTCACAGAAGTCATTCTCAGAGATAACAACTTTATTACAGAAAAAGCGAGAAAGTTTTGGATATTTTAAAAAATTTTAATTAAATTTTAGCGTTTTTCGTGGTAAGAACCAAAAATATTGCGATACAAATAATTTTGAATCATCTTAATTTTCAAAAATTATCTTTTCAACTTACATTAAGGATTTTATGATATAAATATATTTTCGGTGTTTAATCAGTTTTAAAAGAAAATATTTTAATCACATTGTTTAACATTAAACTTGAGAATTCCGAACGAATATGAAACGAATCACGAGACACAATAAACAATTTCTTTCATTACCTTTCTGAAAGAACACCGAGCTTCTCAATTCTAAATGAATACACAAATCTAATACATAAAAATGAATATTTGTTTGTAGAACAGAATAATAATAAAGTAGAGTATATATTATTTAAGCTTATCTTTTATATATCCTTCACTTTCAATGAATGCATTCGTTGTCGACAAGAAAATAAATATCATTCTTAACTAAGCAAGATAACTATTTCAAATTCCAAACAATATTTCAAGGATTATTTCTTCTGTGGCAGCCAACTAGAATGTGTCAATAAAAATGACTGTTTGTCTTCTATGCGCGGCCGCACCGCTCATCCGATTGCGATCTAACTCTGAATACTTATTACTGGCCCTTACAGAATGGTTAGAGGCATAATAAAATGACGCAATCTACATAAACAAAACGGAATGAATGTCTTTTATGCGCTGCCGTACCATTCATCCAATCGCGATGAAACTTCGAATACTTATTTTTTGCACCTATTTGCTTTTGCTGAAGATGGAAAAACAAAAAATGTATATATTGCCAACACTTAAGTTTTGCATAATAAAATTTTTTAAAAAAATAGAATAAATATTATTTACGCTTCTCCTTTATATATAATTCAATTTGAATGAACGTATTCATTGCCGATAGCAAAATAAATATCATTCCTAATTAAACAAGATAGTTATATCAAATTCCAGATGATGTTTCCAAGATTATTTTTTCAGCTGCAGCTGCAACGCTCCGGGTACCAGCTAGCATCTTATAAATCCCTATTTATTCCCTAGGATTTCCTCTCTTAGCATCACATTAGGGAAAATTTATAAAATCAGTTATTTTTCCAAAGTAAGATCGCTTGACAAAGAGTCTAGGCAGGGGGCACGAAGATTCGGCCTTGCCAGCGTGAGCAATTCGAATATTTTACGCGCGCGCACATTTTGCTTGTCATACTTACCACTAAGTATCCGAGTCATTTGTTACCATCATTGGACACGCATCTGTTTCAATATGAATGGAGATGCTGGGCCCAGCGCCCTCCTATCCAAAGGAGAGATGACATAGAATATTTATTACATCATTACGAATCTATTACATGAATTGAATTCGACTCGAATAAGATGTTGGTGAGTACTTTAGGGTGATTATTTCTGAAGGACAACTTAAGGTATCCGATTACGTTCGAAGGAAAAATTGGATTTTTTTAGAAACTATTTGACTTTTAGATGAATTGTCTATTATTAATAAATGTGTTGTCTATTATCTCTTTAAATACAAAAAATATAAATGTAAATACAATATATTTTTAGAAATAGGAAAATTGTAGTACAGTTATATGAAATTTAGCCTAAACTGTCAACACTCTACACAAAATTGTGACGCAGCAATCCTTTTTTCTTTGTGCACAGGTTGTAGAATATAATGATGAATGAAATGAAACAAAATCTTAGAAAAGGTTTGAGATGCAAAGAAGTGATGGTTAAAAATATGCACATATATGCATTTTTTCCATCCATTCAAAACTTAATTTTCATAAAAACACCTATTAATGAAAAGTATTTCATCAACAACAATGCCAGTGCTTTAAAAAATAATAATAAATTTCTAAATATTGCTTTACCGTCTATCAGAAAGCATTGATGTATAATTTGAATCCTAAAAGTTATTTCAGAGGAAATCATGAAACTTGCGTGTAATTTCTTGATGCGACTCAAGAAAATGTGAAATCAAAATTTTTTAAATACTTCGAAACTTATCTGAAGTCACTACTTAATCCAGCTTTGTTGTCGAATTCAAAATTGAACAATTCTTTGAGCAACAATTTGTATGAGAAACACAACATTCACTGACACTCCCATCCGAAATAAATCAATTTATAGAGTATTTGGTGCTTATTAAGATATCCGACTACGTTAAAAACAATGGTTATCAACCACATTGGTGAATTTTTTAAAATTGTTATTTCATGTAGTTCAGACTTTACCCTTTTCAAAACATTTTATCTTTTTTTAGGAAAACGAAGGCCTGATCTATCATTCAGGATCACATGCGTTTTTGGTTGAAATTTGTCTTTAAATTCAATTTTCTCAAAACATTAATTTTCAGAAAAATTCTCCACCGTTGAAATGATATCTCATAAACTAATTGAGGTATTGACATAAACAGTTCAGCGCGTGTTTTAAATGATGTGGGCAATGAAATGAAGCAAAATTTTTATTGTTGGTCAAACATTTTTTCATTTATATTTGTTTTTAGAAAAATTAAGCTGTGAAATAATGGAAAAAATGCATCTATACACTTATTCTTATCCATAACTTCTTTGCTTCTTATAGTTTTTCTTAGATTTAGGCTCATTTTCTTCATCATTATATTTATTCTATAACTTGTGTACAAAGAAAAATAGGATTGCTGCATTATAATTTTGCTTAGAGTGCTAACCGTTTTTGTTAAAATTCACTACAAAAAACTTGAAACAAATTAAACTTGACTACAAATTATCCTATTTCTCAAAATACATTTTCAAATAATTTAGTTGTATTTCTAGTATTTTGCATTATAATGGACATAAGATCTAATCACCATAGTTTTAATATTTTTTTTAATCCAATTTTTCAAATTTTTTTCTTCGAACGTAGTTGGATACCTTAAATAACATGATTTTTAAGAAATCACCCCATTATCCCGACCACTAATATTACTGGGTGTGTATGTTGGTGCTGTACAGACTGCATTGACTGATCTACAAGTACCATACTGTGTAATATGTATTACATAAGTTGGAGGGAGTGAATATTCATCTTGTAATGCTTTTTGAGAAACTTCTGTTTAGAATTTCAATTCATAAGAAAGTAAGAAAAATTCTGGTATTTTTCCACAATATCTCCAAAAATGTGTTTAAGGAAAAAAAAAGATTTTTTTACATCATGTTAAAATTTAAAACAGTACCTGTTCAATGATACAAATTAATTTTTCTTTTTTTTTTTTTTGTTAAATTTCAATCACTTTTTACTCAACCTTTTTAATTGCATTTCACAACAATATATTTCTTTGTTGAGGTGAATAGTCTTTGCTACAAACTCACATTTTATAATTCCACATAAGCAGCACAGAAATAGATAGAGACAAATGCATTCCAATCATCCGATTAATTTCCTGCCTTGTCCTCGGATAACGTGTCCTAACGAAATGAACCTGAACTCCGTTTATTAAATGTTTCAGTCCGGCCATATTGGAAAGTCGTCGAGATACTGGCAGTCAGATGATGCTAGTTACTTTAAATTATCTCATTTATCCTTATTACATTCAAAAATAGCAATGAATAAGAATACCAAAATATTATTTATATTTTTTCTTAAGGCATCTCAAAACCTTCAAAAGGTCGACAAAAAAAAAAATGACATTTTTCAGAAATTTTTGAGCTATCCAAATTAGGTTTACTTTTGTCTCTACGTTCTTTAGAAGTCGAGATATTAATATTTTCGTAATGATGGTAAACCGGAAGTGAGAAATTAAATAACCGGAAATATCGATTTAAAGGGCCAAAAACATATTAAAAATTTATATAAACATAAATTTAGTTACAATATGGAAAATGTTTCGCACAGGAAAACGTAAATTGCGAATGAGTTTTAACAGTGTTGAGAAAATTTGTATCTAAAGATGCCTTTGTTATGCTCGGATTCCTCAGATTAAGGGTATTTATGTCTGTAATACATTTTAAAGAAGGTTTTATAGGATTTCTGAATATCCTTAAGGTGGTTGGAGTGTCTCCCAGGGCAAATTTATTTAGAGCATTTGCTGAGCTGGACAAAAATAAAATAAAGGAATCTAAGCAGCATTCACTGCGAAATGAAGATATTGCCAGAAAAAAATTAAATGATTATAAAAGATAAATTATTAAGAGATTAGCAGTAAGAAGGTATAAGCTATAAATGTGGTGATTTTTATATATGTACGCGCATAATTTATTATTAAAACAAACATACTTTAAATGACTTTTTCTTAAACTTGATTTTTACTTTCTTTCTCACTTCAAATGAAATAACTCAAAATATAATTAACAAATTATTATGAAATTTTATGTCTTTATACTATTTTATAGGGAATGAATTAAGAGAATTTAGATCCACTGAATATATATTTTTTAATTTACAGACTATTTTTTAAATAATAATATCATAAATTTTCTAAAAAATTCCTGATAAATCTTCGATTGTCTGTAAATATTTTATTTATAATTACAATCATACAATTGTAGTACATCCCCTAGAGAGAACTATGTAGTTTATTTTGGTATAAGTTTCTTTTAGAATGAGAATTATATTTTTTGGTGTAACCAAATGGAAGTTTTATAAGAACCAGCGGGTGACCGAGCTCCGCTCGGAGAAAACAGGTATCGAAGCTAACTCGAAGATTTAACTTTTCAATTGTGATTTATCAAAACAATACATGCCATAAGAAAATTTGTGAAACCATTGGTGAAAAGATAACCGGTTAAAGTGCACCATTGTAAACTATTCTAAACAAAGTTAGAGTTTGGAAAGGGAACTATTCTATACAAAGGTAAAGTAAAGGTAAAGATTGAAGTGTGTTGAAGTTCAATATTTTTGACAAATTTATTTAGAAAAACCAAACATATATACATACATAAGAAACATATTATAAACCTATAACAGCATAAACATAAAACTTTATTAGTTCGCCATATTGGCTATAGATGGCAGCACGTTACCGCTTGAAAATTTAAGTAGCCATTATGGCGAACTAATAAAGTTTGAAAATATCCTATCTGTAACTCCGAACTGCTCGACCGTAGAGCTTCAAAACCGGCGCCAATCGATTCCTCGTGGCCAAAAACCCCAGACCCCCAAGTTTACAGGAGTTTATTAATTCTGGGGCGATTTTCGACTTGGCAACCATTCCTCGTATTATAGTATTAGATTTATTTAAATTTCCACTATTAAATACCAATTTTCAAATAGTTTTAATATTTGTTTCAAATAATGACATATTATTAATTTTGAACTGTCTTAAGCCCAGAAATATGGTTAAGGTATCCTATGGTTATGGTACGAATGTGTTCGGATACCTTAAATAAATTTACAAAATCGCGTCATAATCCCTGTGACGGAAAAATTACTCCAAAAATACAAAAAAAAACTGATAGTAAAATAAATCCTACCATTAATAAACTATCTTTTCTTAAGAAAGATACGACAGTGCTTTAAAACAAAATGGAGTGCTCCAATTATTCATCTTCTTAAACTAAAAAGCACTTACAATTGGTCACGCATGGCCTTTATCGGAACGCACATTTTAGAGATATCCCTTTTTTGTTGCTTCAAAAAGGTTTAATTACTTTCTTCAAGTAATTAAACACATATTCCTTTTCGTTTTAATATCGCGAGGCACAGATGGCGATTTTCCGTGAATAAAACCGTGATTTTTCGAGGATTAAACGGAGCGTGTCTCTGTTACCCCGAAATAAATCGTGACTTTAATCTGAGTTCTTTCTTCCATTATGAGGACTCTCATTAACTCCGAGGACTCTGAACGCAGTTTTTTGGAAACGCTTGAGTTAAATATGTATTGGCTTAAGGTATTCGACTTCTTTCAAAGGAAGATTTTTGGAAAAATGGAATTAAAAAAACTATGGATTTTAGATGCTTTGCCAGTTATAATGCAAATTACTATAAATACAACGAAATTATTTGAGAATATGATAGATTTTAAAAAATAGGGAAATTTGCAGTAAATTCTAATGAAATTTAACCAAAACGGTTAACACTCTACACAAAATTGTATTGCAGCCATCCTATTTTTTTTTTCTACACTATTCTAAGTTATAGAATATAATAATGAAAGAAATGAACCAAAATCAGAGAAAAAGCTTGAGATGGAAAAAAGTATGGGTAAAAATATGCGCATATATGCAATTTTACCATAAATTTACAGCTTAAAGTATCTGGTTACGTTTGATGAAAAACTTTTGAAAAATTGATTATTAAAATTAGTTTTTTAAAGATTTATTGCCAATTATAATGCAAACTGCTATAAATACAGCAAAACTATTTGAAAATATAATATCCTTTGGGAAATAGAAAAATGTGTAGTAAATTCTAAGGAAATTGAACCAAAACGGTTCACACTTTACCCAAAATTGTATTGGAGCAATCCTACTTTTTTTCTACATAAGTTATACAACATAATGATGAATGAAATGAACCAAAATCGAAGAAGCATTTTGAGATGCAAAGAAGGGCAAATTATACGTAAATAGGCATTTTTTCCGTTAATTCACAGCTTAATTTTAATAAAAACACCTATAAATCAAAAAGTATTTCGCCAATAATCAAACTTTTGGTTCATTTCATTACCCATATTATTCAAAACACGCGCTGATTTGTTTATATAAATACTTCTATTGGTTTTGAGATATTATGTTAATGGTGTAGAATTTTGAGTTAAAATATAAGCATATCTGCATTTTTACCATAAATTTACAGCTTAAGGTATCCGATTACACTCGATGAAAAAATTTTGAAAAATTGGATATTTTTAAAACTATTTAAAACTGTTTTTTACATTTATTGTCAATTATAATACAAACTAATATAAATACAACAAAATTATTTGAAAATATAATATACTTTGAGAAATAGAAAAATTTGTTGTAAATTCTAATGAAATTTAATAAAACGGTTCACAATCTATACAAAATGGTAAAGTAGCAATCCAATCAAAATCTAAGAAAACTGTTGTTATGCTAAGAAGTTATGAGTGAAGATATGCTTCTATATGCATTTTTTTCATAAATTCACAACTTAATTTTTCTAAAAATACCTATAAATTAAAAAAGTATTTCACCAGCAATGAAACTTTTGGTCCATTTCATTGCCCATATTATTCAAAACACCGGCTGTAATTTTTATGTAAATCTCTATTAGTTTTTGAGATATCCTGTTAACGGTGGAGGATTTTTATGAGAATTTAAGTTTTGAGAAAACTGGAATGAAAGACAAATTTTTGGTGAATGATTTTTGACCCTTGATCATAGGCCAAATCTTCATTTTCGTAGGAAATTCAAAGAGTTTTAGGAAGAGGAAAGTCTGAACAACAAGAAATAACAATAAAAAAAGTCGCCAATGTGATCGATGACCAGTGTCTTTAAGATAGTCGGATACCTTGATATTTATGGTGGCATATGGAAAAAAAATAGTTGTTGAGTTTTCTGGTGTTGAACGTATTTGTTTCTTCCCCCAGTGATGTGAAAAAGAGGAAAACTTCATTTTAAAATGAAATTTAAAAATTTCAGAATCAAAAATCCTTTCTCGGAACATCTTGAACTCACAATATTGAGATTTCCTTAATTATTGTAATTATTTCTTTAAATTCCTCTTAGTTGCTAGTTTAGTATTAAGAATGCTCGAGAGCGATTTTCCCCAAACTATATCGCTAACTCTTTATTAAAGGCCTTATCCTAGAGAACTCCTGCATAGTATTGGCTTACATACCTTTGGCTAGAAGCAGCGACACTGGGGAGCACTTACCCCTATCCCTTCTTCAAGAAGTAGAGAATTTCGTATACATATATATTAAAACCTTACAATTTCCAATCTCTCTTTGTAGTTTAGTGTAGTCATACGAAATGGCGAAAAGTGGCGAATCAGAGTTAAAGAGCTCGTGGTGGGTGACATTGTTGTGCTCAAACAAGGAGATTTCGTTCCGGCTGATGTTCGAATTACCGAATCGACAGATCTCGAAATGGATGATTCGAGAATCATTGGTATTCTGGAGAGGAGACCAAAGAATCCTTACAACGTGAAGTCCGACCCTTTGGAGACAGAGAACCTGGCGTTTTATGGAACTTATTGCGCGAAAGGTAAACATTTCATTTATCAAGTTCTGTATTTCAATGAGGTTTGTATATTATAGTGTATGGAATTTCTGTAGCATATGTACAATGAATATAATGCTCAGTATTCATCGGAATGATATAGATAAGTATTGTTGAAAGTTTAGTTTAGTTTAGTTATATTAACGTCAAATTGTGAAGCAACACTAAGGTTATTTTGGGACGGACCTCGTTATTTGGAACCACCTTCAGATGACGAGGACGACACCTGAAGTGGTATCCCCCTCTCTACACCTGCGGGAGGACATTTGGCCTGATGGATTTAGCATGCAAGAGATCCGAATCATACGACGGTTCTTCGGTGGAATAGAGTCTCGAACCTGAAAACCCTTCGGTTACGAAGCCGAGATCTTACCACCAGGCCACCAAGGCCTCTAATTTATCAGGGATAATCTCTACATTTATTTCGCTTGTTTAGAGATAACTATATATTCCTAACATCCTGAAATTGCTAGATATTAAAACTTATAATCATGTGAGAACATGATGTGGTTTTGACTTGAGGTTATTGTGTTGTTGAAAGAGTTATATTCATTCAGTCGACAGCGTTGGAGAATCCTCATTTCTACTCAACTAGACTCAATGGTTCCAATTTGTGATTATGAAAATCAACGCATTATGTTTATGCTTCATTACTTTAATTTATTACTTCGATGTCTATATTTATATAGTTGCGATTAAAATCCGCGTTTTCCATATTTTCCAGGTTATGGTAAAGGTATCTGTATAGCTACTGGCGACAGAACTGTTTTGGGACAAACTTTGGATCTGACTGTGGCTTTTGAGGAGAGCAAAACGGCTATTTACAACAGCATCGAAGGCCTGGTTCGTTTTCTGGCCACCACGACTGGAGGTGTTGGAGTCATCCTCTTTATTTGCAGCTACCACGTCGGCTGGTTCTGGCTGGATACCGCTCTCTACCTGCTCATTCTGGTCATCGCCAACATCCCTGACTCGTTACTGTCAGGCACAACGGTGAGTTGATTCAGTTTTTATTCTATTCCTGATACAGTTTTGATTCTATTGCTGATAAAGTTTTGGTTCTGTTGCTGATAAAGTCTTGGTTCTGTTGCTGATATGGTTTTGGTTCTGTTGTTGATATGGTTTTGGTTCTGTTATTGATACAGTTTTGATTATGTTGGTGATACAGTTTAGATAATGTTGGTGATGCAGTTTAGATTATGTTGGTGATGCAGTTTTGATTCTCTTTTTGATGCAGTCTTGATTCTCTTTTTGATGCAGTCTTGATTCTCTTTTTGATGCAGTCTTGATTCT